>OY735211.1:8377430-8424930 GCA_963457665.1 Thysanoteuthis rhombus | reverse complement strand
TAACCTCAAGGTGGTGAGGGAGGAAAAGAGCCAAACCCCTATGTCTTTTTACTCATGCACGATGATGACCCACAAAACATGAAATAGAGGCTGAATCCTAAAAGAAGTTGATAGATACGTTAATAGAGTCCAGGGAATTAACTTGGAAAAGAGACATGGAAGCGAAATAAAACAACACATTTTGATCACTTGGTGATCTTTCTGCTCTTCTATGCGTATCAGTTCCGTAGTCCAGAGGTAGGATATCAGCCTCCGGGTCCAATGTGAGGTTTTCAATTCTGCCTTGCGGTACTGGATGGGATAAAGTCTATAACCACACTGAAGAGATGTATACATCGAAACAGCTGTCTGTGGATGACACAATAATATATATATATATATATATATATATATATATATATATATAGCCAAAGGTAAATTTACTGTTAATATTCAGATACAAACGTCAACCGTGTATATTATATTTTATCATTTGAAGGTCTATTTGTGCGCTGTTCCCGTACAGAGACATTCAATATTTACAAACATTTAATTAGGAAGAATATATATTCCATTTATATGTAATCAATCGCATATATATATATATATATATATATATATATATATATATATATATATATATATATATATATATATATATATATATATATATATATATATATAAAATGAGTAAAGATATTTTCAGTGGTTCATTATATTTATATATATATCAATGTATGTAAAATGTACATGATTCCATATTATCACGTGTAATCCATTTATTGATGTTTAGGAGTGAGAAGGAACTTTGAGTAAAGCTTCGCTGAATGAAAGAAGTCGAGATAGAAGCAAACATGCATAATTCATCGTCAAATCACATTTCAATGATAATTCTCGTAAATAAATATGTAATTATCCTTCGTTATTTGCAAAATTGTGAGTAATGGGGATTTAATACTGAATAAGGAGGATGAATTTCAAGATTGACTCGTGATGTAGTAGTCAGACGTCGTTATCGACAAATAAAATAAACATAGTATGACTGGAACAATACATATATATATATATATATATATATATATATATATATATATATATATATATATATATATATATATATATGTACAAAACCCATGCATTTCAGTTTACATGATAAGGTCGTTTGTTCTTGCAGTAGTAAAGCTCTTTCTCTCTTTCACTATCTCTCTCTACTTGTATACATAAATATATATTATTCAGCAATTATCATATTCCATTGTATTGCACGTATTCTATTTATAGAAGTAGGTGTCTGTGTATAAGTGATTTTGTTTCCTTTGGTTACAGAGGATCTTTCACCAAGAGTCTTCCACTAATATGAATACAAATAGAACTACTAATATTCTAGTGGTCTATCGTTTTCTTTCTCTTATATCAATTCCTGCACAAGAATAATAAGACTGAGAGGAATAGCAACAGTGATCTGAGAATGCTATTTTCACTCATAGTTAACAGGGTACCTAAAATTGTCGCAAAAATTCTTTCGACAACATATAAACGGGCAATTATTGAGATACTACTTTAAAATATTCCAAACCCAAGCCTACAGAATCATAATCCCCATCATCATCAGCCTTTAAGTATCAACATTTGAACTACCATGGGCGTCACAGAGCCAGCATTTTCTGAAACTTTTTAGTTGGTTATGTCATCTAATTTTCTGCTGGCCACATCTTTACTGGGACAAACGTTTTGAGTCGTAAATTCCAGTGGTTACACGACTTGCCAGTTTTTCATTTTGACTTTCTAATAGATTTTACAATGTATCCAGAACCCTTTTTTCCTAATATACTGTGCTGTGTTGTAATGTCTGTATGTAATGTCAAGCATGATACTCTATGTACGTTGCAGATCTCTCGATTTGAGGGCCAGTCTTTTGATGAGGTTCAACGTTTCCGCTCCATATATGGAGGATGTATTGATTCTTTTTGAACAAAGCGAATTTTCTGAGATAATGTTGTAAATACAGTACCGATGGAACTTGTTTACACTTGGTCTTTTGCTAGATTCACCAAATAGTAATGGTATGACTGAGGGATTAAATGGATAAAGTATTGATTATGAACTATCCATTTTGAATTTGTGTACATAAACCAGTCAAAATGAAGTACCAGTAAGTAAGTATTCAAACTGCACTTCTATTAGAAACAAAACAAGTGCACTTATAGAACTGCATTGACTTGTTTTTAATAAAATACTGTTAAACTCAATAATATTCGCTTGAGTTTGTAAATAATAACAACTCCATCTCGACATCTTGACACACTAATTATCAATGGTTTTAGCAGTAGATTAAGCCTTCTTAAGAAGCTAAGTGTGGCTTCCTCACAATTACAGTTTATTAACTGAAATTACTCTCCCCCACAAAAAGTGATTACAAGGAATTAGCTTATGAAAAGCATTGACCTTTGCATGATTGAATGTATAAGTCAATGTGCAGTTTGAGGTGAATCCGTCAATATCTCTGTATTCTAAAAAGTGCGTGTGTGTATATGCAGACATGTGTTGGGATAAAGTAGCAATTATTTATATAAGAGATGTGTGTGTGTGTGTGTGTGTGTATAATTGTTGATGCACCTGCAACTGTAAACACATTCACGTATGCAAACGCACATGCATGCACACATTTGGAGCTTTGTGTAGATTTACATATGCATATTGACGAAGAAGGCAGATTTGTTATCTGTCCTACCAAGCCAACGGGGACACTGGGTCTGATTCATGCACCATCCAGCGAGACCAGAAATAAATGACAACTCTTTGAGAAACAGACATGCTCATCATAGCTTTATGTCAGACGGGGAAAAAGTATTGTATATCTCTTTCTAAAGATGCATATTCGTGCAATGTACACACATTGTGTCTGCGTATAGTTGTACAACTATTATAAGTGTGCATTATAAGTGTCTTTTACAAGCAGTCTACTTGGGCATGCATATTGACTGCTCAAGTATGTTCTGACCTCTACCTATCATTGATGTCTCTACCGACCCTAGGGATCTTGGCCAGACTTGTGTCCGTGTATGCATACACTTACTCTCATAGATAAACGTATATATGTACCGTAACCGAAACACATTGATGTATCTGCATCTATTCTGGAGAAAAACTGCTACTAGTTCATCTGAATTTTAGGAAGGTATAGTGACAACCTGACCCTTTATATCAAAACTTGTATAATAGCAGCTCCCTTCTCCGATACTAACAATTTTGTGTTGTGTTTCCTCATGCTTGGACGTCTGCATGAATGAGCGTGCGTATCCATAACACTTTTTTTACAAAGAGTTACAACATTCCATAAGGTATTGTATTCGTTAAAAATTCTCCTTGTGTGAATACAGGCGTCTGTTGATTTAGAAAACGTCGTTTGTTCATTCCTAATGCTGGTTGTAGATAGGTACATGTGAATATTCAATACGTTTTGAAACTTTCTCAGATGTATGGATATGCGCATAGAAAATCACTAAAAAAAATATGCAAATAGTGTTAGTTGTAAAACTACTTATTTGCATGCGTATGTATATCTGGGATGCTCGTATGCAAAGAAGCCAAAAAGAACGTAATTCTTGGTCGATACTGCGTTTATAGGGATGGAGTTTCATGTATTCGAATTTCACCAATACACGAGTGTAAATTCAAAATACGTATGCTCCAGTTTTGCAGTATGTGTCAGTGTGTGTACATGTGCCTGTGTATGTGTCTGTACGTACATCGTGTGCATGGAGATGTATTTACTACCTATCATTGTCTTTAGTTTTGATTTGAAATATTCTCATTGCTAAAGGAATTATCCGGATTGTGATATAACAACAAAGATCTAAATACCTGAAAAGATGATACTTGGAATTATGCATTTATTTCTCTATACAATATATCAAAGGATTTCAGGAGTGTCCAAAAAGTGGAGACGGCAGTAATCGAAAAGAAGAAGGGAGGATAAATAGAGAAAAAAATAATGTATAATGTGTAAATACCACATAATATCTGGCAGATAACCATTAAGAGAGTTAGATAAAGACGTGATTATTGAAGGTTTTAATGCGAAAGATTTTGGCAGATGGAAAAGAGAATATTGATTTTAGTAATATTATCACTATTATTTTTAGGTCTGGTAATAAAGAAAATGATGTTTGTGTAAAAGATGATGTAGCAATTTCAGAAGAGCACAAAAGGAAAACAAAGATTGAGAATTTATAAGAATCTTCTGTCTGTTAGTCGCAGACGAATTTCGTTGCTTATTCACATTCCTAAAATGACGTAACAATTTTGTTTTAGATTACGTCATAGACACTCACACGGGTATTTTCTAATAACAAACAATAGACGGAGAGGTTCGAGAATTTACGATTATGAGTATGAAAATTGTAGGCCTATCAATTTGAGAGCATGAAACTATCCAGGAGACATTTGCAAAAACGTTTGGTTGATTAAAAACTCAATCGTTGGAGTTGGTATGAATACCGAGGATTGGATTTGAGATTAGGAGACATTTTGTCACTTGATACTGCCCCCAGAACGGGCAGATTCAATATCATCAAAATGAAACTGATCATTATAGATTGGTTCGTTATGTATATATCATGTAAGAATCCTAACATTCAAAAAGATTTTTAAACGAGTTCTCTTTCTATTGTCAACATCATGTTTTGGTCAATCCATTCTACGGCCTGATTGTATTTCAGACGAGTGCCGAGTATAACCCGAAGTCTTTTCTGCAACTCAACAGGGACAAACCGAGTCTCAACAAAGAAAGAAACACATGTCAATAGTATCCAACTAAGAAAAAAATCTGTTCACCACCATCACGTTCAAACAGTTCATTCGGAGATGACCGTAGAATAGATTGGCTGAAATGCTGTGTTAGCAACTCAAGCAATAGGATAGAATTCGACATCTGGAAAAATGTCTAAGAGTTTATGACCTTTTAAAAAACTACGGACAGAAGTCACACATATTGTTGTACCGCCCGAATGGTAGTAAAATGCAGTTAAACTTTATTTCATTATAAACCGACAAAGTATCAGGATTCGGTTATCATTCAGACTGATTATAGGATATAGTTTTTATCTAAGATAATATTAGTCTGAGCATTGTTTACTGTTGTTATTGATTTTATATTCAAAGAAGTTACAATCATACGTATATTCAATACGAAAAGAAAAATGTATACGTATTCTATTCAAATATGTGAAACATTGCCTCCTTTTGTGACATTAGGAGATCTATATCACCCGAGCTATTCTCCAAAATATCACCTTTGCAGTCAGTGATTATACATTTGAATACCTAGATCTATATATTTTGAATATGTTCATTTAAGTATCAAGTATTTCTATCTGTTTATCTCCATCAGTCAGGTTTAACTGATTCCCCCTTGTCAGTCTATTCAAGTTCATAACGATTTTTCTCCCTTGAAGGTTATCCACTTGACCATATATTGACAGTTATGATTCAAGTAAAAACAAGTCTGAAACCCATCTTGTTGTACTTAACCACCTCATGGGATTACTGCTACTTGCTTTCCCGAAACCCCTGGATCCATGCCAGAGTTTCACAGATCGAAATGAAAAGTTTAATTAGCCTTCTTTTTTTTCAATATTTTTCATTTCTTATAGGAAACAATTGAAATGGGTTATTTTTGTCTCTCTCTCTCTCTCACACACACACATGTATATGTGTATGTCTGTGCATATGTACACATGTGCGTGTATGTGTGTGCGTTGACTCGGAAGAATAAGTACACGAACCACTAATTTTGTTTGTAATCATAATTGATATATTCCCAGTCCAGTAGTGGAATCAATATCCTTTGATTGACGAATGTTTTTTCTCGTGGTTCTTGTTTTAGACTCACACACGAAGAATGTTACATATACAAACGCATGTGCATCATTAAGTCCATCATTTGATGATGAAGAAAGTATTTGTTTTACGCCACAGACACTTATTTTTCAACAAACGCCCCCTCTTCTTCAATGCACTTGATTCAGTATTGAATATCAATCACGTAGATCGAGTATTATAGAATGAAAACTTCAGATCATAATTCAGCAAATAATTACATATCATGCAGCTGCTTTATTGATCCAACCTCTTAAATATATACCTTCCTAAAATCTTGATTGCAGCTACCCGATACGGGTATAGCGACTTCTTGGAGAGAATGTGACCTCATTGGAGCAGCATGGGTATGAGAAATGTAACGGATTATCAGTCTGTTCCAAGCTTGGATCGATACTCGGTTAATCAGTGGCAGAACGTGAGATAAGACGGCTGTGAAACTAACGTGTTATACCTTATGTCACTTGGGATTCCAGGAGGGTCACCTATATAAGTAAAGACCAAGCTCTATGTTGCTTAACTTCAACGATCTTATGAAAACCGTCGTAACTAATTCGATTCAGTAGGCGAACATGCATATGTGCCAGTGGTGTGGTATATTTTCTTTCATGAAATTGAAAATTTATGTCTATAAGTCTGTCTATATAGCCGGCTGGTTTACTTTGTATGTGCGTATGCATAATGGAGTTATAAGGCTGATAACATTTATAATGACTATAAAAGAGGTTTTTGAAAAAAATTCCCATCTAAATAGGCTTTTAAAGGGGGGGAGGGTCAATTGGCAATTTTAGTTTATACTAAAAGCATTTGATTTGTCTTCGCTCATTTACGGCTAATTCGTTTTTTTTTTTATCGGTATTCGCTCAACAAAATGTTGCAGACGAGACAATTCATTGATCCCTCTTTTTTTCCCTAATTTTTCAATTGATCATCCTAATGCAACATGCTGCCAAAAACGTTGATCAAGTGACGGTTTCTAGTGAGTGACTAAACAGACGGTTATTCTGAATTTTAGCGTTTCACTAAATCTTTGTTAATAACAGATTTTGCTGCAAATATTTCATCTATATTCTATATAGCTATAAATAGCTAATGGCACATGTGATAGACATCCAAAGTTGATAATTGTTGCAGCTTATAATCGAGTTTCAATGTAATAGTTTGAGTTTTAATATAATATAACGGAATTTAATATCATTCTATAAGATCCAATATTTATTTCATAATACGTAAGAGTTGTTCTTTACGAGACAAATAGAGCTAGCATAGACCGGAAATAAACAAGATAATCATTTTGAGTGAAAATAGTTGTTTGGGTCTTTGCAGTGCATTACCGGCGGTTGTTTAGCTCGACAGGAGAGCAAAGGAATGTTATAACAGCTACCTCATGGGTCGCAGTCTCATTCTCTTGAATCGTGTATTTCATTTATGTTGTCTTGGCTGAGTGATATATTAACCGTGTAATGACGGGAGATCATTTCAAATAGGAGTTTCAAAATGATATCACGCAATCTATAATTATTCTGTTGGACCATACATCCATCCCTCAAAACATAATCTTATTTCTATAATTGAAAAAAATTATACATCTAAATTATTTTTCTAACCAAAATCCATTACTGAATAAAATCTTATTTTCGTTTCTTCAATCAATAATTTTTGTTTCATGCGTATTATACAAAGACAAACGTTGTGGTCTTTAGTGAGATTTTCAATCAATGCATCAAAGTGATTCCACAATGCACGTAACTATAAATAGCTACTGGCACATGTGATAGTTCACAGTTCTAATAGCCTTCCCCAAACCCTAGGAGCCTGGCCGTATCTGTAAGATGAAACCAATTCATGTCAGTTCTAATTATTTTGATGCACGAAGGAACAGTAAGCAAGACCTTTCAGCTGGTGCATTGTGCAGTGTGGCAAGGTTCTTGGATTTCACAAATTCCTGAAACAATATCCGCAGCAGCTAAGACCGACTTAAATCCTAGCATTTAAGCACTGTGTGCTACGCACGCCAGTAAATCTGAATCCCATCATATTAATTTTGAATACCCCAGTTGTGTGGACTTACGGACCGAATATGTTGGATTACCGTTTCCCATTTGATTAATGTCGTGAAAAGTCAAGACTAAACGTGCAGTTGTTTCACTCCAGATGTTATATGTGAGAAAAGATTGCAATTTTCAGAACAGATTATCAGAGCACTTTCCTTGTCACTAAAACTAGCAATTGTTAAATTTGTGTTCCACTCGTAATGCACATTTGGTGAATAAAATTTGCTAGTTTAGATATGAGTATTAGGATCAACTAGGGTAGAAGGCATATTTATGTTTGCCACGTATTTGACTGACGGTTTCCAGTTATGTATTGCAGACTATATTTACTGTAGGGAGATCAAATATAACAGCCATGTTAGAGAGTTGCCCCCTCCCATGGTGGTTGAACATTTTTTTTATTGTTATATCGATAAAACACCTAATGTAAACCATACGTCTAAAATCGGATTTGAATTAACCAGAGATGTCCAAAAAAGGAAAATGGATCATTTTGTCTGTTAATATTCAAAGACCGTAGAAATAGATACCGACCACTTTTTATATTTTTGTTTAATTTAGTTTTTGTTGTAAAACTTTTATGTTTCAGTTCCCAACTGTCATCCCTTTATTAGAAACCATCACATCGAAACCGTCATCAAAACTGCTAACATTACTCTCTTCAGTGTCTCAGCTAGCCCAGTTGGCTGGCCACGTATATAGGTATTCATCACATGTACAGACCCCATCAATCGAGTTTGAAAGTTTCAACCTTTACTCCCTTTCATGTCTAGAGAAGGAAGTAGTTCTGTTATTTTTTTTTAAAATTTACCCATTCGTAGGTTTATAGTTAGGGTTCATTTAACATTGTTTTAGCTGAATTAGTTTGCAAACACATTATTTCAAAATTCAGAATTTCTTTTGATGATCATTGACCATCGAACGGTCTGAAAAGTAACTTGTTCGTTGACAACTCGTTTGTTCCTACTTTTCAAACGATGAATCCCAAAATAGCATGCTGCATAAAGACATTGATCACATAATGGTTTTTATTGAGTGACAAATCGGGTTTCCTAACATTATTTTTCGAATCATCTTCATCTTTCTTTCTTGTTTCTCCGTTCTCCATTTCTTTGATTTCCTCCCCTCCCACTTTCTTTCTGTATCTTCACTTCCTTAGTATTTCTTCTCCTATTTCTTCTTTCCTATTTCCACTCCTTCAATATTGTTAAATTATTTCCCTCTCTTTATCTTTCACGTCGCCATCCTTTTTCTTCTTTTATTATTTTTTCTTCGTCCTACTAATACTCAAGTCACACATTGTCTCCCTTCAAACACACACACACAAACAGATAGATAGAGAGAGAGAGAGAGAGAGAGAGAGAGAGAGAGAGAGAGAGAGAGAGAGAGAACTTTTCGACCCCATAACTCCTTGGCCAATGTGATCAATATTACCCATATCCATGGAAAGTTTTCAAATCGAAAAATAAAACCTACTATGAACACTGCAGTATTACACTTGCAGGAATGCTTTCGAAAATCTTTTCCAATACAAACCCTTCGATTCCCCTTTTGTACATTCGTGTATTATGCTTACGTGAGAAGACCGCATTGTTGTTATACGAGGTCATAAAATTAGATTTCATGCCATTTCTTTAGCCTTGCGATTATCTTATCTTGGGCAGCTGTCCCCAGAACGTAAGCGATCCATTTACGATCAGAGACAGCAGGGGGCGATACCTATTGAAGGAGACTAGATCTCGCCACAATAGCAGTCACTAAAAGTTATTGTATGGATTCAGATGAATTTCAACTATGCAGAAGTTTGAATGATGAATTCAGTCCATAAAATTGTTTCAGATTTCATCTCAGGCTATGAATTTTGTAGTAAAACGAGGCACAACTTTATTTTGTGCGAGCAATCTTTACTTACAGTATATTTTCTAACCAGCATGAATGTGCCTGTTTCTAACTTTCCAGTGAAACGGTTTGTATTCGTCATGTATCTATTACAATCTTTCATGATTTGTCCAAAGGCAGATGCCATTTTATTGGCGATTTCAAATTTGAACTGTGTGAAAAAGTCATATTAAACATTTTCCCCAATATGAAGAAAGAGGAGGACAAAATAAATTCAAACTTGTATGACATACTTTATCATCAACTAAAAGCTCTGGGCTGGGCTTTCGTCCTCGGGATAGAACTTGTGAAGCTACGCAGTACAGCTTGGAGTGATCTGGAAGTTTCAGATTCAACAAAAGCTATTGGACGAACAATTCCCAAATTTAAAGATGGTAATAGCGTCATATTCAGTGTAGCAAAGAACGGTGAAAAAGTCAAACAGGGAAGAATATTAACAGTCATTCCTTTATTTTGAGCCATTACATACAATCGCACAACCAGGCCAATATATTCGTTCGTATTATATTGTTGTGTTCATTTTTGGCCTTGCATACGCTTTATAACTCTATTGCTTATAAATTATTATTTTGGACTCTTTAGCATCTGTCATTTTCTTACATATTGTTACGTATTATTTTTAATTATACCGGAGTAACTTTACCTAAATTGTGCATTATATGAATTTCAAATAGTAGATTCGTTATACACACTCAACAGACTTATTCCATACTTTTTGTCGATTCCCATTTTGTCGACTTCACTTTCATGTTTTGATATATGTTGGTTTTTATGTTTGAATTAGGATATCACTTTACTTCTTATATTTCCATATATATATATATATATATATATATATATATATATATATATATATATATATATATATATATATAGACATAAAAAACAAATATTTATCTACACATGCAACAAATAGAGCCAACAATTAAATATATATATATATATATATATATATATATATATATGCACATATTCATATGCAACTACACAAAGTCATATATGAATATGTGTGTGTGTTTAGATGAGAAAGCTTCCTATATATATATATATATATATATATATATATATATATATATATATATATATATATATATATATATATATATATATATATATCATGCATTGATGTTTATGTTTTTTTTATTACGGTTGTATGGTAGAGGAAAAGCCTATTTACAGGTAGGAGAAATGATTTTGTAACAGCATTATGATCGTTTATATGTGTGGAGCCCTTTTCAAAAAGTTTGGCTCAGATTTGGGATACAGCAATTTCATTCATAACCCAGATATCAATACTTCTCACGCTGTATGTTTGGACTGTAACCAATCGATTCCCATATACATTGGAAGACTCTCAAGGTTGACAAGCCATTGTTAGTGAGTCTGACCCTTAGTCGATTCGTTTTACACACATAACAGACTTATTCCATACTTTTCATATTTTATGGAAGTTACAATATCTTTGTGGCTGTTTTTTCATCCGGCTAGCTCCCGGTATAGAATTCAATAACGACCTACTGCTTTACACGTAAGTTCCTGTTTCAAATGTGGCATATTTTGCTCTACAAATTTGAGCAAGAAAAGATTTTGTATTGGTAATCAATTACATATACTGTACATCTTCGTTGTTCTCAAAGCAAGAAGTTAGAACATTATCTTATCTCCGTATTGTAATTAGATGTTATCATACATTTCAAAGTGTTTCTATAGGCCTTCTGCCAGACAAAGCCTTGCCTTAGTGATTCCTCTCTTATTTGCAACGCCATTATCTGTGACCGGAACGGAACGACGGGAACAAAAGCGCTTATTCAAAACCATCTGCCGAAATCGATACTCGCCGATCATATTCTAATTGGCAACACATGTTTTTGAAATTTCCATCTGATGCAAAGTTAGAGGGAAAAGTCTGGAGAGCTTCTGTCCGACGTTTGGCATAGTTCACGTCAAAGTTGCTTCTCTCGATAGACGGCTGGCGGCTAATCGAATGAGTGCTTGCAGCAATCAGTGTCTGTCCTCTATCAAATGACTTCATATGTAATTAACACAATCATCGAGTTCCTGCCTGGACACTCTCTTTGCCCACCCTCATTGACACTATTCCTTCTCGTCTGTTCAAACTTGGACTGAAATGAGCGAAACGAAATTAATAAGATAGCTTGTGTTCGATGGTCATTTTTAATGTTTGACATTGTCGGCTTTCTTTCATATTTCCTGTCGATCTTGAGATTTTAGAGTTAAAGTTTGAATCTAGAACTCAGTTTTTGGAGAGTTATGAATGTTGTTGGACAGGGTATGGACGAGTTGTGATTGGATTCAGATGGAAGGCAGATATAAAAGATAGGCGTGTGTTTAGAGAAAAGACATATTCAAAACAAGTGACGTCACAGTCAAGTATTAGTTTTATTAGTCATTTCCACTTGCAGTAGCAGTCTAATTGGTTAGTAGGAGTATTGATATGTCGATGTAACAGAGAGAACAGCTGAATCATCACACCAAATATTCAGCATATATATATCAATGTGAGACATTTTGTCGCTTGCAGGATGACAGCAAACATTGGGCTTTTACTTCTAGCACATCCATTATTTGAACGTTTTGCTAAAAAACAACAACAATTTATTCACTTAAAAAACGGCGGAAATGTTCTTTGTTAGCAAATAGTACTTGGGGTATGCAGCAATTTTCAAAGATAATTTATTCTGTGCGCAGTAAAATGTGTTATGTTCCGATCTTAATACCCAAGGAAATAACAAACTGTCGGAAATGTCTTTGAGCGACGTGGGTAATTGCTTTTAAATTCATAGATTGAAACAATGTATTCACCTGGATTTGGAAGAGATGGCCGTTGCTCGATGTTCACTCACAGCTGTTGTAACTGCCAGAAAAATATGTATTCTTAGGTGCTTAAATGCCCGGGGGAGTGAATAAGCAGGGAGCAGAAAATCTGTTACACTTGATGAGTTGTTGTTCGTGGTGGAGTAAGTAAGGGGTAATCAATCATGGCTACCGACACAACTCAATAGGATGTGGACAAAATAAAGTTTTATTGTAAGGATGGGGTAGGCACATGAGTAGAAATAAACAGTATTGACAGGAACTACAAAAATCTTCTGTTTTCGATGGAAAATTGAGCAGAAATGTCTTTTGGTGGCAGAGACTTGAAATCACTGGGATTTTGATGCAAAATTCCAACGAATCAGAAGTTGTACCCCTCCCACCAGGGAACTAGGACTCCTGAAAATTAGTTAGCAGGGGATTCCTAATTAGAACGAGAAATTGGAGATGTTTATTAAAATGAATTAGTAGATGTAGGTAATTAGGCACCTTTTAGTTGATAGATACTAAAACATTCTCTCCCTATCGTAATGTAGAATTATGTACAGTATGAACTGAGATTCAAAATTAGATTTAATTTGTAATTAATTGGTCAAGCATTAAACTTGATGACAACATTTAGTGTCTCTTCACCAACGTCTTTCTATTTCTGTAAAACCATTTGCTTTTCACGCTTCGCCTAGTGCACCAAGTATTGAGGAGCATTTGCCATGTGTCTGGGAAAGTTTGGACTTTTTAAAATCTATATGGTGAAATTTGGAATTTGATAAATTGAACAGGATATGAGCAATGAAGATTAAATTATTCTCCAATGTGGAATCAAATTCATATCTGACAGTTGTATACTTTTTACTACAGTGCAATCTACAAGATCAATTGGCACGTGAATTTTCATGTCTGATCACAAAAGTGATACATATGATTAGTATTAATATCAATCAAAATGATTTGACAAATACATGTTGAGAAAAGAGAGAGAGAGAGAGAGAGAGAGAGAGAGAGAGAGAGAGAGAGAGAAAGAAAGAGATGGAAATAACAGTTGGAAACTGTAGAGAAACAATCAAGAGATATGTGTCGCATTCTTCCTATCATTCTGTGGATGTAGGTTGATGTATTTTGTCCCAGCCAGCCGTCTTTTTCTGAAAAAAAATATTTGCAGCTCATCACAGGAAAAAAGTTGCTGTTTACATGTTCGATACTGAAGAAGAGAATATAAATATCTCTGTGTTTGGGAGTTTACTGAAAGCGGGAGGGACGTGTTTGTATCCATGTAAATGGGGGTAACATTCAGTTCGAAATTAAATTTATCTGTGAAAGGTAGGGTCAGGTGCTGTATGTTTCCTGTCTGTGGGTGTTCACCTTGTCTTACGAAAGAAAGGCAGGGAAGGGCTAGAATGATCATTTTCAGGGAAGTGGATGCTGTTTTTTTGCAACAGAATCAATGGGTGGTGTCTAGTACCTAATGGGCAGGTGTTGGTAAATGTAAGGTTGAGGGGAAATGTGTATGTTGTTTTTATCTAATCGTTTTTGTTGATGGTGAGTAAGACTTCTTTTACTTTTCAAAAAAGGGTGTTGTATCTGTGCTTGTACCATTTTCCAGATCGACAGTCGGGTGTGAGCCAATACTTCGTATGTTGATGTTGTAAATGCATTGTGTGTATTTGCTCATGTTTTTAAATTGAAGTATTTAGGGAGGATTTGCAATCTGAGAGTGACCAAACCTAGATGTTACTCAATTTCTTTGGGATATAAGGGCTGCTTCGACGCATTTGCGTGTCGAGGAGTCTTGAATTTACACGATGAGATGCGCTTGGTGAGAGTTGACATTGCTAATTTACATGTTCCTGTGTCTGACCATAACATTTGTCCTCCCCCCAGTCTTAGGTCTTTCTGATGTTCGTATAATCTTTTTTGAGAAGTGTCAATTGGTCTCTGATGTAAAGTTCGTCGCAAATATTACACAGTTTTCGTTGACGTCGGTTTGACATGTTGGGTGTTTTGCGGAAGTTTGTTTATTGAATATTGAATGGTTGTTGAAGTGTTATTGGCAATGTGTATTTCCATCTTTTGAGCTGAGATTGATGACGGTTGTGTTGGTGGGTAATATGATACGTCTTGTGATGGTTATGTTTTTGTTGTTCGTTGTTTGTTTTGTGGATCTGATACACTTACCTCCTTGCTCGGTATATGATTTAAGGAACGAACCATCACAAATACACCCAACACCAAAAGCCGGTGTCGACGCCATTCCGTATACTGACTGCGACGGATATCACATCAGAGGGACATCGACAACTTTCTACCTCTCTATCCAACATATACTGACACTCATTCCTCACATGTTAGACGCAACTTTATTTCATTAGATAAAAAAATCAACCTAACCCTTTGGAAATGACCATTCAAGCTCTTCACTACCTTTCTTATCTGAGATAAGCCAAACACCCACAGGGATAGGAAACATACAGCACCTGACCCTGCCTTTCACAGACCAATCTCATTTCAAATGTCATCCCCATTCACACTGATATAGAGCCCTCCCCTCCTACTCTTACTAAACAAGAAAACACAGAAACATTCAAATACTGTTCTTCAACATCGAACATGCTTACAGTCTTTTTCCCTGTAAACTGCTGAAAATATTTTTCCCCCGAAAAAGAGGGGTGGAACTCATCGAAATGAATCAAACTGCACCCACGGGATAATGAAGAAAAAATTGAAATGTAAAACCTATCTTTCGAGTGTTTTTCTTCACTTTCCAATTTCATTTTCATTTCATTTTGTCGGATTTTGTCAATTCACTTTCACAACTCACAAACAGACATACACACATATAAACAGATACATATTCATCTATTTATATACGCACGCACACACACACACACACATACACACACACACACACACACACACACATATATATATATATATATATATATATATATATATTGTCAATCATTTCCAAATAGCTGATAATGTAATCTATGGAGTTTTCGTCGATGTTTGTATGTTGTACACATAATTTCATATCATTGTACTACGTGTGAAGCTTTTTTGATATAATTAACAATCTTTTACATTGTAACCATTTCAGAGAGTCAAAGAGAAACATTGCAGCAGAATGTGTTCATTATTCATTTTGGAGTATCATAATATTCTAATGTATATGGACGTTTTTCCGGTAATTCAGATAACTCAATTCCTTTGGAGCGTGCACAGAAGCATACACATACGAATATGTACACACACACACACACACACACACATATATATATATATATATATATATATATATATATATATATATATATATATATACACACACACACACACACACACATATATATATATATATATATATATATATATATATATATATATATACGTGTTGGGGGTATTTATTTCTTTTTCTCACAGTAAACTATCCAAAATAAAATTATTCGAAGCATCATAAAGGTGCTGAAGTTTAGCCTCTTTGAGGCACCAGAAACCCTAGGAAAGGCCTGTTGTGACCTTCGTGTGATTGGTGTATGCATGAACAAGGAGACTTTTTCCCGGAAAAGACAGTCAGGAATGTATTATGATGAAATACTTTCTATGATTGAATATATCTAACATACATTTATAAGTAGAGACACTATGGGAACCGAAATCGTAACCAGAGTATTCGGCTGAGATCATTACTTCTAAATCGTGTTACGCCTATTTTCTTGGTAGGGAGGGCGTGCATGCCCAGAATTTGATAAAATCAACGTAATTATCATTAAATTGTAATCGGTTATTTGGTAATTTGAATGAGCTGGAATAGAAGGAAATATCGTGCTTTCAATTAGAAACGGTAAAACAGAACTGTCAAAATAGGTTTCTCCAGTTGTCAAGTCGATCTGCCTTGCTACTTGTGAATGTATATATTACGCCTATAGTTCTTTTTTTCAGTGAGGAAAGGTAAATATGCAATGTAGTTTATGTTACACTGACCCCGCCCCCCGATATCAAACTTTCCAAATCTGACAAACATCTGAAAGTAAGCGGGTAGAGTGATTTAAAATAACAAATATGAGGAAATTATTGTCTTTGTGTTCACGTCGATAGTCGCCTAGAGAGCAGAAACATGGAGCCTATCCGAATGATTGACCCTCATACTAAAAATTATGCGACACACAGATAATCATGCAGGATATCACATGGAGAGATCACAAAACGACACAGTATATTAGTGAGTGATATCTTAAAATCATTTTATAAACTAAAAGTGTAGAAGGCTAGTCATGTTGTAAATATGTCAGCCGGAAAACACGAGTCGCAGAAAGTATCCCCAGATATCGTATGGAGGTCGTGACAAATGAATAAGTTCAGAGAGTAATAGCGTCGCCACATCCATGGTAACAATGTCTTGCAATTTTTAGGAAGAACGACGGATGTTGAAAGGCTGCTGTTGCTGCTACTATTGATGTTGCTGTTGATTGATACAAAGGCTCCCTATATATATACATATATATATATATATAATATATATGGTACAGATCAGGCTACCAGTATAACATAATACGATTATATAGTAATAATATAAACCAACTTCTGATATGTGATGGATTTATTTCATAGAATGCTCAATACATACAAGTGTTTACTATGGAAATTAAGTTGTTTAAGAGTAGAGCTGGAAATAAACTAGCTCATGTTTCTGCTCTCTCCTGATATGCCCGATGGGGCCCTGAGAGGGCAGAAACATGAGCTAGTTTGTGCAGCAAATCCACATTCTAGTATATATATATATATACATATATATATATATATATATATATATATATATATATATATATATATATATATATATATATATATATATATATCAATCAGTGTATGTGTGTTTGAGTTGTGGTGAAGAAAGCGGTTGTAAGAACCAACAAGGAGATACACCGGACATAACGTGGATGGGATATTAAGTATATGTCCCCTCAGATATATCAGTCATTCAAAATCGGAGGGTCAGAAGGTCAGAGGGTAAAGTATGAGGCAGATATGTTGTGATACTAAGCAACAAATATGAGATAACCATCGCATTAATCTCCAACTAATCTCAGTGAATATGAACAAATGATTGTTGGAGCAAATGTTTTCAATTTATTGCTTCATAACATATTATTATGCTGAAATGTGTTTGCTGTGTAAAACATCTATTACGATATTGGAAATACACAGGTAAATCAATGAGACCGTAGTATGACCATGAAAAGTATTTTTTACGTAACACACGCACACACACGCACATGTACATAACTGCATATATATATATATATATATATATGTATGTATATATATATATGTATATATATATATATGTGTGTGTGTGTGTGTGTGTGTGTGTTCTAATTTACGTAACACACGCACACACACGCACATGTACATAACTGCATATATATATATATATATATATATATATATATATATATATATATATATATATATATATATACATATATACATGTATGTATATATATATATATATATGTATATATATATATATATATGTGTGTGTGTGTGTGTGTGTGTGTTTTAATGATACTTCTCGCTTGTCAATGCATTAGTCCAAACAAATTTCCATCATTTTTATTGATCAGACATTATAAAGTGGAGGGTTTCAGATCAAAATTCAGCCAATGACTGTTCCAGACAAAGGACCTATTGATCTATCTTCGTACACCAATCACTATTATTTTGAATAATGTACGAGTTGTCTGCCCATTGGTGCATGAAATGTTGTTCGCTTCCTGAAATGAAGTGAAGACGTACTTAAATGATAAACAGATTTGATGAGTCATTGAATGAAATTAATCATGTCACCAACCTCTTTTGTCGGCATGCTCTGCTGGGGGGATCAATCAAAACATTTGAAAGTAGATTTTGCCGTGGCAATGATCACTGAATGGTCTGAATTTTATGAAAACAAGCAGAGACAAATACATAGATCAATTCAAGATTAATTTACATTACAAACTGACCCCCACCCTCGATAAAAAAAAAAAAAAACTGGTGAGAATTTGAAAATCAGCAAAAACTTTTTTTTTTCTTTAGGACTGATGAGTGAATTTTAGCCTCCAAGCTCATTGGTGAGGATTATACGCGTGATACACACATAGCTGGACTTACTGAATGAACTTATGCTGACGGTTTTGGTTGACGGTTTCTAATTAGGAATGAATGTACGTATTTCAATGCAGTGTTAGATGAAAAGAAATCCGATTTTACTAATCAACTTATTTCCCTTTGGCCTAGGGCGAGGATCAAAGATCACATGGATGCAAATGTACGGGTGATTTGAGGATGTTTTAATCTGCAATATTTAGAGCCATTATTGTTTGATCTTTCTACGATAAATGGCTGGTTACATCGCCCATGAAATAGAGTATCAGACGGCTTGGCTGAGATAAGTTGATTTTTTTCATATTATTCCACATGGTTGATCTGAAACGGCTTCATTATTCTATGCATAAAGTTATCTGTCTAGATAGTCTCAATATGTGTATACATGAGGATGAGCTGTATGTAAAAAGTTCCAAAAAGTTCATCTCGGCATAGTTATCTACCTTTAAAATTGACAGGATCTAAACAATATATTTCGGATTTTTATTAACAACTTTTCAATACGCAATCTTATTTTTAATGTGTATCTCAATTCTCAATTTGTTCATCTCTGATCCAAATTCTACCAATTTTAAGTTGTATAAGGGTTTTGAAATGAATTGTTTGAAATGCATCGGATACTTTTGTACTCACAATATGTACGTAAGAGCTATAGGATTTTAGAAAATACGTATTTTTACCGGTAGAACTTCTATGGAATGATACAGAGAGCAAATTGAACAATCACCTTCCATGACAGTCAAAATTAGACAACTGTAGCAACGAAATTTTAAGAAAATTTAAAATAAATCCCATCGAAGATTAAGTGTGGTCGGAATAGATTTTATCCAAGACATAACTGTTATTTCCTACTGGAAAAAAAATCTAAAACAGAGTAAAAGATATATAGAACGGTTAACTTCATCAAGAACCAAATGTCATTTCAGTGGGTAGACAACTAAAATCAATGAAAAATCATCTAAAATCTTGAATATCCAGATTTATCAGCAAAGCTCTCAAAATGATCGTTCATTTCCAAAAGTTAAAACATCTTCTTGATGAGTCTTGATGCCAATTTTCTAGTTGACAAAACGTTATGACCAGGAGCACAAAACACACGTAAAAAGGTAAATAATCATCCGCTTCCTTCGTATTAGGTCTGTAATGGGTATTTATTAAACAATGCAAAAGAAAGAGAAGGGAATTAGGAACGATCTAATGCTTTAATATAATGTGTCCCCATTAGACAGTCGTACGCAATGTTATTGTTTATTCCAGGATCAAATTCAAGCTCATCATTTATATTCAATGAACTCGGAACAGCACAAAGTCAAATGAAATGGAAGATTATTTTGTGCTAATCGGAATTTTCCTCAGCGTCCATAAGAATCATGAATTTCATTCGAAAGTATAAAAAAGCCCATGAAAACATGCTTCAGCGACTATACTGACATCTCAATTAGACTGACGATGGATTATATACATTACAGTTTGGCTCAAAATCATGTGGTATGAATAGAGACATATTAAAGAGCAACCTGCTGATGTAGTTAAAGCATAAAGTGTCCAATCCATGCATTATACCAGCTATGGCATCCGATTAAAAAACATGCAAATTAACAGAACGGATTGTGAAATGACCGGCCATTGCAAAGAGAGACATGAAAAAAAAAAAAAAAGGAGATAAAGAATGGAGATTGCAGCTAATTGATCTATGGTGCCAATTGGAAAGTAAACGCTAGATAGAAAAGTTTACAATTAAAACATGGAAGAAGTTATCACAATCATGATCGTCATGGAAGGAGATGCGTTTGTCCAGCAGTGGACTCGTGATGATGATGAGGATGATTTGCGCCTTTAAATTGCTGTCGATTTGTCTAGAGCAAGTTTGATTATTACAAAGATCTGTTCTATTTCATGTGTAATGCCCTGTGTATTATGACAAACTAACCTAGGTATTGTAAATACTGCTATGTTTAGTGGTGAAAAAAGGTTGCGTTCTGAACCACTAAAGAAAAGGTTTAGGAATGGAGGCACTCTCCAAGCCAGAATATTGCATCATGATATTACCTAACACACTTGGATCATCCCCCTCCTTTCATTTGATCATAAGCCGTACAAACCTATGTCTCACGAAAATCCGGCGCAAAAACGTATCGCAGAAATATCGGAACAAAGTTATTTCCATTTATCGTCAAAAACGCCAAAAAGTGGCTATATTCTGGTTTCTATTTTCTCTAATTTTCCGCTTACTTTTTGCAGAAATGTCAAGTCTTCTGTAAAAATAAGCATAAGCATAAGGCTGCACGAATATAGTTGTGCACGGTAGTTATCAGTAATTAACACTATAACCAGATTTGATAGAGAGATATAATTATCATGATTTTCAAATAATATATCAATAAGAGCAAAACTAAATCATTAATTAATTGATAGAGCTTTCGATTGATTTTTGAGCGTCCTCGACTGAAAAAAATCTAGCTAGTTCCAGCTATTTGAGGCCGTAGAGAAGGATAAACTTTTCCAATATTTTCTGAAAGTGTTTTTAGTGCCTGATTTGCAAGGATAACCAGTTTTGAATTATTAAAAAACCTAACCAGGTTACGTGCACACACCAGTTTAGCTACGAAATGATGATAATTGTTTATATCAGGCAGAGTAGTTCATTCTGACGTTATATTAAAGCGTGGACAGTGACTGAAAGGAGGGGCGACAGTGGTGACAAGGTCACGGTGTTAATCCAAGAATTACAAACACATTGATAGACTAATGTGAGTAGTGATCAATATTAATAACATCCATTCGTAACACCGGTTTTTTTTATACTTGCGAAACTGTCTTGTCTTCTTTCGTTCTTTAAAGGTCAGGCTAAAATAGATTCAACTATGAATGGTTATGGCTTCCAAACACAGGATGGACAAAGTGAAGATAATCCTAGCCTAATCTGATAGTCCACTGTTTATCCGTCTCTGATTACAAACTTACATTTCTCTTATCTTCTTTACTTATTCCCAAAAACCAAATCACGTTATAATCCTTTCTAAATCTGTGGCCGCCCACATTATTTAGTCCCAATGTACCGAAACTTATTTGAAGGATATCGAAGCTGAACCAATTGAATGAGCATTGAACTCACATGATTATTTACCGATTTATTGGAAACATTACTCTTCATATATTAAGAATCTCTATTTTTCTAGCTGTTTAGTGATTGACAGTCTTCTCTTCTAAAATTGTTAAAATATTTATGGAAATATTACGTTTAAAAAAATATATTTCGAAGACCCTTTCCCACGGAAATAACTCCTATTGCCCACAGTAGTGCATTATCGATTTACCCATCATCATCATCATCATCATCATCATTCTTTAGCGAGCGTTGTTGGACCTGGACCTCCAAAAAATCTGCATACCTTTCAATCATATACTTTGTGTACTTGTCAATTTTGTCATATACTTTTAATCATGGTTTCGCATTTTGTTTGATGAGATCAACACTGTGAGTCGTGAAGTCCAACACTTGTCTGGTTTTCTTGCAACATGATCAGCCCATTGCCATTTAAGTTTTCATATGGATTTTTTGGTGTCTCAGACTTATTTTACTCCTCTAATATACTATACTCTCACCATGTGATTTTGTGCATGATCATTTCATGTTTGTGTTGCATGCTTTTCAGTGAAACAGTTGATCTTTTAATTAGATTCTATGTTTCCACTCCATAGATTACTATCGGGGGAACACATTGAACCCCTTTGAGAGGACATATAACTTGTGTGAAGACAATATTTATGCAACATTATTAGGCCTTACCAGCTGTTAAATTTCTTGATATAAAGGACACTTGGAAGATATTATCTATTCCATCTTGTGTTATTCGATCCAAGGACACTGATGGGACTTTTTGATTACTGTTTTACTTATAAATGTAATATAATTCATTTCAGCTTTACATGATGTTCGCTGATTCAAGAAAAAATGATAAATAAATACATTTTCCAAGAACCTGTCGTCTTTTCTACCCAAAAAAGAAAGAAAAAAACACTTTGGAACAGTTACACAACCTCCGGCTTGTATGTCTAATGTATACTTTTAATGTAAAAAACAATATATGTATATATATATATATATATATATATATATATATATATATATATATATATATATATATATATATATGTATATATATATATATATATAATTCTGCTTATATATATATATATTTATATATATATATGTATATATATATATATATATATATATATATATATATATATATATATATATATATATATATATATATATATATATATATATATATATATAAGCAGAATTACCCCGTCTTTGCCTAAGGTTTTAAAATAATTCTCAAAAAAAAAATTGAGAAAAGACAATCATATGAATTGAAATCAAATGTTATTCATAGAAATATGTAATGGTATATCTGAATGAACCTAATTTTTAAAAAGTATATACAAATCTACATAAACACTGTACGTGAATTCATTTCACCAAGAAACTTTGATGAAACGATACCCAAGACGGGTGGAGGGGGCATCATCCACCAATATCAGCAAATTTAAAAAAGATATGTTGTCTGCACAACCAACAAATTGAAAAAAAGTAATTTCAGTAAATATACATGAGAAAATATAAATTACTGAAAGAAATAGTCCAATGTTGAAATCAAAACCAATGGTATAGTTGCTAAGTCTGAAATCGAGTGGGCGAAAAACCTGTGAAAGAAAAACAAAAAATAATACATCTATTCTACAGTTATTTTTAAGTATCACCTGGTGTAATAGTTTGCGTTATTTTGTGCATCCGTAGTCGATTACGGCAATGGTTAAAATTCTTCTCTTTAGTAAACGAAGGATTGCCCGATAATATAAGTATTAATTGGAAAGTGACCAGAAAGAACCAATATAAGTGACCTGATACTTTAAATGTATACTCCTGATTGACGAACCGGAATTAAGGGTTCATATAGCATTGTAGTTACTATGTACGTGCAACTCCGTTATAAAAGCTTGAAATAAATTTTATGAAAACTAAAAGGAAGGTTCTATAGATTTAAAGCAAAACAAATCGAATATTCGTCAGGAAAAATGTCTAACTCGAAATCTTGCAAACATCAATCTTCATCGAAACTTCAAAATTCCCGAAAGAAATATCAGTTCAGGTATTCACAGGAATTATATTTTTGAACAATTACGCCAAAATATGTTCATAAAGATCTATTTACATAGCATGACTGCTATCATATTGGGATTACTGATTACAAATGACAACAGTTGATAACTGAGGTGAAAAGAGACATTGTTGATAAATTTTCATTTGCTTGACCAAATCGTAATCCCCAAAATGGATAACATTTTCAATAAATGATAACTTTAACATAAACAGGTTAAGTGAGTTCTGAAAACTGACTAATTTGATAAAGGAAATAAAGGTGTGATTGACTGAAAGCAGAAACAATTACTTGCAGAAATATTTTTATTTGATACGCAAAACTTAACACAATGCAAGCTCTCTCAGGTTTTACTAATACTTTATGATACATCTTCCAAACAGATGCACCAAATGAGGAAGTTAAAACACCGATGCTTATAGACACAGTTCAAAGATATGACAGCTGAATGTCTTCGGTTAACGCAAGGTGATGTAAAGTGAACTTTTGGAAACCGGGAGTACCTTAAAACGAATGCATTCCTTATTTTTTGTTCGGACACAATGCATATTTCGCCAGTTCATGCTCATTCATGGAGGCATGTTTTAATCCTCAGACAGACAATACTCAGTCAGATGAAACTAAGCTCAGTAAATATTATCACTAGCAGTGAAACCTGGAGTTAAGCAATTAGGTGTTACTTGTGTGTAGGATTGAAACCGAGGACATCTTAGAATTACCTCTGTGGATGTGGATCTTTTGCATGGATTCTCATATAAAACACATCTCTGGAGAATTGGTCATGAAACAGTTTTTCTTTGGAAGCAAGGGAAATTATTTGCTGAGATTTTCCGGATATTTGAGTCATTAAGCGCTAGCATGAGCGATCGTGAAATACGTATAATTCTTTTTAAAGTCATAACTCCAGTTTTGATTTAGATTTTCCTCATTGGAAATTTTTAAAAATACTTTAAAAAAAATCTTTTTTCCTAGTACTGAGTATGGCTTTCATGTATATTGCTTGATTCCGAAGTAGAAAGAACCATTTCAAGGAAAGTCTCCATTTTTAATTTTGACCAGATAAATTCCAGTGTTTTATGGAGAATTATCAGGGTTTTTGTAACCAATGACACTCAACAAAAGGTTACTGGAGTTTTTCAGAAACCAAATTTTTTGATAGATTTTATTCCTGACGGGAAAGACGAATCATAACCTCATAATCAATCAATAAATAGTAAAATGAAATACCACAGCAGAATTTTTAAAACATTTTTCCTTTCAGTTGTGACCAATGAAACAAATAGAGTTATTTGGTAATGTTATTTTTAATTTGGATAGATATTCGAAAATCTATATATGCTATCATAAATGTATAAAGGAAAACACAAAAAAAAGAACCCAAGGATGACAAAAAGTATGAGATACAAGATTACACCATTTGTTCTACGTATTTTTTTAACAAATATATCGAATCGTGCTTGTTCAGAAAAGTGCTACAAAGATTTAATTTTACAGGCATGTCCATCCCTGACGACGGGTAATGCATTGTACAGAATGCAATGGAGAGAGAAAAATACAACTAATACTGATAAAATCATTTATCGTAATTTTCCCTTCATTGGCTCAATTATTAAAGCACTTGCTTAACAGTACATATTTTGTATGTCCAAATCTGGCTAGGGTCATGTATCAAAAAATTGCTATTTGGATCATCCATGCACACGAATATCATTACAGATAACCAAATCTAAAAAAATATTAATTTGAAAACAGTTATGTTCTAGTTACTTTTCCCTATTTTCAAATTTGGTTACCCAGTGTTGCCTATTCAAATGTGTTTTGTTTTTTTTACTATTTTTCGAGTTCGTGAGTGAATTAATACTTCGACTCCCCCCCCAAAAAAACCCTAGAAACAAAACACAACAACAAGAAAAAAAAACGCTGCTG
The DNA here is from genome assembly GCA_963457665.1 of Thysanoteuthis rhombus. Classification (NCBI taxonomy): domain Eukaryota; kingdom Metazoa; phylum Mollusca; class Cephalopoda; order Oegopsida; family Thysanoteuthidae; genus Thysanoteuthis; species Thysanoteuthis major. The sequence goes on along the minus strand of OY735211.1, from coordinate 8,399,045 downwards.
AACTGACAACATTGTGCAAGAGACGTATCTTGCCACTTTTCTCCATTTCTTCGACGTAAACGATTGACGTCTATCCCAGTTCCTGGCAGGAACAGCACCAACGAGGCGTGGCGACATTCCAATCAATTTCTCTGTCAAGTGAATCGTTGTAGACGTTCAGCACAAAAGAGGGCAGTCAATGCACAATCACGGGTAAACGCCTGAAGGAAGGGGTAACAGTTTAACCGCCCATCGAAATATGGTCAAAGTGTTTGGACCGCAAAGTTACGGAAGACTCAACATCCGGTCGCCACAAAACAAAAGGAAAGGCAAAGGTAATAGATCCCAACTCTTGATACAACCCCTACTCTACACACCATACGATGGAATGGACAAGCTTGTTGTGGGCCTTGAGGCACGCATTCGCTCCTTTCCTTGATTCAAGTTCCGGACACCGTCCCGGACATTAGAGGCTATTCCTGGCTACCACTTGCATTATTTGCTCGGTCAACGTCTAGGAAGTCCTGGTCACTTCATAGTGATTGGATGAGAGATACCCAGTCTTCGAACCGTCTGTCACGAACTCATAAAATATAAAAGGTCGCTCACCTAAACTGTATTCTTACTCTGCTAAAGATAATACAACCAGCTTGAAAGGAACATACAGATACACACTCCTAGACGCACACACACACACACACACACACATACACACACACACATATATATATATGTATGTATATACATATACATATATATATATATATATATGTATATATATATATATATATATATATATATATATATATATATATACATATGTGTGTGTTTCCGTATGTTTTCATATGGTGATGTTCATATCTTATAAGAATAGCTGCAAATATTGAGATTCTTCTTTTCAATAAGTGTTATATACTGCCTTTGAGCTGTGTTCGAGTTTCTGTTAAATACTTGTAGGATTAACACAGTCGTGTGATTTATGTTGAATAATATGAGTACGAATAGCCGTTTGATCAATCACACTATCATGTGGTCTAAAAATTAAACATCGAATTCCATGATGTACGTAAGGTAAGGAATGAATTAACATCCTATTTTTTACAGCTTTCAAATTATGAATAACAACATTTCGATAAATTACAATATATTTTCTGTCCTTTATAATGACTGGCAACAATTGAAAGTGGTTGAACTAAAAATTAAAATTCACTTGTACAATACTATTCTTCATCATGTATGTAAATAAAAACCCTCTAAAATAAGTTAAACAAATTTTGCCAATTATTTTTAATATCTTTCAACTTCAACTTTTTGATATCATTTTACTCCAAAAGAAAGATATTTTTGGGACTGGGAACATGCGATTCAATATTGGAGTATTGGTTTCAAATGTCCGTTGAAGCTGCTTTCTGATAAATTGGGATGCCATGAAGCTACATGTACCTCTGCTATATTCTGATGTCAGATAAGTTGACAACATTTCTCGTCGAGAGCATACCACGATAGGTAACGAAGGAAGGGCTAGGGTGATTGAACTATATGTAACTACCACATATGGGAGATATTTGGGAATGAACTTAATGCAAAATTTAATCAGCTCTCCCGTCGCCTAGCATCAAAAAAATTGTCTTAGAAATTTACCAGGATTCTTTTGAGATATTGTGTAGACAGGGACGTTCACATAAATGTAATTGGAAAAAAAAGTCCGGAAAAAGATCACTGATCAGGAATTCACTCCCTGAATCTACCCTAGAATCTTACTACATCTTTTGCATCCTTTTTTCCATTCTTTCACAAAGTTCCATTGAGATCCATTCAGTCCTTTCGGAGTTATCATGTGGAGAGACGAACAAACAGACGAATAGACTGAACCTAATACATCTACCTCTGTTCAACAACATTGATACAGGTAATCTACGTTTCCATAGCTATCTTGCCTGTTCCAGCAATAGTGATAAAAAGCTGTGAGAAAGGTCGAAAGACCGGAAGATGGAATTAACGAGCTGAGTTTAAATTCGGGCGGTAAGGTGCATTGAGTTCATATCACAATAACGGCTTTAAGGAAGGGATTAATGTAACTTTCCCTGCTGTCTGTTTCCATTTCTAACTCTCCACACAAATTACTGACACTGACATTCAACAATGGTTGGTGGACAAATTAGTTCTTCTGTTAGCAGTTGGGTAAATCACTCGGCTTGGCAGTAACAGTAAAATACGTTGAAAGCTTTAAAAAGGAGCCCTAAAGATATACTGGATATAGCAAGATGATTATTGTCTAATGATGAAAAGTTTGATTCCTGCTGCTGGTTCCAGATGGTATCTAGAGATGTGAAATGTCAAGTTTTTGCAGTTCATTGCTCACCACTGCCTTAAGAGGCATTCAGTAGAGGAATCATAGAATTAAAATAATTTGATACATATGCCTGAGACCACGACAAACGGGCACTAGTTCGAAGATTCAATTATGTATTCATCTATCTCTCTATCCTTCTATTTCTCTATCTATGTGTGTGCCTCCCATCTCTGTCTCTCCCTCTCTCTCACTCTCTCTCTCTCTCTCTCTCTCTCTCTCTCTCTCTCTATATATATATATATATATATATATATATATATATATATATATATATTGCAATCCTTTTAGACTATGCGTGAAAAATGTTCGATATCGGAAATGGACCGTATATAGATAGGTATAATTTTCCATGCATACATACATACATACATACATACATACATATACATATATGAGTAGGTGAACATAGAATTTCCTATGCTTACACACACACACACACACACACACACACACACCCATGTATGTATTTTTTAGCTATTTATGTATTTATAGGTGCGTTGTATTATTTGGAACTCAAGGAATGAGTCACTCGCAAAAAAAATGAACAATTAGAGAAAAATGTTGGTGCTGCTGGAACAGGGTCATTTTGAATTGAGTACGATATAATTTGTTCATTATTTTTTGCATTGTATACCACTTTCCTAATATATATATATATATATATATATGTATATATATATATATATATGTATGTATATATATATATATATATAAGTGTATGTATGTATGTATATATATATATATATATTATTAATAATAATAATAATAATGATAATCAGAAGAAGAAGAATATTATCAAGAGATGGATATTATATTACGTTGAAACTCATTGAAGCAGCTACTTATCAGTCACTATGTTCAAGTGCCTACTGATTGGTTCAAAGTGTTATAATGCATTTATTATATAATACTCAGGAAAAGGATAACGGCAATAAAACAACATTAATTTCGAAGAATTTCTTTCAAATTGCTATAAGATACAAGACCAGAAAAAACGGAAGACCAACTAGAAGAATGTTCAGATAAAAGTGTCTATACTTTTAGATTATAATTGTTTGAAAGAAGTTACCTCAAAACAAAACATATTATTGATAGGCAACACTGAATCACATGCTTTTGGTGCGTAAAATACTTTTTTCCAAGATCCGGCTACCTTTTTGTATTTCTAATTGTGTGTGCATGTCTCTTAATGTTTGTGTTCTCAAAAATGAATTGACAGATATTGAGTCACACCTCATTTGACAATCTCGCTGACAAGTCTGGTTAGTCACTCGATAGAAATTCTCCTGCGACACATGTCTTTTAACTGCATTCTATGTTGGTGGTGATCCATTAAAACATTGAAAAGGGGGGAAAACAATGAACATTTTTCTTCCGTCGCCTTTAGTTTGGACAGTGATCCTTATAAATGACTGAATTTCGGAAAAGAAAATGGACATAAACCAAAGGACAAATCTAACCGGGAGTAACATTCTGAATTGAACCTCATTAAGATGCAAAATTAGGAAAAAAGATGACATAATAAGGAGGAAAAAATTAAGTTTTCGGTATTCTCGCTACATCAGGGCGACTTGTACGCCAGGCAGCCAGACCAACTAGAAAACAGATAGAGGGAAATGATCCCAGATTTGATGACAGTTTTGGTTGACAGTTTCTAATATGAATAACAGAAGCAACTATATCTTCGCCTGAGCCTTAAAAGAAAATTCAAAGTGGAAATATTTCCAATTGGTTGGAGCTCTTATCCAACAGGATTCATTTCGCTCGCGATTTATTTCTTCAGTTTTCAGTTGTCCTTATCGCTATTGCACTCTAGGGACGAGAGATTAACTTAAATTCCAAACCTTTCACACGTGGTTTCAAAGTTTGAGTTTTCTTTCATTTATCTGCTTCTTTTCGGAAGAACTATTTCCAGTGATTGTAATATTATTTGATTGACAATTTAGTGGGATTCCGGAAGAATAAAATATACTTCATTCCTCTGAAGAGTTCCAAAAAGGTACAGAAGTCATCCGTTGGAACTATCGATCTTGATATGACATGATGTGTGACGTGACAATGTTATAATTTCCATGACTTTGTATTTTTCCAGGTCCCCCTACGGCAAAAGAGTCTCTCACGCATGAGAAAAGTTTTTCTTGTGCACCTAGAGGGGATTGTCACCCTGTCAGCAGTTTTTGTTGTCCACTTCAGGAAGTTGATTCCACAGGGGATGATTTCGTCTTTTTGTGGTATTCCTTTGCTCAACCAACCGGAAGCCACCTTGTCAAATATAACAGTCTCTGTAAGAATATAGCTCGCCATCTTGACAAGTGCATATGATTCTTTTGCAGCATGACTTCAATGCTTGTAGCCCTGGCTGACTTGTTTCTGGTGAAATTACTCACCGACAATATGCTTGGTTATGATTTTTCTTGATAGTTTTCTGCACACTACGGAAAATTTGGTCTTATTTGTGTTTCTTCATACTTTACAGGACGCATCCCACGTGGGGGATATTCTGGATCACTCCCACTATTGTCAGACCAATGGAGATGAGAGGCGAATATCGTCTTTTTGAAACATTCGATTTTATTGAGTTAGTTTGGAGGGAAAAACTTAATGATTCTGAGCACACAAATTTTTGAATGTGTAGAGGATACATAACGGAGAGATGAACTAAATTCAGAAGGTATTGGCTCTGCAACACCCACGATAAACACGGAAGGGTTTATGTTCAATGAAATCGTTGATAGGCCAATGATCAGGAAATAATTGGAAGATACGTGTTCATACATACATGCAAAGACGTACACATATGTACGTATATAGTTATTAAGAAATGAATATGTGATCCATGGAATGAAAAATAAATTTAGTAGTATTATTTGTAATGGTGCCCCGTCATCGCATGGTTAATGTATCTATCAACCTAGACAACGTACATGGGATAAAACAAACTGATTTAACGTGGTGTAGGTCGAGTGGTATATCAACCCTGTAATGACAGGTGATCATTTCAAATAAGTTTCTACATGATATAACGCAATTTATAATCTATATATACACACACACACACATATATATATATATATATATATATATATATATATATATATATATATATATATATATATATATATATATAAGTGTATGCATGATATAAGAATACTATTTTTACACATCTCCTTTTTTTTGTAAGTATTCACTGGGATGCTACTCCTGGAAACACAACTGTGCTGATAGTCTTTACTGAGGTTAAAAGACGTGGGTGTGGGCATTCAAGCTCTCATCCATGCTGGATTACGGGAAAAAAGGAAATAGCTAAGCATCTCTAATTTGTATTTTCTGTGATATGCTGTAGGAGGCTTATTATGTATTAAACGGGATGAACTCTCTGGCCTTTCCACGCGAACGTTGATAGCACATTGGAGAATCAGGTGTTAGTAGCTTTGTGATGTTCCATTATGAGAGGAAGATTAAAGGTTACAATACATTCTCAGTTGAAATGAACATCCTCAGAATTTAACAAGCTTCGCCGAATGGGGGGAACGAAGTATGACGGAGATTTTCTCACCATACTCCTAAAATGAACATAAAAAATTGCCCAAAGCACACTCAAGTGTATCCTTGTCAATACATCTCACCCCTTGTCCTTTGTTATCTGTTTCTATCTCTCTCTTCCACTGTCTTTCTCTGTCTGTTTCTTTCTATGAGGAAAAAATTGGATAAAAGTGTGATCAATGGTGAGGTCACCTGTCTTCACCGGTCTTTGACGATGATCCTCAATGATGTCCAAATTCTGAAAAAAAGGTGCGATACTGCAAGACACACAATGGATACTAACGAGGCGTACACACCCACAAACACACACATACACACACACACACACATATATATATATGAACACATTATCTCGCATATATTGATAAATGGAATATATATATGTGTGTGTATGTGTGTGTGTGTGTGTATGCATGTGTGTTCGTATGCATGTGTGTAAAGGTATAACATACCGGTGTGTATGCTGGAAACTTACATAACCACTCAAAGTAAAGCAGAGAGCAATGGATAGAGTGATGTTTGGATCAACTCTTAGCGATTGAAAAAGATGAACATGGATCCAAAGGAGGACAAGGGTGGGGGTTATTGTACAAGCTAATAAGCAACGAAATTGAAATCGGTTTGGCACATTAGAAAAATGCAATAAACACAGCATAAGCCCAACTGATTGGTGCTTGTTGGACAATAAACACAATAGGAGAAAACAGACCGGGGGATGACAAGGAGGAATTGCCAGTAAGACATGGCACTTTTCAGCGCCATAATGCTCGTTATGGGAGGAAATGGTATAGGCTTTTGTCTAACAGTGGACATAACGGCTGGTGATGATGATGATCATGATATATATATACATATATATATATATATATATATATATATATATATACATATAATGTAATATGATATAATATGATACTCTATATTCGAACGCTATTCGAAATGATCTCCGGTTGTTTCCGAGTGAATGTATCATTTGGCGTAGCCAACACAAAAAGATAGAAACAATTGAAGAAAATAAGGTTATTGCAGGAATATAGACAAAAAGATACTTTCACCTTGTTACAACGGGAAATCATTTCAAATAGGGCTTCGAAATAATATGTTACAATTCATAGCAATTATATATATGTGACATATAGAGAAAGAGAAAGAACGATAGAAGGAGATAGAGAATTTGACACAGAGAGAGGGGGAGAGAGGGAGAGAGAGATGCATAAAATATCTTTGGATAATGTATGACAAATAAATTAGAAAAGGCAATACAGCCGAGACAAAGGACATCATTCTCGTCATTAAGTTTTAAAAAAACTAAGCGCGATGAAAGAGACAATAGAAGGCTGTGAAGATAAGCGTTCATGCAGAAAGCAATATTTGACAGAGTTACAACACAGTTTGCACCCAATCATCTGAGCTGCTTTTCCCCTTTGAATGGAATCCAAGACAATATTTGCTTTAGAATCACTGCCTGCTGATTGCCCGGAGGAGGGAAAGGAAAACGAAAGGATCGCTTCAATCTGATTGGCTGAAATTATTCACGCTGCTGTCCTGTTTACGAACGATGTTATCAGTCTTGTATGTTCTACCCACCTTTTCATCCTGAATACATTTGCTTGAGTTCGTGATTTAGAAGGAAAAAAAACTCTTTTGGGCTATCTTTTCACTCACTGCATTTATTTCTTAATGTTTTTGCTAAATTTGAAGAGACTGTGGGTTGATTCTTTCCCAAATCTAAATATTACTTTAATTCGACCGAATTCCAGGCGATTACATTCTAGCTCTTTTGATTTGAGCAGAACTTTTTTATGATGATGATGATGACCTTCGTTAGGATTTGGCAATTCTTGCTATCATGGGTATCACAGGACCAATATTTTCTATTTTGCTGTGCCATCTTGTGTTTTGCCGGCAACTGTTTCACATAAGATCACTGGGGATCCATGTTGTGAGTCTTGAGGTCGGGGGATTTTCTGACACTCTTGCATCGTAACCAGCCTATCGCCATTTGTGATTTCTTTTTGATTTTATAATATCCCTGACTCCGGTTCTTCCTCCAATATTCTGCCTTTTTAGTGATGTCTTGATGTTGCATGATTCCCAGTTCCAGGGTCAATATCCTGGTCAGGATCATTATTTCAGTTCCATAGTTGACTATCGAGAGGATGCATTGTTTGTAGATACTTAATAAAGTGATGGGATTTCTTGTTCTCAAAAATTGAATCTGCTCTATCGAAAGCTAGTTATCCTTAACTTTTACTTCTTTTGACGCTCTCATAGAAATTTGCTGTCATACGTAGACGAAGGGATTTACTTTTATTAGGTTTTCGCTTTCGATTTGGAGTGTCTTTGCCCTCAATATGTTGTTCATGACAATTGTTCTACTGGAATTCACGTGAACACCAGCATTCTTGCTTTCTATGTTTAGTTCGTCTCCATCGATCAAAAATATACCGATTCTTTCAACTTTTTGAAACAAAGGATTGAAGCAAAATGTTCCTGACTGGAGTTCAACTGATATAGATTATGGCCCAATATGTTTATACGGTTTGCCGGGGTTTCATTGTACGTATTACAATTCTTTTTACTTTCTTGATAGAAATTATATCTTTATTTCGGCCAATTGAAAGCCAGAATGAACTATAATGAGTCGGATTTGGAAGCAGTATTTCAACTTATTTCTTCAAGGACGGGATCCATCAGGAATTTTGGTCGTTTTGACAGGTCAGCATTCCTATCTTTTGTCCAGTAAGATTGAATACGACAGAAATTCATCAAAAGAATATCTTAGGATGATATCATGTTTAAAAAAAGAACAACCAAAAAACGTCGGTTATTGTTTTCTAAAAGTTTACCAAAACAGGCACAATCAGCCATGGTTGCTCTCAGACCATCACTGATTAAATGAAACCAGAAAACTCAAAACATCTGAAAATTATTATATTGAATTTAAATATCAAACGTTAACATTTGATACAAAGGGTAAGGTAGGGGTTCGGGGTATTTGCAACAAATAAATATGGACTACAACAGAAAGATGCATTGTGGTGGAAAGAAAATTCGATTAAATCAGTCGATAATTCATTTACCTTCGTATCTAATGATCAAATAATAACTTTGATCACCATTTTATCATGTACAACATCTTTCCAGTTTATCTCACTCTCATGATATCGACGAAATGTTCTGGCAAACATTTCCTATGCAGATGCTAAAACATCAACTGTTCAAAAAAGAATTATATTTTTCTCTGTATTACAAATTGCCTAGGCCAAATGATACATTGAGTGTGTAATAATAGGACATCTTTCAAATGAGAGTTCCAGTATAATACAATGCAATTTATGATCATTCTGTCAGATCATATATCCCTGTTCCTAATGACAAGTCGTGGTTTCTATTTCCCCAAGATTGAAAAAATGAACAAAATATCATATATGCAATGCTAAACTGTTGAAGTTCAAAAAAAGCTGAACAAAAAATGAATACTGGCCAAATATGAAATAAAAGCTATGAACATGTATGCACATGGGGAACTATCAAATAATACACTGATTTATTTGAACCTCAATTTGTATTCAAATGTTTGGAACGTCGTAATATCCGACATTCTTCAACTGCCTTTTGCTAAATTTCTACGCTTTTTGAACTGATATCCTTTCCTTCTTAATCCATGCCATTCAGATATTCATGCTCACGTATATCTTGTTGGTAATTCAGTTGGAAATGAGAGCAAGCAAATAGTTGTATCACTAAATTGTATTACCTTGAGAGAATTCATTGATAATAGAGCTCTTCTAGCATAGAATTCAGAGAAGAACAATCTAATGAGATACTGAATACAACTGACACCTGCAGTCAGCAAGATGGTATGGCGATCTCATGAATACAGCAGTTTGAATAAATCAGTGAATGAACATACTACAATGTATAACTTGGTTACTACTGATTATAATAGTTCCTAAAAACCCAAAAGATATAACTGACTATTTTACATTGATTTAATTAAATCAATAGCGACGATACAAGAACCTCCAACGGTTTTATAATGATGGTAGCTTAATTGTGTACAATTCAATGGCTGATAAATAAACTTCCATTCATTTTTTTAAATCCTTTATTTCGTAATATCTTTCCAGAACCATACAAAGCGTATGGTATTTTTTTTCTCAAAATTAAGAGCATTTTTATTATTAGTAGCTAAATCAACAAAATCATTGGATCTGAAATATCCTTAGCTTTTCTATGAATTAAACGATTTCAACAATTACACATTTAGTATAAAGGTGAATAGCAGTTTTCAGAGAGCTCACGGATGTGGAATATTTGTGTGAAATATATCTTTAAGGTGAATTATCGAAGGAAGCCAAAATAATTTGAATACATTTAATGAGAATTAATTCTATTATAAATAACGTTACCATAGATAGGTTTTCACTTTGGCATATGTTGGAGTTGTATTTATGTTTGATGTTCCACAATATATCCTATTTTGAATCGGTTTCCAGTATTTAAACTGGATCTTTAATGATAAGGACATGTTAGGATGAAGAAATGCATGATATTAACGTAATGTCGTTGTATATCGTTCCAACTGAAATTAAGTAATCGAATTAGTTACTAATCCAACAAGAAAAATGTCCATCGGAAAATAGGAGACAGGATTGTTTGGATGTTTATGTATTTCGAATTTGTTTGCTTTATACTCTTTAGAAAGATATTTCTATCGTAATATAATTAGTGAACATTGGTTATGTCGAGGGAAGATAATCCATAACGATATGAAAGGAAAAATTTCGTGTAAGTTTCTTTTGATCTAATCTCTTTTCAGTCTGGATACGAACATTTCTAAATGTGCAACCATTGTAAAGCAAATGAAAGTGAGAACGTTTCTTTTTTTTTTCTTCCATGAAATTACACAGTAGTAAATGATGGTAGAGATGTTTCCAAGTGCAATCATTACTTTATTTTCCATTTTTACTTTTACTTCATTGGTAAGTTACAGATATTCATCTAGTTTTTTGCTTTAATTATTTCACTCTATATTTTTCTGTTGCTACATAATCATCCCTCAAGTAGTTATTTGTCTTTGTTTTTGTTTTGGGTAACTATATCTGTTGTGAACTGGGTGATTCAATAGATGATATGTTTTGATATAGGATTTTAGGATATTTTCTACTTCTTGTTTAGAACATATTCTGTATTGGCAAGGCATAGACACAAGCTCCCCAGATGATCACCTTTCTCACTCTGAATACATAATTTTGATCACATTTTCATTGTATTTGTAATGGTTGTTTGAATGGAAACTGTGAAGTAAGACTATCACAGAAACTATAAAAATAGGTTTCTTGAGTTTCCAAGTCATTTGGGCTAGCTAAGTATCAATGAATGTATCACGCGTACAGGCTGCAACTAGCAGAGCTAGAGGACGGAAAATGTAAACATCTACTCCTTATTATGTTTTAAAAAATCGGTATGTTTCCGTTTCTTTGAATTTCCCAACCTCTCCGTTTCGGAGGTGGATCCGTTTGAAAAGTAAATTTATGCTACTTTGATCGACATTTTTTGCATGCTCTTTTTTTTCTCCAAACGCTGAAATTTTAGTGATCACTGCTCAACAAGAGGCAATACAGTAACTTATTCATCGATCAGCGATTCTCGTAATGTTTTAATTGATCAACCCAAATACGGCATGGTACCAAAAGACATTGGTCACGAGACGGTTGTAGTGTCCCTTTTCGATTTGTAATTCTGGAGTGTGATGTGCATTTTTGAAAATAAGGGAAGACCGGAAGAATTGTTCGATTCCAACATGGTAAAACTCATGGCAAAGCTGTAGTAGGCATTAAAAAATATTCCATGTAGGTGTTCATCGTTTCTGCTACAATTAAGTAATTGCATTAGTTAGCATTCAACGGGCAGAATGCCCACCGGGAAATAGAAAACAGGATTATTTGAATATTTGCATATTTCTAATCTGTTTGCCTGTTACTCTTTATAAAAAAATATTTCCATCGTAATATGATTACTGAACTTTGGTAATGTCAAGGGAAGATAATCCATAACGATATAGAGCGAAAAATACCGTTTAACTTCCCTTTCATCTCATTTTTTTCTAGAGGCAGACATTCCTAAGTGTACATTGATTATATAACATATAAAAAAAAATACTGGTAAGAAAATTCCATCGAAAAAATATATACAAAAAAAATTCTATACATGACATCAGTGGCGTTTCCTAGAGGATAAACCCTAAAATCGAGTAATTCTTAGGAATCTACATATTGATGATAACCTGTCAAAGTAAGGACCCCAGATCTCCATTCTAAGAAGTCGACTAGCCCTGATGCTAGATTTCAAGGTTGTAGATTAAGCTGTATGGCCAGGAACGCTGGAAGGCGCAGACACAGCAGGACCAACTCGAAAACTGAAAGGGACATTTGTTGACTGTTTTGGTGACAGTTTTTGCTGAGGGTGTCTAATATCATCATCATATCAAAATCTGTGTTCATGAATAATTCCAATATTTTCGTATATTCCGGTCATGTAAAATTGGTGCAGTTATCACAGTGAGTATTTATATGCTAAATTAAAACAGAACTACTGATATAACTTCCGTCACTCCACTAATAAATAAAGAGATACTCATTAAGTTTTCCTTTTAATGTCTTAAGCTCGAAATATGATCCTCTTTGTTTGTCTTGAGAATAATGTAATAGATTGTTTGATCACCAAGTATTGAATTATCGTCACAATCATTTTTCAGTCGATTTTAATTGGCCGATGTACTCTCTGGCACATCTGCTCCCACTACCTTCAAAAAAGCCAATTCACTATTTTCTCCTTCTATTTTGAAAAGTCCATCAGTGAGTTCTGTATTTTACTGCGCAGGCTAATTTGCAACCAGTGAATAAAAATCTCATTTAAATTTTTATTTTTGTCTTGGACATGTTTTGTGCTCTACATTTTCCCATGCAGAAATTCTCGTTTGTACAGACCAATGCCATAGCTTAGGAGTTAAAGCTGTTATTTTGAAATTTGTTTTTTATTCGATTCACTATCTGAATACTAATAACAGCAACAGCAACAAAAACAATATTAATAATAACGAAAGAAAAAACAAAAACAATAACGACTATAATCATAAGAATGATGATGATTGTTAAATTATTGATATTAGTTTGTCCCACTTGAAATGACCATCGTTTGGCTTCCGTCTTTAAAGTTGTGATTGCAACGAATCATGAAGCAGAAAATTTGACTGATAATATTACATTAATTTTCTTTTAGAATTTTCAACTTATGATTCATCGGATAGGTTTTGATAAGATTATACCCCATTCTTGCTGATAGCAGACTGTTTAAATCAGAATAAAACTTGGTAAAAATACTTTTCAACATCTTAAGAATATCAGTATCTCATTTGGAATGTGTACGTATTGGAAAAAAACCGCGTATAGCTGAAATTACAAATTTCGTCCGGGAGTTTTAAGCCTGGACAACGACCTTGGCGTGTGGTGGGAGGTGATAAAAGGACAACAGTCTGATTTCATTTCCTCAAAATTCACTGATTTCTAAAACAACTTTGACACCGATCATATCTTTCATTTCATAATCGGCCATTCCATCTACAACATTCTAATAATTAGAAGGACAAATGTTCGAGTATTTATATTTCTTACAAAATCTCCTGCACTCTCTTCAGTATTCACTTTTTGGTTCAAACAGTTTGTTTTCTTCCACAGAATCTTAACTCTCCCAATCTTAGTTTCTGAAATAGTTTCCAGTGCACTACTGATTATAGGAACATCTTTCGATCTCATATTAAAAAAACAAAACGTCAAGCCGTTGGCTTTGTTCCTGACTTTTCATTTAAACTCATGGGGCAATTGTATTATTTCGGGCAAAAATGAGATTTGGAGTGTGCAATGATGAAGTGAACTCGTTTACTAGATCGCGGTCAGATCACAACTTATAACACGGATACTTGCTAAAAATATTTGTGCTCAATCAGACTAACCTGCTACCAGCGATGATTTGTGCCAAACTGTCTTCTATCCTGATCTGTATCTGGTTTTAAGCACTTCTCAGATCCCAAGTACGGTCGACTTGGAAACAAGTGACGACCTTGACCATATTGTCGATTCTACGTGAAGGATAACCGTCCCGGACTGTGGAGCAATTCCTAGTCGGTGATTAATCAAAGACTAACCCCCATTATAATGAGCATCTTCGCTGGCGTAGCTGAGCTCTACAAACAGATAAACTCCGTTGGATGACTTCTTCCTTTACAAACCTAGATATTTTATTTCAATTAACTCTGCATTTCTATTAGAATATCTCTTAAGCTTGATAGCTATCTATTACCAGTATGGAGTTGAGCTCTTGAACAATATTGAGGGAGTCATTGTCAGTGCTGTCTGCATTTTGAATAAATTCAGTTTGATCGAGGGTTAAATAAGGAAAGTTCTATCAATTTTATTTAAAAAATCGACAGTTTTATCAAGTTTATAAAAACAATGAAGATGTGTACAATTATAGGGATATTGGAAACTGCCAAGCAGAATAAGTAACAGAAATTATATTATTTCAAAAAATTAGTACTGTTTGAGATGAACATGTAATTCGATAGAAGTATGAAAGAAACGAACCAAAATGTATGGCTTGAAATGAATGACTGATTTTGAAAATTCCACGTTTTTTTTTCACGGAAAGAAGTCCAATTTTGTCAGAAAAGCAAATTTTCATTGATTATAACGTAGATTTCAAAAGTCAATGTTTCTTGTATTCAGCAGAAGATAAAAACTGACGTCATTCCTGAGAGCAATGCAGTGAAGATACTGCTTAAATAGAATAATAATCAAATACCAAAGAATATTTTGTATCCAGTATTTTGTATTAAATGATATTGAAAGCTCATTTCTAATACAATCAAAGAGCATGTTTCCAAGATAAATTTAGCTGTTTGTTATCGGGCGTTGACAGACAAACCAATTTTAACATTTTGGGGAAAAAAACTGGAAATGATCCAAATGTAGTTAAAGTGTATTTGTGCCTAAAAAATGAATACAATGAAAATTTCCTCGAATATAGTCTAGAGTGTTGTATCGCACTGAATAGTTGTTTTTCTCCTCTCAGGGCATTGTTTTCCTAGAAGGATTTGGCCACATTCATTTTGAACGGGGCGCTGCTCTTTTCAAAATTCTTCCATTATTTGATTTACTCCAACATGAGCACTCCCTACTTAGTTACCCAATCATGTGTGCCGCGCTTCCATATTGTATTAGCTTTGCGGGGAAATCCATTTAATATGCACTCATGTTAGACAAGCATTCCGGCGGAAATAATATCGCTGATTGCACAGCGACACCATTGCGTAGTTGTGCTCTAATCTTGCCAAGCTCATAATGATTTTCAAACCAGACAGTTACTTAGTTGGTTTCTTCAGTCAAATGAGGCTTTAGTTCAACGAAAGCGCCTGGAATCTCCTCAGATAGGATGGAAAGAATGCCAATGCAGACAAATGACACATTTTAGGACTAAAATGTTCGTTGTTGCTGCATTGCGTTGCCTATCCGCTTGCCTGTATTGGCATTAGGAGAAAAACAGATTTTATTTTTGACATCTTCAAATTCGCTTTTCGGAGTGGTGCCCAATTTAAGATTCCCTCTGAGTTACAAAACATTTGTGTCTGTCAAGGAAAATAAAAACATATACGACTAAATCTAAGATCGAGAAACTTCCACTTTGGATAGCGGATGGTACCTTCAAAACTGTCGCCAAATTTATACAATCCATGCCTCTGCCGATTCTGCAATTTTCATCATGGATCCTTTTGTGTACATCTTGATGACAGGGAAAAGTGGAGAACTTAAAAACAATTATTGTTGACCTCACCGTAAAAAGTGATAACAATGTTACTCCGAATCCCCTGCTCTTCTTTTTTTCTATCTCATTCTCTTCCGAGCAGTTCATTGAATTCACTTTGTGAGTAATTTCGTTTCACATAAGCAGTCAGCCACAAAACTGCCTTTTTCCCACCGGAATCCGTAATTAAGCCCCCATCCCCAAAATGATGTAGAAAAAAAAAACAAAACAAAAAAAAAAAAAAACTTGAAAATTACTTCAAGTCAAAAAAAATAAAAATAAATTGTCCTGTGGTAATCTGACATTCTTCCAGTATGATTACAACAAATGAAAGCGTGTGTTTGAATTTGGATATTTTTTTTTATTGACTTCTGCAAAATCTTTGTTTTTTGAATAGATCTGCTTTATCATCATCATCAGTCTATCAAAGTCCGTCCTTGGACATAAACTTTACCCAAGATGCGCCACACATGTCTATTGTGGGCGTCACGGAGCCAGTACTTCCGGAATTTTTCCATGATCGTCCCTCCATCCAGTATTTCACTGGCCTCAGTTGTGTATGTGATCTCTGGGAGTTGTGAGTTGTAATGTCTATCGTTTTTCTACTTTCTTACAGCATAACCAGTCCCTTGCAATTCGAGTTTTCTGATGGATTCTATTATGTCTTAGACTTCTGTTTTCTCTTTGGTATATCGCACTGTCTTGTGACCTCTCCATGTGTGGTTGAGCATAATTCTTTCATTACATTTCTTTTAAATTTTCTGTTGAATTTTACATCATTAGTCACTCCATATTTGATTTTTAGCTTGGGGATTTCAGATCCAAATTCATGATTCGTCAGTTTTTTTCAGGCTTTTCACCATCAACATAATGTCTTGTTAGTTTGCCGTCAGCTGGCCGATTGAACATTATATTCCGTTATGATAAAACAGCTTCCTCTTTTTTCTTTCCAGGTAAGTTAATTGGCATAGTCCAAGAACTGCACAGTTTTACACATGTTGATTACTTTATTGATATCTCTTATCCAAAATTCTACCTTTTTTTCTATCAAGTTTCGGAAGAGTAAACAAAACTTTTATCTTTTCATTATCAAATCATTCTTTCGTGCTTCCAGAGTTTTTATTCTCTCTAAAACTGTCTTCAATATCTTTTTTGCTTGCCGGAAGGATTTTCTCAGAATTGCATCTTTCAAAAGATTTCTATCAGTTTTAATTGAATCCAATTGAATAGTCCGAAACGTTCCCCTCAAACACTCTGATAACTCTACTCTCCAGTAATCGATTTCCTTTTTGTTGATTAGCATTTTCCTATGTCAATAATTGATTTCACGTATTTTCAACCTGGACTCGACCCCAATGTTATGGGTAATGGTTATGATTTTAAGAACGATTGTTTCCAGGTCGTTTTAAACACAGAACGCACTACTTGATCGTTCAGGTACATCACATGACTGAAATGCTCCGACGTGATATTTTACATCCATTTTCAGATTATATATATATATATATATATATGCAAGATCACCTGGGTATATCATACAACCGATCAACGGGTTGAGCTATAATCACTGATAGTTTGGAAGCGGATTATGAAAATATCTTAATGAAATCAACGAATTTATGAGTCATAAATCTCAAATATCTTTATCATATTTATACTGTTGAAACTTGTCATCGATTCCTTATGAATGAAATAGAATATAATGAAAGATGTATTGCGATAAATTGATTCGTTCAAAAGATATATTCAGATCATGTGCCACAGTCGAGTAATGGTTTTCTGTTTGGCAAAGTCAATCTTCTTCCTACAATCCCGACAATTTATCTCCGAGTATAACGAAGATTATTATCAAAGCGACCTCAGATTTGCAGTCAACATCATCTTTTTTGCTGAAAACCTTTATAACTTCCAAAGAATACTCGGCGACAAACAATGATCGACATCAGAAACTCAGAACAGGGGGATATTGACCACTACATCTACCTAGGATAACGAATCTCCACGAAATCATCAAAAGTAGAAGAATTTAACCGAAACATCAATCTAGGATTGTGAGCCTTCGGCAAAGCGAGCTAAACCTTCCAAAACTATAAAAGCTGCTAGCACTAAAGTGAAAGGTAAACAACCAATATATCCTGCAGATACTAGGAGCTGACACAAGGAACCTTTCAAAAGATTGACCCTCAAACTGAGAGACATGCAATGTGAACAAGAGAAAATCATTCCCATCATCACATGGCTAGATCACAAGACAGTACCGCATATTAGGAAAAAAAATAGAAAAAACAAGAGAAAGGGATTTCATAAGATCCATTAAAAATTCAAATGACAACGGGCTGATCATGCTGAGAATGGCTGACAACCGATGGACATAAAAACTCACAACGTAAATCTACAGGAATCAAATGTAAACGGGGGGCAACAAAAAATTTAAATAAATAGAGGAACTAGACATGTCCATAACGTACTGCCCCTGGGATGCCAATGATAGAGGAGATTTGGTGAATCTTGGGGAATATTGGGGAAGGTTGATATCCAACAACGGACACTAAAATACTGCTGCTGATGATGATGATCCAGATGAAGTTTCAGTGTGTGTGTGTGTGTTTTCCATATAAGATGATTATTTTTCTCGGAACTCTTGTTTGCTCTTGTACCAGATGTTGGTTCACTCAAATTGATATCAATTTTCCTTATTTCAACTAAAACACTGACATGTGCTTCGTGTATAGAAAATGTTTGGTTTAGTATCGAACTCAACCGCTAAAAAAATGTAAAGATAATATCTAAGCGTCAGTCCGAATTTTTGGTTGGCTCTGGCGTCTGACAAAGTTTTTGTGGAGTTCTATAAGTCACAACTCAAATTTGAAAAAAAAAAAATAGACGAAAAACCTAGTCATGCAAACATGAAAGATTCGAAAAGAATAAACAGATGTCTGAAGTGATATAACAAACTCCATAGGAAGCCCATCCCCGACTCCAGCCTTGCTTCTTGCATTTTCACGATTGGCTTCCGTCCAGTTGCATACGGAGAGACTTTCCCATTACTCACCTTGACGCTGGCTTCACTTTTTCCCCCATTCGCGATCGATTCATGTGGAACACTGCCACTGAATTTACGACATCGGAAAGAATTATGAATGCCACACCATCACAAAGGCTGTTCTCTCCGAGACTTCGCACCCACATCATTTTCACATTTGATAAGTGAATATGTCTATACGGTTAAATACCGATCGAGAGTTATAGACGTGGGTATCTCAGATTTCCCAAGTTCACCCATGGTGTTGACCAATTAAATATTCGACCTGAAAGATATGATTGGATTGCATGTGTCAACCAAAGAGCTCGAATCTATATCAGTCATTTCAGTTTCAGAATAAAAATGAGTCGGTAAAATTAAATTTAAATTGCTTTAAGCTGTAAGACTTGGTATTCAATCATTTACTTGTTCTTCTTTTGTATTATGGAACATTAAGCTCGTTCAAAACGGTCATAGATTCTATTAATTCATTTTCACAGAAAAAACGAGTAAAAAGACAGTCGATGTTTAGAGGGTTTACGTATTCGACCTAACCAGACCAAGCTAGTGATTTGGATAGAAATGCACTGTTTTTTAGGGTCTCCGTCCATACGAATGAATGCAGTAGTGCAATGCACAGAAATATGTTCATTGTTGCGAGTTTTAATGTATATTCTTATTTCAGATCAGCATTGCCTTTAGCGATTGGTGTTGTTTTGAAATCATGAATAGTGCAATCTACAAGAGGCAAATAAAGCAAAGGTTGATACAACTTCTACTGATAAACCATATTATAGACTGTCCAGAGTATTGGTACTTTTGTAATTCATTCTTTTATTATCTCATCCAGGGTATCATGAATTAACAACTTGACATTAACAAAATTGCAATTTTAGCAGAATATCTGAATTTATCTTCTAAGCTTTCATATGTATATATATAGTGCTTGGGGTTACAATAAGAAGCTGGAGGGAAAAAACTGTGAGCCAATCCATTGTATGGTAATAATGGTAATTTTGTAATGCATTTAATAAAAACAACACTCACTTGAAACCGCACATATGTCAACACCCATCCATTCAATGCTCAAAACCAACCCTCCATTCAAAAAAATCTTTTAAAAACCGACGAACTTTTCCTGATAACTGTATATTTTATCCTGACCCCTCCTCTTAGCACCCCTTCTTATCTAAGTCTTTGCTTCAAATCTTTTCAAAAAAATACAAATAATTTTCAGCTGTAAAATTGATCCTTTGACCTCTCCCCAGACCGTTCTTTTTTGAAGGCAACTTCGAATTTTACCTACACTGATATGAACGTCCGACCCTCTTGCTCCTACTAAACAACCTACCACACTGATATATCCCTACCCTTAAAATTTCAAACATCTAAACAGCAAAAACATTTCCTTGCAGCGCAAGTTTCTCTCAAAAAGATGCTGGCACCCGTCAGAATGCACCAAAACATGCCCACATTATAATAAACATTCACAAGATGTAACAGGCCTGTATATATATATATATATATATATATATATATATATATATATATATATATGTGTGTGTGTGTGTGTGTGTGTGTGTGTATATATATATATATATATATAATGAAATGAAGACATGTTTATAACATCTCATATATACATAAAGGGACTTTTTGATTTTAGGCTTATGCATTCATTGTTCATATGTGTGTGTATATTTGTGTACGTGTGCATATGTGAGTGTTTCATTTATTAGGAGTCTTTTCTGCTGAAACTTTTTCGATCAAGAAACTGAAAATTAGAGACTAAGTAAAACTATTTAATATTCCTCCTTTCATATATGGATATTTATGCGTGTTCCATCGTGTTTAGAATAATGCAAATAACGTGAAAAACAACAAAAAAAACTAATTTTCCCCAAAATGCACCAATTAACTGATAAGGATTAGTTGCAATTTTCGGAACGGATTCGAGACGAAGACCAAAATAAATTACATGGGAATACAATAAAAAATGATCAAGACATTTGCATTTACACTAAGATATTTGGTCACATACAGAAGGCAAATATGTCTTCTTCTACTACATTGTTCACTTAAGCCATAGCAATATGATTAAAAACAATGAAATACTGCTGGTTATCATCGAATTTATTTCGTGATTCGGAATCACCTACCCGTCCAGATATTGAAGTGCGTATACGTCATAGAGCTTGAAAATATTTTTCTTCTTTTCTATCTTTGTACACTCAAAGATGTTTCATTCTCACGGACGATCGAGATTTAAAGTGTTTTCATGTGATCGCGTGATTTGGATGAGCTTTCATAATGTTTGATGTATGTTGGGTTTGTTGAATTCGAACGTGCGTGTACCAGACCTGTCAATCAGACGAGCCTACCGAGCCGGCACATGCACACTTAAGAATGCAAACATGTTATCTCAGGAAACATTCAATGTTCGAGGGGAGTAGTATCGAATTATTTCTTGTGTACGAAGCGAGAAAAGAGATAAATACAAACATAGAAATTTGGTACGTATTTAAGAAAAATGTTTAATGGTGTTGGATTGTGTTGAAGCAACGATTCCTTATTTTCATGATAAGGCTTCATTCGTATCGAAGATGTGTACTTAAGACTGAAATGAGATTTGATGAATATGCACGACTTTGCAGAGGAAAGAAATGTGAAAACCAGACATGGAAGTACAGCAAGAAGTAGATGGAGAACAAAAGTGGGGGATAAGTCAGGCAACCAATGTCTCTTAAAAGCATGCCGTGATTGGGGTAATCGAGTAGAAAAATTGGAAAAGCAGATGATCAATTGATAAGTTACTTCTTTTGCCTTTTGTTGGCCAGTGATCACTTATAGATGT
>OY735211.1:8027430-8372430 GCA_963457665.1 Thysanoteuthis rhombus | reverse complement strand
AGCTTAATGTCATTATCTCATTTTCTATATATGAAAGCAAATTAATGTCGTAGAAGTCCTATGCAAAACCAAATTAATGTTTTACATTTGTGCATAAAACTAAATGAATGTCTCAGAAGTTCTATATAATTCCGGAACCTAATATAATTAACACCTTCCTGGTTGTAAATTATTAGTATAATACAGACGGATGAAGTGAATGAATGTTTCAAAATAATTCTGAAGCGAAAAAGCATCAATGTGAAAGGTTACAAATGCGTAGATAACTGCATTAGTGGTCATTAGTTTACCTTTTTGTTTTCCTTTACTGCCTTTTAAACCTACTTTAGGTATTATTCATTCTTCAATTCAAAGGTACTTCTACTACAATATTTATGCTTGCACTTTCACTGCTGTTTTCATGTTCACCATGGTCAAATATGTCCAAAGTTGATCCCAGTATCAACATAGCAGTTGCAAAGAATAACACGCTCATTAAAAACTGTCCAACAAAATTGACTCCAAAACTGTGAAAATAGATTGCTTCCTTTCTCAAGTTGGTGTTGCTGTTTGGATGACAGGCTTTGTCTGTATCTTGGACACAGGCTGCACCAGCTAGTAGGCTGAAAATTTGGGCATTTACACCTTATCATGCCCAGTAAAAAATCTCTCTTCCTGATGATATATCATACCGACTTGTTTATTTGTTGTTTTTTTTTCGCGAGAAGATCACTTTACAAATCAGATTTATGATAAATTGGCCACTGGTTTCAGCTTGCTTGATTTTGGGGAAATCGACATTTTTATATAAACTAAAACTTATTCATTGATCATCACTCATTCCGATTTTTGATTGATCATCCCCAATATGGCATCTTGCCAAAAAACTTGGTTACGTGACAGTCTCTATTAAATGACCAACCAGACCTGCTTATATTTCCATGATAATCTATTTGAATCTACTTCAGTTTTGCTTTTTCTTCTGATAAATAACAGTACATAGTAATTCAAACGTTGCCGTGTACTTAACTTCATGTTGAATATCATTGACCGAAAATCTCATCAAAACCAGTGGTATTGGTTTCGCCAATTGGATCGGATGGCTCAGAGTTGCTAATTTTGATGTTTTTCTTTCTGTTTTCTTTTGACTTTTTGAGTCCAGTATTGACAATAATACATTACCAGCCAGATTGAATGTGATTTTTCAATTTCTCGATTCTGGAAGTCACTCCAAAATTCGAAAAAGATACCAGTGGAAACACTGGACTTGAATCTCTGGCAACACTGGAAATGTGAAATTTATTTAGTATTCTAATTATTGTCAATACTGGACTATATATCAGGCATGTATGCCACATCAATGGAGCTAGAGGGCTGATAAGTTCAATATTTACTCATTATGTCCGGAAAAAAGTTTTTGTAATAGTTTCTCTTATTATCCTTTGTTTTTAGTGAAGGGTTAAGTTTGCAATGTATGTTTATATTAGATTTGTTTGTATCTAGTTTATTCACGATTTTTCTGAAAATTCAAAGTCAAGAAAAGTAAGTACCTTTTATCATTCCTTTTTCCATTTTTTAATTGATCATGATTCCCTATAATCTGTTATCGGATAGATTCATTTCTTTTATCTCTTATTTGTACACAGATTGTTGTTTTTATTTTATTTTAACTTTCCTTCAACGGCAAATACCTAGGTAATCTCAGATTTGCCGATGACATCGCCTTTTCTACTTAAAACCACGATGATCCCCACATAAGTCGAGAAGAGAGACAGAGAGAGAGACAGAGAGAGACAGAGAGAGAGAGAGAGAGAGTGAATTTAGTAGTGTTTAATACTTTCCTTAGGTTGCTTTTGGCTTTATTTAAGATTTTATCAGTTAATGGTATAATAAAATAAAAAATTGGATTCACGACCCAACCCCAAAATAGCGGATTCCTGTGCATTTTGAAAAACATTTTAATATATATATATATATATATATACATACACACGTGTGTGTGTGTGTGTGTGTGTGTGTGCAAGTACTTGGATGTGTCCGTTTGTACATGCGTGTGTGTATGTGTGTTCAAATAAGTGTATTGGGAATTATAGAGTGAAGTAGCATCACATAGAATCGGTAAAATGATAAATTAATGGAAGTATCAAAGGTCATATCAGGTATTAGCGGCAGGTCGAGTGGTTGACTTGCATTTCCCAATGGGGAGTCAATCAAATATATAAAGAATATAAGAATACTAAGGTGTCTCACGCACACACACACACACACACACACACATATATACATATATACATAAATATATATATATATATATATATATGTGTATATATATATATATATATATATATATATATATATATATATATATATATATATGTAAGGGTGAGTGAGTGTTTCGCTATCGGAGAATTGTTTAGATTTCCGACGGAAACCAGCCCAGTTCAACCCGTCCCGTTATTGATGCTTTTTGAATCTTAAAAGCTCGTACACTGATGAAAATAAAACGATTAAATCTTCACCAGTCGATAGATCATGGTTTCAAAATATTTCACATCTGTTACGAGTAAGATAGTCCGTAGTAATCATAGGCTTTTAAGTGTTTTTACTGAAGCATCCAATTTTTGTTTTCTTTGCTTTCACGGGTACGGAAATTCTTTAGCTGGAAACATTTTACATTCAATCGGTGTTGAACACTTTTTCAATCATTGAAATAATTATTTTACTTTTGAAAATGTGTTAGTTTAAAAATGATAGGTGGTGTATTCCTATTTTTCATATTTCAAACAAAACCTCGTTAACGGAACCCAGAAGAATTGACTTCGTTTTT
The DNA here is from genome assembly GCA_963457665.1 of Thysanoteuthis rhombus. Lineage (NCBI taxonomy): Eukaryota > Metazoa > Mollusca > Cephalopoda > Oegopsida > Thysanoteuthidae > Thysanoteuthis > Thysanoteuthis major. The sequence continues at coordinate 8,369,624 of OY735211.1, read as the reverse complement.
CATCAAGAAAATCATCATCATCATCATCATCATCATCATCATCATCATCATCATCATCATCGTCATCGTTGTCGTCGTAGTCGTCGTCGTCGTCATCATCATCATCATCATCAGTCTATAATCGTCCGTTGTTGGACATCGATATTCTCCAGGATTCGTCTTTCTATCGAAGGTTTTGAAGAACCAAATTTTCCTGAACCCGTCCAGTTCAACTTGCCACCTCATATTCCACTGATTTCGGTTCAACATTCAATCTCCGGGGATCCATGTTGTGAGTCGTGATATCCATTGGTTGTTTGTCATTCTTGCAACATGACCTGCCTTTTGACACTCGAGCTTCTTAATGATTCCTATGATGTTTCAGACTCCTGTTCTTTCCCTCGTAAACTATTCTATCATCTGGTCCCTCCATTTGATGTTGAGCATCAATACTCACCTAATTTAGTGGAATAAGCACTTCACTCTGTGTTTATTCCGTTATGTTAAAACAAACTGATATCTAATTATTAGTGTTATCTAATATTACAACCAAGTGATTACTAGGCAGCTATTCCACCGACCAAGATCCTGTGTATGTACAAATGACAGATCCTGTGTATGTACAAATTAATTCATTATATATACAACACAAAAGTTACAGTCACAATCATCAATTAGAATAAAATAATGAAGTTTAATTTGCAGCAACCAGGCTTGTTGCTGCTATATCTATATGATAGTAGTAATATTTTGAATACATCCATCTTCGAATGGAAAAAAGAGACCGGAAAAAAAAAAACACTGACGAATCCTTTATTTTCCTCTAAAGATATCAAGATTCGGATTTTATTGGAATGGAACCCTCTGAATCTCAGCTTCCTTTGCAAAACAATATTTAACATCAAATAGCAAGGTTTTCAACGTGATTTACATTTAGCGATTGAGGTGTAGCATAACATTAATTAATTCAATATCTAAGAACATTTTCATCTTTGAATTTCTATTCCTTTTAAATCCAGGTGTGCTCAATCTTTAACACTCCTGAACCAACTGAAAATCCTCCAGTCTCGATGGGAAATAAATTATTGAATAACAAAGGGTTTCTATTTACAATGATACTATATTTTAAAACTGTGTACTTAATTCCTGCAATTTTCCTGAAGAACGGGTGGAAGTACGGCTTACATGACTCTATGTAAAAATGATGTGAACTATAAGAAATATGAAAGTTCATGCAAAAAAAATCGGATTAAAAGAAGATATATATGTCCTTCCATCTGTAATTTTGTGAAAATGGCGGAAATCAAGTGCCCATTTTAGCATTGTTGTTTGATGAACAGAGTACCCTATTGTGACGTAATGTTCAATCGTTATTAATACAAATCATTAAGCAACTCTTCAGCCGTTTGCCCGGTTTCTCTCAGTGGGTAATAGAGCGTACACCAAAGTCCATTCTCTGATTGAACTGGAGCGTTAAATGTCACTCTACAGCTGATTTCTAATTGACCAAAAACTGTTGCCCTTTATACCCCCAGAATCCTACAGCTGTATGTTTACTGAGTAGTTTTCATGTTATATAACGGAAAGTATACATTGAAAATGGTGCCGAAAAACAAAAACAAAGTATGATTAAATTCCTTGGATCAAGCAGGAACTCAACAAAAATATTTTATGCGTTGTAGAAAGAATAAATATGATTTGGCGAGGATGATTCTTGCTCTGTTTAAGATTTAGTGATAATACTATTGATAAAATTTTTTTACAGATTTTCCCGTTTTTTCTCAAGCTCTTATATTTGATGGTGGCACCTGTCTGAAGACTGATTGTGATTTCATGAATTGTGCGATTATAAATCGCTTTCTGCCTCTTTTCTTTTGTGGGGTTCTCATCACCTCTGATACCATCTATGTTATTTCCAAGTCAGGGGACCACATTCTTGTCATTATCTGTTTTGCTTGATCACTGAAAATCTGGATCGTCGAAGAAAACATTGTTATCTGCTCTATCATTCCTGAAAATGTTCAGGGGAACCCATTTGGAAAATCTCAAAATTACTTGAAAATAAAAAAAAAACAAAACAAAAAAAAAACAACAAAAAGAAACAGAAAAAAAACAACAAAAGACAGTTGTTGAATTCTCTGCTCAATCAGTCACAGGGTTACGACAAGGTCTTTCTCGTAGGCTATTAAATTTCTCTAAGCTGATATCATGTCCAGTGTACAATGGACACTACGCATACGTTGATTCACAGGTATAGTAAGACGACCATTTAGAGGAATGGTATCTCAGCAAGGTATGGATAGTTATGCTTCCTTACTTTGACATAATCAGTTAAGATACAGGGCGCCATTAGAGTCACATCGAGGCTTTAAGAATTATTCTGACTATCAGGGGGATTAATTGTGGTCAGCTTAAAACTATTTGACTTATCTCATAAGTATAGCTAATGCAAAACTAGCAAACCAAAAAATAAATCTTATTATTCCTTCTGTAATATTTAAGGGTGTACGCTTACCTCAAAAGTCACCGGTTTAACGAATGATATCAACAATTATCTGAAATTGAGCGCTCAATTGAAGAATATCAAAAACTGAAACATCGTATTCGTAATCTTTCTACATGACTGTATCTTTTTTTTGAAGATTCTTTGGTGTGTCATCAACATTATCATCAGCAGCAATTTTTTAACTTTGGTCGGTGCACACGTACCATCCCATGAAATCGCCAGATTACTCTACTATGGGCGTTGCAGAGGCAATACTATTTGAATACTTTTTTTCTAGTCATTTTTTCTGTTGTCAAAGGTTTAGCTGTTATCTGACATTTTAGTTACCCATTAAGATTTGAGTATTCTACTGGATTATCTGATATGTCTGACCCCTAATGTTTATCGTGCAATCTTGTGATCCCTCTCAATTATAAGGTAAATCCTATGTTTAGCTTCGATGTTTCATCTCAATAGGTGTCTAACGATAGGATACATTAAAATCAAAATGCCTTAAAATTTTCTCTTAGAAATAAGAACCATGCTAATACATGTCATGCCCACACTGGTATGTTTTGTGATATACTATTAGCATTTACCATATGAGTCAATTCTCTAAAAGGGTTTAATTCAAGTTTCGTCCAGTAATTGCCTGATAGATTGCCACTCCGTATAGAGCAACACTGTTATCCAAGTTGACTGACTAATAAGATCCTTTGAGAAAAAATCTTCCACACAAGCAAAATCAGTATAATGTAATTTTATCCTTTTTTTACCATCATATCAAAAACAATTGGTTTAAACTTGTTTAGTATCAAAGTTTGCTTCATTAATTCTTTACCACTGCCGGCAAAAACCATGTTTGATCACTGTTGATGGGTTTAGGCTACTAATGTTAGTATGTATCTATTCATCTTGTCACTACAGTACGAACTGAACATTTTTCTCACACACACACACACACACACGCACACACACACACACACACACACACTCTCTCTCTCTCTCTCACTCACTCTCTCTCCCCTCAAAGAACAGGAAAATGTTATTTTTGTTTTGTTAACGCCCCCCATTGGCCTTTATTGGGGGCCAATTACGATTTCAGAAAATTAGTCCCTTTCTAATGACAACAGTTTCCCCAAAAGTAAATCATTCTTTGAACACCCACCTTTTCAAAATCTCTGTTAATTACGCTATTGAGTGACTAACCAGAACTGTTTTTTTTTATTAAACATAGATTCATGATTCAAACCATACTGGTGTATTTGAATTTTATTCAAATTCACCACAAATGCTGCTTGATTTATGATGTAGAAAGAAGCATAAATTTGTTGCAGTGATTCATAAGCTTCCTTGTAATGCTAGTTAGTATTATTTACTATTATACATTACAATCATGCACACAGAAAGGTAATTTTCAAGATACCACATATGGCCATGAAGGCTAGTTTTCAAGATTTCCGCCATCATTGTACTTTTCATTTTTCACTTACTCTCCGTTCTGGCTCGAGTCAAATATACGGACTACTGCTACAAACCAAAGTTGATAGCTGCATATAAACATTCTCTTTTAGCCAGACATCTCAGAATTATCTCAAGAACTAATATATAAGCCCTGACAGTTTTACATTTATGATATATCAATATTGAAAACCTTATCTGGCGTTCTGCAAGGCTCAGTCAAATGTATTATAGTCTTATTTGATGTGCTTAAAATTATATGCTTCCGGATTCTTTTACACAATTCAGATACATTGCCAGGTAATATGCATACATTTACATACGAATTTGTACATGCATACACACAATACATCCACACACACAGACACACAGACACATATACATATATACATTAATAGATAAAATACTATCTCTCTCTCTCTCTCTCTCTCTCTCTATATATATATATATATATATATATATATATATATTTGCATGATTATAAAGACTTTGTTGGACTTATTCTATTGTTTCAACTGATACATATATATATATATATACATATATATATATATATATATATATATATATATATATATATAGAGAGAGAGAGAGAGAGAGAGATAGATAGATTGATAGATAATTGCATGAATGAAAGCATATACGCAAAAATTTCAATATATATATCACATGGTGATATAAAGTCATATATTATATATATATATATATATATACACACACACACACACACACATTGACCAATGTATGTGCGTTTATGCATGAGGGAAAGAGAGAAATAAAAGACTATACCTAGATCTATATCTATATATATATGTGTGTGTTTGTGCGCGCGCGCTCACGTGTGTGTGTGTGTGTGTGTGTGTGACAAACATTCCTTGTCAATAAATTCGTAGCTTAGAGATGACGAAAATATTCATTTCACATAAAGAAATATTCACTTCAAAACACACTAACTTTCCTGCGTCAATGCACATAACATGATCATTCTGTAGAGATCATTTAATATTGAATTGCTGCTAATGTCAGGCTTTGAACTGATTGAAGTAAATTCGTTTACTCTTAAATATTTAACATTTCGAATTGGCTTTGATGTACGTATCAGTTGTAGAAAATTTCAATAAAATGAAATCACTAAACTGAATAAGAATCTAGGCCGAGGCTGTAAATTTTAATCTCGCTCAAATATCATCTGAATCCCAATTGATCTAAATACCTTGTTTATGTACAATCACAATGTAACAGACAAATAAATACATAAATTGGATATTTATTTGCAAAAACCTGTTCTTCTATCTCTGTTATTTTCGCTGTCTTTAGGATTCATTTTCATGTTCTATCGTTTAGTGTAAACATTTTTTTTATACCAATATACGCTGAAATTGAAGTAGTTTTTGTTTACATAGGTATAAAATAAAGTAACCTGTACATTGTTTAGCTACTGTCCCGGACATGTTAATAAGGATTACTAGCTTTGAAAAAAAGTACCATATTGACCAAACTGTAAATCCACACTTGCTGCATACCTAATATATCTTTGGTTGATGTAGTACAAATTATTTTTAACTTAATGCTTCTATCTTTACTAGCTACCAAGTTGTTAATCTTTAAAAAGTGTTATTTAAGAAGTTGCACAGAGCTGCGCAATCTAATCCTCAAAACACATGGTATCAGAGGGAGAAAACCGCATGATGCTATCTTTAATAGTCTCTGAGTCATTGTGCAATCCATACATTTGATGGGAGCGACCTCGTCTACGACCCCAGAGCGACAATCCTCGATATATGGGACTAATTGAAAAAATTAAGCCGACTGCATTGATGAGGGACAAATATTATTTGATAAATTATCATTGGTAGTGAGAAAAAACACTTCTTTATCATACATAAGTATATATATAGTTTAAAACCACATTAACATGCAATACATCATGATGATATCTATTTAACATAAACTATCCATTCTATGACACAGACCCCAAAATGATAAAACCAAATTAAATATCAAAATCACAGTTCAAGGTGAAGTAGCGTTTCATCAACAACACTTGGGAACCATTTTGTTGTAACTGTTTTCTTTTTAAATCACCGAAACGGTTTTAGAGTGAGCAACCAATGATTTCAATAAGAAAAAAATCACACTTAGTACCGAATTATCTAATTTTGTGTGAAACATAAAACCCTTCGGGTGTCGAAAGCTTTGAAGCTCCCTTGACTGTCTTTCTTTCCTTCTTTTTACTTTTTCCGCTCTTTCTTTCTCTCCTTCTTTCTTTCATTCTTCCTCTCTCCTTTTTCTTTTCCTTAATATATATATATATATATATATATATGTGTGTGTGTGTGTGTGTACGTGTGTCTGTGTGTGTACACGTGCACGTGCACTCGTCTACTCCTGGATAGACGGATAGATGAATGTTGCTACAGTATAAAAATATTCTTTTGTTTACTTCAGATACTTTGAGCTGAAGTCTAAATCATTGTTCAGGTTATAATGGTGAATATCATCACCATTGATTTTTTGACCACTTTACATCGGTCAACGAAGTTTCAAACATGTTACCGTTGCATTAGATAATTTTATGTTTTCCAAACCGTATAAAAGTGAAAAATCTAAAAAAAAAAAAAAAAAATTTCTGATCATCATAACGAACAAATAGAAAACGTTATAATACTGACTTCAAAAGTATTCAAAAATTTTTTCTAAAATGTGACATCAGCCGGTAGATGATGGAAAATCCGGTTGGAAGTGCACAATCACAAAAGTATCGAAGATATTTACATAGTGGAATGCAGATATGCGCTCTTTTGTATGTAAACATGGAGAGTTGAATAAAAAATAAAGAAAATAGAAAAAAAAAAAACTTTCCCACTCAACAGTCGTTAATCAACCTTGTACATGCACACACATAAAAACGTTTAGATGAACACACGGACAAAAATCATGTACACACACACACACACACACACGCACGCACGCACGCACGCAGACGGACTGACAGACATAAACACACACACAAACATATATATATATATATATATATATATATATATATATATATACATATATATATATATATATACGTGTATATATATATATATATATATATATATATATATATATATATATATATATATATGCATTCATATGCCTTATGATAACATTGAAACTCAAACATGAAAAACAAAAGATTACCGAGTAGACCATCCACATGGACGGGATGACTCAAACTTTTATGAGATTATCTAAGATTATTTGCCATCTTTTAAGAATATCAGGGGAAAAACACGTGAATATATGCACAGAAAACCGAAAGATCTATCTTTATGAACTATATATTGCTTCAGAACGCTAAGATTGTCCCAGTTTACCTCATGCCATATTTTAGGCCAGTTACAACTTCCATATTTAGCACACATTATTCAAGGATATGTTCGAATGAAAGGGTGCATAAAAACAAATAATTGTGTACTTAAAGTCGCCTTCTCAATGAGATCATACGCACTTATCCAAAGTACTTGCCTTGAAGACTCTTGTTAAGTGATTGAAAATGTTAAGATCTTGGGGAAAATGTGGGGAATTTAAAATGCAATATATTTAACACTGGTGAAAATATTCAACGGTGTAATCAAGATTCAATACGCGTGTACGCTCATGCATATATGTATATATAGACTTAATGCATGGATATTGTATATGTTGAGTGCGTAAAAATACACATTTCAAAAGTATATGGATCATTTATTAGTACATATATGCATTCAAGGTTCTTGTTAACCGTTGTTGATTTACATGAATACTGATAGAGTAAAAGTAAAGATCTTACTACTGAATTTATATGAATGCGTGCATTTATTCATATAGACCATGATAAAAACAATTTATGAGCAAGTTTAGTTACTTGCTAAATAGAAAACGTCATGTGACCAATGCCTTTTCGTCGAGGAGATGATCAATTGAAGAATAGGAAAAAAGTGTAATCTAGGCATAAATTGAATATCTAAACCTTGGTTAGGATACTGTCACTAATAAAAATCTAAATTTTTGAAAACAGGTATTGACAGAAACTTAGGGATCAATTTAGCATAAACTCGCATTGTAAAATGAAACCTCCATGATAAACCCACGCAGAGAGGATTTACAGAATCATATGAAATATTTTCCTTGACATAACAAGGATTACTGCTGAGCATTTAAGCCTTTTTGCCCCATAAGGGCGATTTAAACGCACCATACAATACAGCAGAGCCAGCCATCTAGATCAACTTAAAAAAGGAAAAACTCGATCTTGACAGTTTTGTTTAAAGGTTTCTAATATGTATTCGTGAGTATACACACACACGCACACACACACACACACACACACACACATATGTGCTAATATCAATAAGCAGGAGCGGATATTCCCTCATAAATATCGCATAAAGGCATACATTGTCAAACTCCACATGAATAAACACGTTTAAACACATTTGTATACAGATTCCTGCATAAATATATATATAACTACTTATTTGAGTATAAATCCGAATCTCGAACAATGTATCTATATGCGAACATGAATCAATGAGTTTTGTGCCTGAAATGTTATTATGAGTTGAATTTCGAAGAGGGATGTTAACAGTTAAAATGTTTAATATACGTGTTATTATTCATTACCCAAATAAGTGCACAGACAGGGAAGGAGATCATGTTGAAAATTGGATACTTGTTTTGTTAATTTTTGCTTTTCTGACATTATGAATACCCCATTCATTTGTTGACAACAATCTTATAGATTTAACGTCAAACAGTGAAAATTGCAGATCAAAATTCAGCAAATAAATGCGTGTCAGCTTTTGGAGTTATTCATTCAACTGAGTAAACTTCAGGGCTATGATAGAACAGCTGATCAATTTAAAAATGAAAATATCATCCTCATAAGTCTTTTATTGACATTGACCTTCCTCATGATTCGTTGCAGAGCAAATATTTTCTAAATCTTTCAAGTCATAGTCTCATAGTCTGCCGGCTTCGGTTCCGTATATGACCTTTGGGGATCAATGGTATGAGTCGTGATGTCCATCAGCTGTCAGTCATTCTAGCAACATGAGCAGGCCTTTGCCATTTGAGTTTTCCAATGGTTTTAATACTGTCTCAGAATCTCTATATTTTCCTCAATATATTGTGCTGTCTTGCTGTCTCTCCATATGATATTGAGCATGATTCTCTCATGTGCACGGAGCACGGTTCTCAGTATGCAGGTTGGCCTTTTAGTTAGATTCCATGTTCAACCTCCTTAAGTGACTATCGGGAGAACACATTGGTGGTATACTCTTCATTCTAGGAAAGATGGGACTATCTAATTCTCGAACATTGAGCTTGCTCTACCGAGAGTTTGCAATCCGACTATGATTCATCGGTTGACTTCAACATTTTTTGTAGATCCCATGGAAATTCGCCTTAACCTCCTCCTTTTTGATGCTGGAAGGGCTCTAAACTTTTTTTTGCAGCCTGATAGAAGAACTGGCGTGGCGGTATATATGTTGCTATACAGTGACATACACAGGGTACCCCCTTTGTAGAGTGATAGAATCAATGATCTTTGGGATTTCTACTCGTCAATCTTAATCTTAAAGAGTGGACCTTAAACAGTGAAAAATTCTGATCTAGCAAATAAATATAAGTCAGCCTTTGGAATAATCTATTCAGCTATGTATAATCCTGAAACAGAGCTATGATAAAAGAGCTAGTCAACCCCATAACTATAAAATGAAATGGAAAGATGTACCACAAATGAATGACAGGCACCAAAATCCTTAAATTGAGTTAAAACTAGTTGTAGGTAACATGTTGGAATCAAAGTAATCAGATTTAGGATTGAGTCTTTGATAATTAATCTATTAATAACTGATCAGATTTCTTTCCCCGATGCGTAATATAAAAAAAGGATTAGTGCATAGCAGGGTATCATTAAACATAGGGCATAGAGAGACAACCATTTTTTCTAAACTGTAGGCTGGGAAGTGCTGCCATCTTGGTACACAATATTTTTTCAGGTGCCCCTTAGAAGCTGTCAACGCGAACAGTCATGAGATCTGTTAGGTTTCAAGTAGGTCTGTCTGGCTATGCATTTACAAGCTGCACCGATGTAACTTACAGCCTGATGATTTCAACTTTCAATCCTTGCGTCTACAAAACCCTTTTTTTTTCTTTCTCTCGAAATTCCCCCCGAAAATCGATTTTGAGGGGACTGGGTAGAGTTTACATTTTGGATTCAGGCTAAGTCGATCCCTTAGTTCTTTTAGATCATATTTTTTTTCTTTTTTCTCTAATTGAGCACACCCATCACAGCATTCTGCCAAAAGACGCTGGTCACTTGAACGTTTCTATTGAGTGACTTACGAGATCGTTTATGTAGTTGCTGTTTTTCACAGACGTGTCTAAAAATGTCAGATTGTACGATAAGAAGGAAAGAAAGGAATGACCCATTCAATGTAATAGTTAACCAACTGCAGGCTAACGTGTGAACGGATACATTTTATCGTCCAGTAAGTTCTCACGAATCAATTGTTAGATTTGAATATTCTTTTAAAACCTTCATAACTATCATAATCTGTAAGGTTTCTATTTACTTTATTTTGTTTGAGGTTTTCTTGTCACGATATAAAGTCATGAGTGTTTTAGAGTGAAATAAGAGAAATATCTAAATGCATGCGTTACCCACCTCGCTCTAGGTACGAAAAACAATTCGGGCTCGTAGTGAGTTATTTAAGTAAATATTGGCATTCACAAAGATTGGTCAGTAGCTATATGAGGTAAATCCTACGTGAAGATGCCGGTACGAAATATAAAACTATTCAAACTAGTAAATAGGTTATGTTGATTGTAATCATGAATCGGGTACTTGTGATTTCATGAAGTAAACTGATACATCTACCCTCGGAAAGAATTTCTATGAAATCCTCAGAAGAAGAAATCAGACTGAGAATCATTGTAGACTGGCAAGCTTTCGGTTTAGAAGAACACTATCCAATCAGTTCTGAAGAGAAAGGTCTATAACTAATGTCTCCTCCTAATAGTCACTTATGGAGCTGGAACATTGAAACTAACTAAAAGATTGAACCACAAACTAGGGAACATGCAATGTGCCCAACAGATGGCCATGCATGCCTTCATATGGGGGGACCACAAACAGCACACTATATCTTGAGGAAAAAAAACAGAGGTCAGAGATATCATCAAACCCATAAGGAAACTGAAATAGCAATGGACTGGTTATTTGGTAAGAATGTCAAACATCATCTTGCTTCCTCCCAACATTCTTATTTCAAGCGGTTAGTTTATTTGTTCTACATACAAGAATCAGCCGAAGTGTATATAGTGTAGATATTAACCCAGGTTGGCCAATTTGAACAGGACATTTTAAGAGATTATATGTTCTGTTAGTGAACCAGATGTTGGCAGGGGGCGTGCCTTACTTTACATTTAGATAGCGAAGCCTGACACGTAGAATAAAGTGCCGACAGCTGTAACAGGAAGACAACAAACAGCATCCACAAAAGAGGCACGTTCAGAATGTTTTTGTGTGTGTTGTTAGTGAGCAGAGCCAGATAGATTCAATACCATCTAATCGGGGTAAGTAAGAATGGATAAAAAGATGACTCTACGGTCAGATAGATGTGTTGAGAAGACTGGATGAGAATTTGCAAAATTGACAGATGCAAATGATTGAGTACGTTGAGATTTTTATTTGTTTATAATGAGAGTAAGAAGAAAAAAAAAACGCCGAGGGGTTGATAGATATGTGGAAGGATATGAAGGAGGAGGGAAGGCCAATGAAGAGGTAATAAAGATGAGATGAAAAAACAACGGGAGATAGAACATAGCATAAGAAGGGAATACAATAAAATGAAGAATAAAAGAAACATGCTTGGTTGGTCCCTTAACAGAGACTGCGATGCAACCAATGTCTTTTAGCAGCATGCCGTGTCGGGGCTGATCAATTAAAGAATTGGAAAAAGGAGAAAAAAGATAAGTACGTTGCTTCTGTCGCATTTGGTGGGCAGAGTGCACTAAAATGTCTTAATTTCCATAAATAGTCGATATCAAATAGGATCAACTCCGTTAAAACTTGCATTGCGAATTTACCTTCCCTACCTCCCCCGAAAAAAATAATTGTGAAAAAAATCGAAGGCAACACTTTACGCCTGATACAAACATACATACGTAGCTGTAGAAACCTATGTTGACAGTTTTGGTGACAGTTTTGTTCAATAGTTTTTTTAAAAAACAAGACAAAAACTTTTGGTTGATGGAAAACATGTCAGGGTTGTAAGTAAAGTGAAGATTGCTGACGGTGAATTCATCGCAGAAAAAAACAGCATTTACACGTTGAGGGAAAAAAGGAGTTTCATAAAAGTTTGGTGAAAAAAGAAGAGGATAACATTGAGGAGAAATCGAAGGGGACGAAGAAGAAAACAGATTAAAAGTGAGAGAGAAGAACCCAAAAAAACATTCTAAACATTTAAAAAAGCCCAGAACAACACAAGAACGTTTTGCTCTAAACATAATGAGGGGAGAATGTATAGATTTCAGCCCTCAATCATTATTTGTGAGCTTGTACGCTTGATACGTACGTACATTGACAGTCAGGCGGCCAGGTCAATTCGAAAGTCGGAAGAAAATGTTGACAAGTATCGTGACACTTTTTTTGTTGACAGCTCCTAATTAGACCATCTGGAGAAAATAAACGATTGAAAGTGTCGTGAAAACAAGAAGGCAAATAAGAATCAAAAGTTTCAATACATAGAACAGCCATTTTTTCGGTCCTACGTTTGTTATGAATGCTATGAAGTGTTTTGTATTTAGTTTGAATGAAAATTATTTTGCTATTCACAGAACTGTTGACATTTGTCGCAGTTAAAAACAAGGACTCGATCTCTCTCTCACGCACACACACACAATACAAAATCTCTCTCTATATATGTCCCTGTTTGTATCCATCCCCCTCTATCAATCTATGTCTTTCTATCTCTCTCTCTCCCTATATATATATATATATATATATATATATATATATATATATATATATATATATATATATATATATATATATATATATATATATATATATATATATATATATATATATGTTTGTGTGCGTGTGTGTATGTAAATATCTAAACAGGTGAAAAACATCAGAAAAAATTATATAAATTGCAATGTAAGATATTGGTGAATAACTGGCTGTGGTAACACAAAAAGTGGGAGAAGATTTTTAATGTTTAGCATTTAATGCTTTCTAGACTATATATATATTTTTTTTTTGGTTTTTTATGGCTAGTCAAAGTTAGGTCGAAGGGGTGTGTATATATATATATATAGATAGATAGATAGATAGATAGATAGATAGATAGATAGATAGATATATAGATAGATAGATAGATATATAGGTAGATAGATATGTCACCAGAATACTTACGTGTTCATATGTCTGCGTGTAAATTCAGTAACGGTTTTTTTTGCCTTGATTTGTCTCATCATTGTGATTCATTTATGATGATCTCCATAAAAATTGACCTGTTTCCTTCGGCCTGATCTTCTCCATGCATTCCAGTTTAGAGATGTCTAAAAGTGTTCGTTTCAATCAACTCAGATTGATTAATTTATTGAAAAATGACAACCAAATTATTCACAGAAATTGTCAAAAATTGGTCAAGTGCTCGGTATGTTGTAGAGTTGTCGAGTTTGAAATTCATTTGGGAGTGGGAATCAACTACAGAGACATGTTGTTTGGCCTGATAATGCTTAAACAGGGCAAAAATATGAATATGTTTGTTTCGCCAATACCTACTCCATTATATATATATATATATATATATATATATATATATATATATATATATATATATATATATATATATATACATATATACATATATATATATATATATATATATATATATATATATATATATATATATATATATATATATATTCCTGCATTCCTGCTAGAATTCCTGCATGAGGCTATTATGATATGCATTTCCTTCAATTTAGCAATATTTCTGCATTTGTATCGGAATGAATGGATATCAATCTATCTATCCATCTTTCTCTCTTTCTCCCTCTTTCTCTCTCTCTCCCTCTCTCTCTCTATATATATATATACACATATATATATATATATATATATATATATATATGGTTTTGTACATGATAAATGCATATCTTTGTCTTTATATATGCTAATGTATACTTTATACACGCACACACACACACTTAAACACACACACACACACACACACACATATATATATATATATATATGTTCATATACACGATTACATTTATCCCTTGCTTTTCAGGGGGGGAATTCATCTTGTTGACTTCCAAAAATATTCCCATCAGATTATTCAAGACTGAACCAAAGATTGTCAAAAACCTGAATAAGATACCTGCAAATATCAAATGATAACTGTACATGTATGTGAGCATGTGCATGCATACATATGTACCTGAATATATATATATGTGTCTGGATGTGTGTGTGTGTGTGTGTGTGTGTGTGTGTGTGTGTATGTGTGTGTGTGTGTGTGTGTGTGTGTGTGTGTGTATTAAACGCAACTTTGCCAATGTGTTGAAAGCGTAAAGTGCAAAAACGGCTGTGACTTACTGATGCAATTCATGGGAATTAGCAGAACGTATCAGGAATTGCACAGAGAGCTACAGAAAGAACAAGGCTATTGACAACTCTAAGAGATAATAGACAAAGATCAACACGGATTAGAGAGAGGACTTGCGTAAAATCTATATTTTTTTACATAAATTTGCATATATATGAATGGATATGTGTATGCATATGTATCGATGTATACGTATAGTAATCTTCGCACACAATCTTTTAATTCTAATAATGTAATGATACCTACGTTGCTGTAAAACATACATATATTAACAATAGTTTACGACTTTATAAACGTCTTCAAAAAACTCTGCATGCATCTGCAAATGATTCAGAAAATAGTGTAGAAATTATGAGATTGAATCGCTCAAATTCGAAACATCACGAAGGCAGTTTATATTCCCTTTCACTTATATCACGATAGAAAGGTAACAATCGATTCGTCCATCTTACTTTCCCCCTTTCGCTCAAACAGAAAAGGATGCATTCCCCTAGATACGGCGAGGATTGTTGTTGTTGCTACTGTGGAAAAACAAGGTCAATTGAAGCCTCCAACGATGATTGGACATATGTAGATATATTGGCACAGGAGGATTCATGATGCATGTATGTATGAACTTATAATTAGATGTAACTTTATTGAAAATAGGGCAGTACCCGTTCCAAACAACCATGTTGGGAAGGGAGCGGACTTTTGTAAGACAGGTTGCAAGAAGTTATGAAAAAAGAAATTCCGTCAAACATATGAAACATCAGCTCTGTAGTATTCCATATCATTATCTGTTCCTTTGTGCTGCCAATATATACTTGAATCTAAGATATTGGGACAATTTAGATCAATAAAATTGTATGAAAGGTTTATAATCTGTAATCCACTTTTGAAAAAAAAGATATCTATTAATTTTCATCAGCTATCTTGAGAACTATTGATCAAAACAACTTCAAATTCAACACTGCACACTAATGTATACTGGAAATATCAATGTACAATGGCAACTTATTGAGTAATTTCAAAACATACACATACACTCACAGGCATATCCATAAATATTTCTCAAATCATTGTTTGATAAGATCTCATCTTAATTTAATTTATTGGAAAAAAATGTTCATCTACAATTGCCTGTATCTTGGCAACAATTCTTAATTCATTGGTATCCTTCACATGTACTTTATTTGTATCATCTTGATCGCATTCACGTCTATAACACTTAATTTGTATCGAGTCTGATTGTATTAAAACGAAATAGGAATCCGTAGAAAACAGATGCTATCAGCATTTTAATGGCTTTACAGAGGAGGATGGGTGCATGTATAATACTTTTTTTTATGAAAAGGAATTTATACAGCCAAAAGAAAACTGCAAAAGTCAGCTGCATGCCTCAGAGCCTCTTTCACACTCGATTGCTCTGGTAGAAAAACCTTTCATGTGGATGAAATACCCACTGGTATGATGTTCAGAGCACCCATTTGTCACACAGTTTGATTTTCCGTCCTATACGTGCAATCGATTTTTTGTTTTTGCTTTCACATGTATACAAAGTGTTTTGATTAGTGAGTTGCATGGAGTCACACCGGCAATTGTTGTACGGTCATGTATGTCGACCACCATAGTTTTGAGGAGAGTTGTTCACATTCAAATAGTTTATTTTAGATTATAGGAAGAGAGCGTCGCTGAAAATAGGGAAAAATCAACCGGACAGCACATCAAGATTTCGACGGATAGCATATCAAAAAACTGTGGAGTTCAATCTGAAGTTACACTTGCATCTCAACAGGAACAGAATGTGGAAATCCAGGTCTATCACGTAAAAATTATAACACCCTAATCCAATGTTGTCAGCATTGCTACCATCGGAGTAAATATTTGTTTACAACGTTCGCATTTAGATAATGCATTTGAAGAAAGACGTAGAATCGATTGGCTGGAAGGTCCTGTCCCGATCAATCAATTCTACCCAAACCAAGCCATGAGAAGTTCACTCATCGAAAAAAAAAATTTTTCGAATACAAAAAGTCATCACTTATGTTGCATTGTTTTCTGGGTCAAAAAGAGCCATTTAATACATAGAACAAGGTATCTTGATACTATCGAGTTGAATTCAGATGTACATCAAATTATTGCAATGTTTAAACAGCATAAAAGAAGGTTCATGATGCCTTACAGATGTTGTAGGATGTACAACCTTTCATTGGAAATTTTCTTAAACAACATATCCATCATAAATAACGCAATAATCAAATTAAAGGCCTGTTTTTTTTTTGTTTGGAGCCTTGTTATGACGTTTGCTACCTTGCATGATGATCGAACAACGATACCAATGCATAAAAAGAAGATAACCTAGTTTTTTTTTCTCTAAGGCAGCAGTAATTGTAGTCGTTTAAAACTAGGCAAAATTTACCCGAAAGTTGAATTAACTTGTTTCATGCAAACATATACAAATACTGGCTTTGATGAACGCTTAACAATTTTCAAGTTGATATATAAGAAATGCATGGCCAGCTATATACAAATACAAGTTACGGTTTCATTAGCAATTGATCTAAATTAACTTCTGACCTGTTACTTAACTGATTAAAAGCAAATTGTAAGTGTCCAAATTCGTCGGCGGAAATCAGTCAATTTTCTAGATCCATAAATGAAGGAGGAGTCGGTTATAATTATCTTAGATCTGATCCAAACCTCTACATCAAGTACCTGAGGCTCGTCTTCATGGGTTTCTTAGGCTGTAATTTTGATCGTAATGACGCAGTTATGAATGTGGATTCAGGAATGGAGACATGCCGTAGGGCATAAATTGGCACTGGTAATGGACGATAATACTAGGTCTAGTGTTTGCCCGTAAGCACCCTGTGTTCACATTAGTCTGTGAAGAAAAATGAAGAGCTCCAACAACCAACAAACATTCAGGTTGTATATAGTCGTTATCATCATCATTATCATCATCAACATCATACTTTTTCATTCGATGTTGAAGTCAAGCCTTCCTAGAAATTCGACAGATCTATCTTTCATATGGTCAATGATATCTGAATTTTTTTACTTGGTCAAGCAATATTATTTTTAGAGTTTTGATTATGATCTTGGAATCTATATTGTGAGTTGTGATGTCCAGGGATTGTCTGATAATCTCACAACGTGGCCAGCCCATTGTCATTTGACCTGTCTTCTGGTTCCTTTGATATCTGTGATTGTTTCCCTAATATACTGCGCTTTCTTGCAAACTCTACTTGTGATGTCAAACATGATTCATTCTTATGCAAGTTGCATATTTCTTAGTTTTGGGGCCCATTTTCTTATTTAGTTTCAAGTTTCAGCTCCATAGATGACTATCAGGGATATGCATCGGCTGTGAAACATTATTCCTTGGATGAATGGGATTCTTTTGTTCTTGAATGTTAGTCTTGCTCTACCAAAAGCTAACCAACTAAGAGGGATTCCTCACTTGATTTCTTCATCTTTTGAGGATTTCATGGAAATTCGTTGTCTTAAATAGATGTAATCGTTTACATCATTCAGCTCTGTATCCTCATCGTTGAATCTTCATCCTTAACCCAGAGGCGTACCAATTCATTGATATTTATGTAGTATGATGAAAGTTTGAATAGAAGATACCGACTAAAGGCTGATAGCCTTCATCGTATTTTGGGTATATAATGCCTGCACATTACGGTTCAGAAAGCTTGTTCACAAAATCAGTGGACTGTGGATAAAGTAATTCCTTTTCTTAGAATAAAAACTAGTTTTCGCAGAAAATTCTCCTCTTATTGACGGGACATCAAGTATCTATTGGTTTTTCAAATGCGTGCAAATCTGTTTTGTATTGTGTGCATGTATGTGTTTGTATATGTGCTTGTGTGCATTTTTGCATGTGTGTGTGTGTGTGTGTGTGTGTGTGTTCGCATCTTGTGTATTGGTAGATTAGATAAATTAGATCTCAGTCTCTTTTTGTTTTTATTTTCCCCCATGTTGCACTGTTTATCGTCGTCAGTATAGGACGAGAAAGAGTATGACCATGGTACAGCACGACTGACATCCATCATTACACGCTGAAGTGTTTGCAAAGATGTAATTAATCTCGCTTAAGTTGGTACAGATTTATATAAACGGTCATCACGGGGGATCGAATTCACTTCAGTAGAAAAAAAATTATGAAAAACTAGCTCGCTAAGCATTGGTCCATGGCAATGTTTGTAAAGTTAGTGGTGTTCTTCCTGATTTTTGCTCATATTAGTGTTTGATAACTGAAACACCTCCATGTGACTCCAAACACAGTCAATCTGCATTTTTTTTAAACAAAACACTCTACCAGTTTTATGGCTGACGTGGCGAGCACGGTTGCCGATTGAGATGTGATTTTTCATTTCTGGGGAGTCCGGAAGTAACTCTCAAATTCGAGTATTAAAAAAACAACATTTCAATGAACTACATTCTTTTAAAAAGGTAAAAAAAATCTAAATACTGCCAACGCTGTGCTTACAATACAAAGAAAAAAACGGAACAATTTAAATTAGCAAAGATGGTGGCCAAATATCATCAGTGTATTAACCAACTCTTTAAACAGAGACAAATAGTTTCTAAGCAAGCAAATAACAGCAATACTCCCGGGTCAGAGAAACCATCGAAAAACAGAATAACAGGATACAAGGTCAATATTGTGATTTTGGCCATTTCTTGCGAGAGTTAAATATCGGAAATTGTTTAAACAAGCCATTTCCCCTGACAAGTAAGAGTCAATAGAGAGGTTATCATAATAGTTACAAGAGTGTTTAGTTGATACAGGGCGGAGAACATTTATGGCCTTCATTATTCAGTAATAAAACTATTATCAGATAATTTCTTTAGTCCCCTAGGCAAGAACGATGCAATTGAAGAGAGGTACGTGAACAAAGGAGAGTCATTTTTGCTTTATCTGTGTGAGCAGCGATAGTTAACACAAGCAAGTGTATTGATTCATATGAGATTACCTGGTAGAAGTTCCGTTAAAGTTATGGTGAAGTCAAACCGCAATACTTGATTGCTATCCAGCGTAAAAGTGTAGGAAAAATTAGTTATAAATTCAACAGAATACTTCCACTGATTTATTTTAGAAGTATCATACTGAATACTATGCACTTAAGACTACGCATAAGTCCCTCCCTCGAATGTATCCGAGTATTTTTCGGCCCCAAAATCATGTAGTAAAAATTTGAGAAGTTTTTGGATAACTTATATTTCCAAGTTCAGCTATGTTATGAGATAAAAGGAAGTTGCAAACACTTTTCCTGTTCCGTTGTTTTGATTTGAAAAAAAAAAAATCAAATATTCAAGATTAAAATCAAATATTCGAATAAAGAGTCCAATCAGTCTCATATTGTAAGATACTTTTTTACCTAATCTTGAAAAAAAAATTATGTATGTTTTTCAATCACATCTTTTCGTGTAACTTGGAAGATGAATGTAAAAGAGTTGTAGAGCGGTGTTGAATGGACAAAAAATTTCCAAAACAGAGAGACGGAAATCAGAGAAAGAAAAGAACGTTTCTCCAGAAATTCGATCTTGAAGGATCTAAGTTAAAGACACCCCTTTAAAAAGATATACTGAGATAAAATCCTTACACAGGCAGATCAAGCTGATGTTGGAAAAAGAAGTTTATACGATATGGCTTTTTTTTTTTTTATTGAACACGAGAGACGGTATGATTGAAAAATATATATGATTTTTTATCAAGATACGGTAAAAAAGTATCTAACAATATGAAGCTGATGGGACTCTTTATTTGAATATTTTAATTTATTTTTGAACATTTTATATCATTTCTAAATAGCTTTTTTGAATTACCTTTGGCAGTAGTATAAATGAAATAAAATAGAATATCTGGTCAAAAACAAACTACAAGATACAAAAAATGGTGGTCAAATCTGCACACCTTAATATTTTTCTTCAATCTCTCGCTGACAAAGAGAAACAACAGTGGAGATTCAACAGCCTAAGGCAAATGTTACGCATAAAAATTAATTCACATATTGATACACAAAGCGATAGAGTTCAAAAACCAGTCAAGAGAAAAATAATCGCTTGTTCTGGCTCTTCTTTCCGACAGCTAAGAGACTGTCCAACGCCCATATTTAAACGTGAGCAATGACACGAATAACAAAATGCCTACAACACAAGACATACATGTATTAGGAAAAAAATCAAATGTAACATGAAGGTTCCTTCAAGGATAATAAAAATGTTTCCAGCAGAAAACAAATTTTGTCCTGCAAACGGACGTACAGATTAGGAAAGACTAGCTCCACAGAAGTAGGATGGTTTCACAATATCAGTTGACATAGTTATCTAAACTATGCTCTGACTTTTTTAATACACATACGATTTCACGGCTAAATCCAACAAGTATTGCAATACCCGTTGGAGTAGTCGATCAGTCCGTTCTTCGACTTCTTCAAGAATCATCAACCGGTTGCATCGAAAGAGAGAATTGCACATGCCAAACCCTCTTTTGAAGGCAAAGCATTCACGTTCATAGATTAGTTTTTACAACGATTCGTTGTATCAGCCTGTTGTATTTTAGGTGTAACGAGAAAAAATATCTACACTCAAAAATCGTATTTATATGATACCTGGAAGAAGCCAGATCGGGCCCACACAGGACGAAATCTGTCTAACAATGAGAATTCCCTTGGGTTTAAAAATATATATAAAATCACCAATAATTTTGTACTGACATTAACGATCCGAGCAAACATCCAAAGCCCAAATCAAGGGTGACACACGCAAAACAAATAACAGTGTAAACACAAACATAAAAATCCGGGTACACAAGAAGTATCATTCACTTTCTCCCAAAATTGCATCATCAAAGTTGAACAAAAAAGTAACTCACTACACTCTGTCAAAATTGAAAAATGTTTCGAACAATGGAGAAGGGAGATTAATGCTTTCCTTTTCGTTTTTTTTCTTTTTTTTCCTGCTATTTACAATTTTTTTCATTTCTAAACGATTCTTTTTCAATACCAAGAAGTTTTCTGCACTGCTGTTATAATCGGAGAGTTCCAAATAATTCAATTCTTTACCGTAAATTTGAGACATAAACGTGTGTGTGTGTGTTTTTGTGTGTCTACAAGAGGGTACTTTTCTGATTTTGATTTGATCTTCAAGCTAAAGTGTCACCCGTAGTCTTTTTTCTTTTTTAAAACTCCTCCATTCGACTGCAGCGTTCGCTTGTTAATTTTGTCAATCGTGGATCGATCTTAAGATCTAGTGATTATATTACATGTTTATAACGTAAATTTAGCAGCAAAGTTCGTGCATATCTATAAACAGAAACCTGAGGTTGCAGCACTATTCTTACCATGAAGGATGACGCCTTTCTCTGCATGTTTTCTCATCGCAGCTGCAGTATAGGAGGGACGTAAAGACGCAATGTCGTGATTCAGAATCGAACCTTTATCTATCTTCCCTGGCCGACCAAAGATACATAAATAGTCTTCGACTGAAGACTAAACCAAATCCTCACTTAAAGTGAGAGAGATAGAGAGAATACAATATCGATGTTTCAATAGCCAACGACCAGGGGTGGTGGCCAGGACCCTGCTACTCTCTATCTGCCTATTCTGTCAGTTCTGTCTGCTCTGTCTTGTCTTGCACAGTATACTCTTTTTTCCCAGGCAAGGGTCGTTTTTCCTTTGATATCTCTTTTACTAAATAAACTCAGCCTCTTCTTTTACCTGATACCGGGACTAAATGATCATTTACTCTTGTCTTTCCCCCTGCTTTCTTTCGGTTCTCACGCAAGTGAACTTGGAATCTACTTCTGCTGTTGCTGTTTGATTCTTTATTCACTGTCCTTTTTCACTTTCTTTCTCCTAATGTATTTTTGATAAGAAGGCTTTGGCTTGCTCTATATCCGCGGAGGTTCCAAGCGACCATACCTTATCTCGTCGATAAATCCACTTACGATGTTCTACAGCCCTTTCGGCGCCTGAAAAGGGTTACTCAGTAACTTTGTTGACCAGATATTTTGGTATATTTTACTTATACCCACGCCAGAAGTATCTCCAACAGAAAAATCCTCTTTGAAAATAAAATGAAATATCTAAGAATAAAAATCAAGTATTGAAACAAAGTGTCCCATCAGCCCTTATATTGTAACACTAACCGCTACAACGTAACAGAATGTTTTATCAAATCGTAGTCGTAACCTCCAGTTGACTCTTTATATCCTAACACGAAAAAAAAAATCTTCGACGAATTAAGGGAAGTAAAAATTATCATTCCCCAACGATTATTTGAAATGATAACAAATAGGATGGTCACTGTGTTTCTTGCCGATTGAGCTAAATGTAGAAGTTCAGCACCTACCAAGCATTATATCAGATGCAGAGGCTTATTTGATTCCGAGAAATCTATGAAATACATATTCAGAATTGGCATTTCCCGTCTGTAATTTGAACTCATAACTGAGTGGGTAGTAGCTTGCAAACTTATTACCAAAACCAATCTGGCAAGTTTTCTATAACTACGAAATTTATCATAAAGATATACTAGACCTTATTTCTTATTAATAGTCAAGGTTATGATAGAAAATATGTGAATCATCTCTCTCTCTCTCTCTCTCTCTGTATATATATATATATATATATTTATATATATATATATATATATATATATATATACACACACACACACATATATATGTGTGTGGGTATATTTTTACATATATATATATATATATACATATATATATATATATATATATATATATATATATATATATATATATATATGGAGAGAGAGAGAGAGATTATTATATATATATATATATATATATATATATATATATATATATATATATATATATATATATATATATATATATGCATGCAATACAAAACAAGCAGTAATCACCTCCAGTCTGGTCCTAAGTAGGATTTGAATTTGACCCTGCAGAAGCCAGACTCGTTTGATTAATCCCCCCCTTTCTTCGAATTTCCTATTCAGAAAATGCAACTATGAAAATGAGAAAGATGATGATAATGATGATAAGTATGCTACTACTTCTAAGAAATATAAATAAGAAAGATTAAAATAAGACAACGAAGAAGAGGGATGGTCAATGGAAGGTAGAAAAGAAGACTTAGAAGTCAAAAGCATTTAAAATAAATAATCGACAAAGCAAACAAGAAGAACAGGAATGTGAAATCAAATACAGTATGAACAACAGAGAGGTAATGTCTCTCTTGGAAAGGTAGAACTTTCGTCAACGCTTTTACAATCATCAGATTACTCAGTAACGAAGAACAAAAACACTGACTCTCTAAACAATAATAAATCAGGGAAATGAGTTTGGTGACAGCTTGTCTTTTGCAGGAAATGGTTTTTGGATGTGTTTAAATATTTTAGTTATTCACTTCGGAAACTCCAAAATATATCGTTTTGGAAAGATAAGATAGTAAACCGAAAAAAAAAAAATCTATAGAAAACTGAGACTTCTTGCCAAATCTATCTCATCAGTTTTTCGAGATATTTGAGATCTGATTGGAAGGATGTTTAAAATAACCGATATCCTTTCTCTGCATAAAAAAAATGGTGTGTTTTGTTTCTTTTCTTAAATCCTATCTGGAAACGCTTCAAACCATTATTGGGGTTAAGTGAGAGTGCCGTTTGATATTCTCAATTTCTAAACTTGAGTTTTTAGTGAAATCACAATTTTCAACTAGAGCTATCGAGAACATTTTTTTCCAAACAATTTCCCCCGGTCGAAAAAAAAATAATTAGATTACACTCAACAGTAGTGACACAGTAAAACATTTGTTTTTCAAAATACTATGTGTACTTCCGAACTAGTTCAACTGTTTAGACCTCCTCAGAAGGAAAACAGTGAATGGAAAGGTGGGTAATGGTGAATCCTATCTTAAGTAATGTTTCAGAATTTAACATCAGTATTTTTAGGGTTAGTGCTAGGGTTGAGTTCTCTGATCTGAACTTCACCATCATCGTCTGTTATCTTGAAGCTTGTACGACGGCCATTTTGAACGATAAGAATTCGGATATGACATGGAGGTTGATAACAGCTGTAGTGAACGTCAGGTATTTAGGTGTGAACTCCAAGTTGGTCTGAAAAAGACACATTCACTTGAAAGGTAAAATCTCACCTAAGTATACATTCTACGTTTCGCACCCTTAGTAACAGCGGTCAGAGTTGGGACTAAGAAAAAATGCTTATAATAAAAGTGGCGTAAACATATCCCTGTCGAGCAGTATTGACACGTGTATAGTGCATATAAGACACATGAAGCGAAATGACGCAGTTCTCTATCGGCTAGGAAATTACTGGCCTAGAGGCTGTTGATTGAAACAGTCCAATAATGCAATACGGTTTGCCTCTATGCCTTATGGGTAAATATTTGGCTCTTGAAAAAGCATTAAATGTTGGCCCAAAAATCCATATTGAACGGTATATAATCCATAATTACTTGGCTTTATATATATATATATATATATATATATGGATGTGTTTATGTGTGTATGACAATACATTTACATACACATATTGAGAGAGAGAGAGAGAGAGAGAGAGAGAGAGAGAGAGAGAGAGAGAGAGACAGTGTCACATTATACAGTATGCTCGTACTTAATATATTCTTGAAATATGATGCCAATTAGATTCAAATTATAAACATATATATACATATATATATATATAGATGGAGAGAGAGAGAGAGAGAAGTATACATATACGTATATCTATCTATCAATCTATCTATCTATATATATATATATATATATATATATATATATATATATATATATATATATATATATATATATATATACTTTATTGTTGTGAAGCGCTAATAGCTATGTGCCAAGATGCATATATCAGGGTAATAATATGCATATATTTTTTGCATATATGTATGCATAATTATATATATATATATATATATATACAGGGATATATGTATTCACGTATGCACATGCACAGAGAGAGAGAGAGAGAGAGAGAGAGAGAGAGAGAGAGAGATGCTGGCACACATACATTCATATAAGTGTGTGTATGTATGTGTGTCTGCTTCCGTGTGTGTGTATACATTTTAATGCAGCCTTCACTTATATTGAATTGATGGGCTGGCTGCAGGCGACTTATTATCTGAACCTTTGCGATTCCTGTTCAGTTGCAGAGTTTCCGGAATGAGAATCGCTCTGCGACAATGCACACTTTTTTATGGATACAATATGTCTATGTATGTATGTATGTATGTATGTATGTATGTATGTATATCTATCCATCTATCAATCTATTTATCCATCTATCGATCTATCAATTTACCTCTACTGCTATTGTACGTTTGTGTGTACATATTTATCTCTGATATTGAATCAAGCAAAGATATATGCTTGTCGACACATACTAACACACTTACTCGCAGACAGAGAAGTTTGAATACAAATCGGCCGCAGCATACACATTTGAAGAAACAAGTGTGTGCTAAAACAAGGAATACGTAGTAGTACATGAAACGGATTAAATTGTTATGTATTCATCATTGTTGCTCTCGTTGCGTATTCAAACCAAAATAAAAGCCCGGATCTTGAATGCTGATTTATTAGGCAAAAATGATTTTCTAATATCCTATGTGAAATATTGTTGTGAGACTATTTCCTTCCATCTGTTTTCCTCAAATGCGTTGTACTAAGTTAGGATGAATGAATTTAATCTGGAGACAGATACAAACATCCGAACTTACGCAGAGAGTAAAAAATAGATATCAATCTCATTTGCCATCTCATTCTTAATTGAACAACCGTAGTGTCAATAGTTGGAGTCATGTAAGAAGAATCTCTCGATGAATAAACTTCGATAGAAAACGTTCCGTGTACGTCATTTTCCTCTTGGAAACAGTTAAAACAGAGAGAAAATTTTTTTACAAATACTTGAATCTAGATGTTATCAATAAACTCGTTAAAAGGCGGTGAAAGTTTCGTTATTTTTAAAGGTTAAAAATCACTCTAGAAGGGTTTAGTAGTTTACAAATAGTTGAGTTTAATTCCAAAAACGAGGTTTTCTGGGCAGCTGATTTATTTACATTTTTCTTCCCGATGGTTTCGCGCTTGAGCCAGCAGAACTCCCTGGGAGCGCTCTGTATTTAGAAAAACCTTTAAAATCCAAAACATAATGAAGAAAATGTCAAGATTAATTTGAGAGAATCTAAAAACTAATCTTTGAATAATAGGTACACGTGCGCTCGTGTGTGTGCGTATGTGTAAGGGGTCAGTTGGACTTGGAGCCGCCAATGTGTATAAATTTAAAATTTTTAGAATCCTTGGAATAGATCATAATTAAAAACTGTCATCAGAACTTCCAGCATAGGTTTTTTCAGTTTTCAAGTTGGCCCGGCCAGTCGTTTGGTTGGTTGGCTGTTCATACGTGTATGCATGTGTAATGCGTACAGGCTGCACTAACGTAGCTAAAGGGCTAAACATCTGAACATTTATGCTTTTTTAGTTCAGGAAAAAGTTTGGTTTTTGTTTTATTCGTAAATCCCTCCTTTAGAAAAGTTTTCAAGATGTTCAATTCCCAGCGTAAATTTTTTGCTGAATCTGTTCCGTATTTAGTGTCATTATTGTCTTTTTCCCAACCTGGGACTCTCTAGTGATCCAACGGAAGGCGAGAGAAATAACTCTTCATTGATCACCCTTTATTTCGATTTTTCGATTAAACACCCGAACTGCTAAATGAGGTTGATTTCATGAAAGTTTGTGACAAACAGGACATGTTTCTCTATTCCTTTTTCTTTTTCTTCATCAGATTTATTTTTCACAATTTATATTTACTCCATTTAATTTTCTCAAATTCCTACTGGAAGATTGTACCTTTCCAACTTGACTTTCCCATTACCACTGTTTCATATGATTTACAAGATGTCAAATAATCTGTCTACGAACTGAAATCACCGACTGAATTGACCAAAGAAAAAAAATTTTTACAGTTTAAAATCTTTTTATGAATTTTCCCAGATTAGTTCCTTGTTTTATCCATCTAGTTCATATCTGTTTTTATATATATTTCTCTTCTCGTCTTCCACACGTAAATCAATTATTTTTATAAATATATTTGTATCCCCCAAAGAAAAAAGTATCATGTTATTATTAGGGAACCAGTACTGATCGTCTCTCTTTTTTTTTTATATAATTGAATCACTTTGTTCATATATCACAATCATGAATACTCCATCGTTTTCAGCTTCGCTCTTAAGAAGAGCGTCAGTTTTCGATAATCAAAACATCGTAGAGAACCGTAATGGATTCTTTGAGTGTAGGCATTTTGATATCATTCGGTCTCCAAAATACTAACATAAAGAGTTACTATGATAATTTTCATGTGATTTTCCAAGGAGGTGCAAACGTATCATTTCTCATTAAGTCATGCAAAAAAGAAAAATATGAAGAATTCATGTTTTAATAGAATTTATGCATTTCAGTAACCTCTTTCCAGCGGTTCACAAGTTTCTTGATGATATTTTGGTACGATTTTATAGATGTATATGAAAAGAATATACAGATTGTAGTTTTCATCTCTTTATATGTTTGAAAGTAAAAGCATCAACATGATTATTCAATCTCCGTTGTAGGTTGTAATTAGATAAAACCAGATATAGAGAATAAGAGGGCCAGGGATTTCTTCGTAGTCGAAGTCTTCAATCTTCCAGATGTGATATTTGCAGTATTGGGTTGTGCATAATCAGAATGGAACACCACACCTTTATGATCGATGAAACTGGACGCTATTTCCCTTCAAACCAGTGTTTAAATGCTCTTACTGCTGACAATAGATGTATGCTGTAATTGTGAAGATTGATGGCAACTCAAAGTGGACCACACAAGTGCATGGTCCCCTTACACATACCAAAATCTTGTAGATAGGCCTTTAAGGGTTGTCCCTTAACTTGTTTGCCTCAACTAAACCATTGACTGCATCACATTACATTCTTGTAAAATATCCTTCTTTCATCATCAGTCACAAATCAGTCAGAAAATTGGTAAATGTATTCAGGTGACTTTTGAAAAGTGCAAGTATTCACTTTCATTTTTTACGTGTGGCTTCCGTCAGTTCTTGGATAATCCCATTTCCTAAGTTCAGTTTCCTTTCAATGATGATGCTGTTGATGTTTGAGCATTGAAAGCTTGCAAACTGTTTTAAATCTAATCTGATAATCGTCTAAGAATCATTTCTTTTTGATCCAGAAAAAATGCACGTCACCGGTAAATTTGACAGAACAACTATTCGTAGTTAATCTCTCAAGCTGGAGTCATCTATTCTAAACCTTTCCAACCATCTTCAGCAATTTTCCTGATTATTATCTATCTAATACGCATCATAAATATTATGAGTAGCATTTACATGACATGCACTATGAGTTCCTTAGACATACTGATATATATCAGAGTCAGCTTAGTAATTGTGTTTGTTGGATCATACTATAATAGTCGTATGCCTTAATCTGAAATTAAGGGGATACTCGATTCAGTGATAGAGTTAAGACTAATGAATCTCTCCTTTACAAGAGAAAGTAATGCAAGACTAAATAGATAAGCAAAACACTGATATTGAGTATGACGATAAACAATATATTTTAATTTGTAACCACTAATTAGTAAAATAAATGTTTCCAGGTTAACAGTGTAATATCTGCAGTTGATAAAGTTTGATGAATATAAATCAGTGAAATGTCCTAGGAATGAATTTTGTCATGACGAGTATAGTTTGAATAATTTTTTATTGGCGAAGAATGTAATTACATTCTCTTTATCCAGATCTTTTTGAGTGTTTCAGTATTAGAAAGAGGGTAACAGTTTAGGAGAAGGCCAAATATATTTTCTGGGCAATTATATTCAGAGCCATTTCTTACCTCTAGGATTTGAAATTCAATTAATATTTTTGTTCTGTGTGCTTTTTATCAGTCTTATATTAACCTTTACAATGATGGGAATCCATCGTATTATTTTCTTTTCATGTTGAAGCGTAGAATTTATATTGTTGGCTTTTACGTCTGGATTCCAACTGCTTCTCCTGTCACCATGGCCTGATAGGGCCAAACAAAATTTTTTTTTGTGGCTTTCCATTTAGATAGCTTGGGTAAGAAGAAAGATGATTATCTATGGCATCCAAATGTTGTACCGTGATTACATTGTAAAATATTCATTTCTGGGACTTTAATTAGCATTCATGCATTTCCTTTTTTAAGTGCTTCCTTCAGCAATGAAAGCATACCTTACTCACTTGAAACCGTTCCGTTGAGTTCTGGCATATATTGATATTATTCAAACATCTTATAGAAGCGATGATATCATTCAACTTATCAGAAACAGATTTTGGGCATTATGGATGGGAAATAAAAACACATATCTGTATGTATGAGATATTGGCACAATGATGTGGATTGAGAATATTTATCCAGTAAATCGGCACACTGTTATTGGCAAAACTTTATTTTATTATTCATCATTTATTAACCTTGTTTCATGTATTTTAAACATAGTTAAGTCAAATGGAGGACTTTATCCATCCATCCATCTATCTATCTATCTATCTATCCGACAATATATGTACTCATATGCTTTTAATATTGTTATTTAGAAAAGCTAATATCCCCAAGCTACATCCGAAATGCAACGCAATGTCCTCCCACGGAAGAGTTCTTATCTGGTAGCAGTTACACTTTACATGGAACATCGAAATTTTCGGTATGTAATTTTTGTACTTGCTTTTCCCTCCATCATTATCTCAAAAAACACATTGAACCATGTGTTTGAACATACGTACGCATGTACACGCATGCGTATAAATACACAAGTATGAACGCAATAACATACTGACAGATGGATAAAAGCTGCGGATGTTTGGCCATTTATAGCAATTTAGTTTCCAAAGCGATTGCTTGTGAATATAATCTCTATTAGGCGTTTCGATATCGTAGCCCGTGTCACAGTATCAGCACATATGATAATTGGCATAGTGGATGTGTTACGCTCCAATAATCAGTGACGTTTGATGACGTAACTAAGTAGAAAAAGAATATTTCGTTATATTAATCTTAAGAAATGGTAACTTGACTTAATTTCACCTTTAGATTAGTTAAATATTGGACTCGAATAAGACAATATTTTATAGGTACAATACTACTGCAAAGTTACTTGAATCATCTTTTGACAGCAAAGGTAAACCACGAAGAAATTATTTGAATTTCTGGGATGAAGCATTGTCAAACCTGAATAACTTCAGAAAAATAAAAGAAAGCTAAAGTTTGTTGTCGATAATTTTGTTAGCATCCAATACATATTTTATTCAACTAAACTCATTTTGAGTCAGCCAGAATTCATAGAAATGTTTTATGTATGGTAAAATGTAATTGCTTTGACTATTATTGGTTTCTAGGAGCACCTGCACTAACAAAACATAAAGAATTCTTTCATGTTTGAATCCAAAGAAACTGCTGTACATAAAATAAACCTCATAAACATTCATTGGACTCCATCTGCATTTTTTGTTTTGGTTGTAAAAGCCAAAACGGTTTATAAAGCGAAGTTTTGAAAAGTGAGTGACAAAAAAATTGACCACCCAACGGAGGTGTCGTAGTTAAAACAATGTATTAAAGGAAAAGCATTTGTCAGAGATATATTTCATCTATTTATAAATTCTAATGGCAATGGCCTGGTCATGTAGCAAGAATGACAAACAACTGATCAACATCACGCCGCACAACGTATATCCCAAGAGATCATGTGCAAAATTACAATTGTCCGAAAATAAGATATTATTGGAAAGTACTGACTCCTTGATGCCAATGATTGGAAAGTCTGGCGATTCTATGGAAGGGAAAAATCTTTGTCCAACACGGACACTAAAAGGCCGCTGCTTTTGCAATTATCTACCATCCCTTTCCATAACGACTGCAATTGTGCTAATCTTTTGCATGACTTGCTGGCAAACCTCTCAAAATCGTCCTTCCATCTGCGCCAGGTGTTCTCGTAGTACGTTTACTGTCCCTTGAGAACCAATTAGTTATACATTTGCCCCGTTCGTTGCCGTCTAATCTAGCTATGTACAACTTGACTCAATTCCTGTTTCTTAATTATTCCTATATCATTATGCACTGTAGTTCCAACCCCCTGATCCACGTTGATCTTAGAGTTACCCAGCATTTCTCTTCCCATTGATCTATGTACGATTTTAAGTAGCTTTTTGGTTGTTTTCATCCAGATTCTAAATTGTAAGCCATAGCTGGAAGTATGCATTGACTATATACATTTCCCTATAAGAACATTGGCAAAGTGCTCCGCAGTATGTCTCTATTCATACCAAATTATTTCCAGTAGAGCATTATGTGTCCTTTTATTTTGCCTTAAATATCTCTCTCTAACTTTGATATTAATCGTAGGCAAATCTATTCATGATTGGTCCTGCGTGTCTCTTTTAAAGTTCGCCACTAACAGTAATACACCAACAAAAACATCAGACAAATAATCAGCGCGTAAATCATACTAAAATGGTGTGTAAAAGAAAGTAGTATTTAAGATGACAAAAATAAAGATGGAGTGATTTTCAACGATAAAATCCCCCATAATACCAATGTATATGTATATATGATTGGAAATATGCCGTGGGAAAGTTGAGAATGCAGAAGAAGAAAGACATTTTAAAACATCTTAGTACATCTGATCTTTTAAAATTAAGGGTGTAATAGTTTATGAAGGTTTCACCCGTCCCGGGTTTGTACTGGCTACGAAGGCAAAATATAGTTTGTAGAAATTGTAAACTATATAGAAATTATCATTTTTTTTCATTACTCTTTATTATTATGTGGGAAGGTATATATATATATATATATATATATATATATATATATATATATATATATATATATATATATATATATATATATATATATATATATATATATTAGGTCTTTGGACAAGTATGTGCTTTTTTTTGGTACATGATGTCGTAGGAAATTAGAGTATCCTGGGAATGTGGAAAGTTGGGGAAGAAAACGCAGGTGATTAAATGCAAACACGTTTCCAAAACACGCATAAACATTGAATCCGTCCTTGATTTGGCCAGGGATACGATTATCCAACAAAAATGTAATTTCCATCGCACCAGCAAAATTAATCACAAAATTGCATAAAATACTATCTCATAAGATTGACATTAGCAAACTTCATGCTAGCTAAATGTATGATTTTCATAAATCCTGTTAAGAGAGAAACCAAACCCCCTTCCCACATCCATATTATCAAGACACACTCATTTCTCTCCCCAAAACAACTTATCTTCTTGAAAAGACATATACTTGTCTTGGAGAACGAAACTAGATACATCAGATATTGTACTAAGTAGTCTCAAGTCGTTTATTTTTCCATACATATGCACATGCATGTACATACAGTGCATATATATATATATATATATATATATATATATATATATATATATACACCAACAGACATTCATATACATATACATATAGATATACACACATATATATATACATACATATATGTATATATATATATATATATATATATATATATATATATATATATATATATATATATATATATATATACAAACACACACACACACACACACACACACATATATATATATATATATATATATATATATATATATTAGAGACAATTGACTCTACATGCGTTTCAGAGTAAATCTATTTTTCAAGAGTGGCCAACAATATTTCCATGAAAACAATGGCAAATAAAAATGTGATCAGTCATTCTCCTTATGTATGAATTCACCATAAAACGCGTGTATAGTTAACACCTTAATCTTCTGTAATCATCAAATTCCTACTACTGCATTTTTCAATCATTAGATATTGAATATCAGTATTTGAGATTCACTACTTTGACCATTGGAACCATTCTCAAATAGAAATTATATATATATATATATATATATATATATATATATATATATATATATATATATATATATATATACACGATTTTTTACAGCTTTAAACACTTATCATCTGGAACAATTTTTCAAATCTTTTTATATGTAACTTCAGTCAGCCGTCTCCCGATATCTGTCAATGCAATTTATGTTATTTATTTCAGTGTTTTTTTCCCCTGTTTTACATATATTATGTTATCATGGTAATATGCCCGAATGTTCTCTTATTTGGATTACCACTTGTTTACCATGTAACAGTTTGAGGAATTTCGAAAAGAAAATATTGATAATAACATGGCATCAAGCAGTGTTGATCAAGCAGTACGTCTGTTTAAGCTGTGTTTTAATATGTAGCTTATGTCATGCATTCAGTTCGTCATTTTATAAAGGGTATTATGTGTATTGTATATTGATAAAACCTTATATCATATATTTTTTGAATCAGGGCCTACTTATGCAGGTTATCCTAAAACGTTTTAAACGATGAAAGATCAGTAGGTATAACAACAGATTACTTGTACTTCGTATAATTTGTATTGGATGTTCATCCATGGGAATATCAAATCTGCTCTGCCAGTTTTAATATCAGACAGTATGCAAACCAAATTAGGATATCTTATTTAATTACATGGTAAAAAAACTTCTTCGAGTCGATTCTCTAGGGACATTTTTAACCTAAGAATTTGATGATTATTTTCCACTTGAAGTTCTTATTTAATGTTGTATAACTTTGAACATCCATAGGATTTTATCTATTTTTAATTTTTTCATCTCTCAAAATAACTAATTAAGCTATTTCAATATATATATGATTGAAACGAAACCTCGAGTAGTAACATCACAATAGGCGATTCCATTATTATACTTAAACTATTTGTTGCAAGGCATTTAATATTCAGTCTCCCATACTAAACCTATCAGTCAAAGAAAATGGACCAAAGCCGAACATTTTCCCCTTTCCTCTAGTGCCAGTCAATACATTGATCGTTAAACATTAACAAAGACTGAATCCAATTCTCTGGTTACTTGATTCTTTTAACATCAGAACAATTTTATTTATTTTAACATACCCTATTCATTTACCAGTTTAGCGCTTTCGTTGTCATATCCTTCAATATTTGTTATTATTTCACTATGATGAAGCTGATAAGTTTTCAAGGGATGAGGATGTCATAGATTTAGTAAATCGTCGAAACATCTCACTTATTTCATCTCTTTGGCTGGCCATTCTTACAACTAAAGGAATAATATTTTTTCTTATATCAATAAATTTTGAAGTTGCTTTTGCAAGTCTCAAAAAATCCGATAATATTGTTCTGTGGAATATTTACACTGGAATAATTCTTGTTCTAAACGAAACGGGAAACTATCTCGTTCATAAAAAAAAAAACATGGATAAATCTTCCATCCTCGATTTTAAGAACCAAATCTAGGAATGTCGCTATGTATGTATCTTTATTTGTATGTGGGTGCATGTGTATGTGTGTGTGCGTGTGTGTGTGTGTGTGTGTGTGTGTGTGTGTGTGTGTGCATTTTAAAATAATCATACGGATGTGAAAAGAAAGAGTAAAGTAATTAAAAAATGATAATGAGATATATCGTTCTGAGAATGTAGATTTTATTGACGATGTTGATTTTTTCAATCTTATATTTTCTTAATTTCCATTCTTTAAGTGTTTCTTGTGTACAGAAATGTTTTCTCTTCTCTGAAAACGATGTAAAGCCTTTTCCTACTGGTTTGATATATATATATATATATATATATATATATATATATATATATATATATATATATATATATATATATATATATATAATTTTTTATAAGCTGAAAATGTCTTCCTACAGATAAGTGAATGTAGGGCCTATGGTTATAAAATACGGAGCTTACAGTTACAAAACCTTGAGTTCAGAGATGATCCAATTTTTCCACGCCGTAGGTTCCAGATAACTGGCAAATTAAATGCTGCCTTTCTTCCAGAAAATGTATAAATCTAGATTCAGTTTGACAAAAATAATTTTTTTGAAATATGTAGGATGCAATATAGAAACCTTACAATCGTTTGTTAAGGATAAACTTTAACTGCCAGGGAGAAATGCATTGACGTAGATGTCAAGAGAATCATAATAAACACACACACGCACACATATATATATATGTATATATATATATATATATATATATATATATATATATATATATATATATGCATATATATATAGATAGATAGATATATCTACATATATATATATATATATATATATATATATATATACATATATATACATATATATATATATATATTGAGATAATTAGATAGATAGATAGATAGATAGATAGATACATGGATAGATAGATGGAAAGATTTGAAAAATTCATTAATCACGGTTTAGTTTATCTCTTGTTTGTTATAGAAAACTGATCCCTTTGGAATCTTAGAAAAGTATTCACCCTGTGTTACTGAAACTTGGAACAGGGTCTAAAATTTGCTTCAAGTAAACGAATGATTTTCCAATTTATACCATTTTTTATTCAGATGTACGTGTTGGTTAGATATGCGAAAATTTGAAAGTTATAACGGATCTACGCACGTTACAAAGCCACACACAATTGTATTCATAGGTATGAATATCAAAAATAAATTTGAACCTGTATCAACTTGAAGGCAGCAAATATAAAAAAAAAAATGAATAATATTACCAGCTCACTTGATTTCAGTTATGTAATGCAAAGAACAAAAAGGCCGTTTAAAACTTTCGAACTTTAACGTACGAAACGTTTATTTTATGTAAAGCCCTGAATATGCGTTTTTTGGCTTCGAAGAGCATGGAAATCATTGGAATTTATTGCCTATAACTATTTAGAATGAATCATATAAAGCTCACAACCGTGTTTTTTTTAAAAATAAAACGCAATCGCCAGGGAGATATCTCGTGAAAAGGCGGTTAAAAAGATTTTCATTATATAAAGAAATATGCAATTTTTCCTCTCATAAATTACTTAGCGTAAAGAAGGATATAAACAGATGTTTGAGAACTAAAGGAAGGTAAATGTAAATGTCTGTTAATTGCAAGGAGAAAAACAGAAGAGAATGTTGATTTATTATTGGAATAGGTTCTGATAATCTATTGATAGGGCAGAAAAGGGTAATGTTTCGCGTTCATAAAATATAAATAAACATGAATGAAAAGAAATTTGCAAAGCAAAGTTAGGAGAATTACAAAAGGGAAACAAATCGTGAGAGATATTTGACAGCCCCGTGATAAAACAAGAAGCATTTTCTATTTATGGCTGCATTGTTTTTATGTTGCCTTAGACACCAAGAATATACGATGATCTTTTGAGGATTACCAAGAAAATGGCAAACAATAACGACAATAATGACGGCAATTTGATGCAAACATTAGAACTAAATTATTTGACATACACCAGAACTCAAAGGAAATTGTGTCTCATAAAATGCTCAGTAAATGTTGATAACAAAAAAAGAATAAGCACAAACTATTAATCTAATTTAAAGTTACATTTTTAAGCGCATAAAACATGTGAAATATATTTTACAAGCAAATGAAACGTAATGATATCCTCTGTAATACCAACAGTAACCGCTGCAGAAAAAGTTACAGCAATCAAATCAACTGAACATAAAACCTGCAAAATTTATAGAATGCTATTCGCTGAAGCTATCCAACAACAAAATGTTGATCCGGCACATGTTGAAGTTTTACAACATCTCCACTGACATTGAAGCTCCCCCAACAGGCTATAAAATACTCTGAGCCCTTCTAACTCGAAAAATGGTAAGGTAAAGCAATACCAGCTCAAACAAATCTAATGATTATATAAAACCTAGACTTGGAACACAAAGGAATCAGAATAGATGGCAAATACGTAAGTGATCTCAGATTTGCAGACAGCATCGTTCTTCTCGCTCAGAACCTCTGTGACCTCCAAATATTTCTAGATTTGAATGAATAAAGCGAGAGTGTGGGTATCAAGATGGAATTAGTTATAACAAGCAGTGTGTACTACGAATATATTTAGAACAAGACACTACGCTAAAGGAAGTCGACCATTAAAAAGAAAATAAAATGATGGAATAATATAATGACCTCAAAAAAACTAAACCATGTGATACAGCTCTGGTTAGTCACTCAGTAGAAACCACCGGATGACCATTGAATTTTAGCGCCATGGCATATCGAGGAAGACAAAAATGAAAAATTGGATAAAGGGTGGTCAGAGAATAAGTTACTCCCACTGTCTTTCGTTAGGCAGTGATCATTAGAAATATTAGATTTTCAAAAAACAGACCGAAAGCTGTTAGACAGAAAAAACAGTCAATTTTCTAATTTTGACTTTTATTACAAACATAATGGGGGCAAAAAATGTTGAATAAACATAATACGGAGTAAATGCTTAGAATTTCAGCCCTGAAGCCTCATTACTGAATGTGATACGAACATAGCCTATCAGCCAGAGTCACTTGGAAAAAGGAGAAACTGATCTTGACAATTTCGGTTAACATTGTTTTTGGAGCACTTGAAACAGCCCCAATGAAACAAGCACACATGTAAGAGAAATGGAAATTCACGGAAAAATAAGAGATGTTCACACAGTTGCACCATTAAATAAGACTGAGGAGATTGCTGGGGTATTAGGAAGACTTGTAATCACTCAATCCCAGCCAAAAACATGCTTTGAAAGGAGGAGAAAAAACCTGTCAGTGGGGGTTATAGTCATTTGGCCATTCAATTGCATTACGAAGAACGAGAGAAGATGAAAAATACACGTACCTAACTCGAAAGATGTCCTCGTGGAGTAGGAGCAAAAATATTTCTGCTTCGTGTTCGGAACCGAGTCAAACATTTGTAAAGCGTACTATGGGTTTGGAGTAGATTTGAGGAAGTGCAATCCGTTAAAAAAAGCTTTATGAATAATAAAGGGTTAAGACAGATTATTGGATAACAACTGTAGTATTTCCACCAGTATCTCTATCAACTTGATTTAGGTCCCCAGAAATTCGAACCGAAAAACAAGGATAAGTGATTCGTACCGCCGCAGCACTAGTCAACATGATCAGGTAGGTTTCATATTTTACTACACTTTTTGTGATACTGACATCTCGATGAAAAGTTCTTTGAAATATGGGAAGGAAATTTTTTTTATAGTATTAAATCAACGATAGGTGAGACATTTCAATACATCTAGCTCAGGAAGGATCCAGTTTTGTACTTCTCCTATAACGATGTAAATTTTCTATCTTAATGTATTTTTCTTACCAATGAATGATCAGTGATCATTTTCTCCAATCACTCACAAAAGCATTTTTTTACATCATTGACTCTCGTGTCCGTTTAGTCCTAATACTCTGAATCTCAAAGTATCTAAATATTTACTGAACTAACCTCGTTTACATTATATAATTCGTTTGAAAAGAGTAGATACTGAAAAAAAGGGGGGAAAAAAAAGAAAATTTATGAAAATCTTAAGGCTTTCTCAAAAATGTATCAGAACTTACGGGATATAAGATTGCATATTTCTGCTTCTAATCCTTTGAGCTTTGGGAATAATCCTATTTCGTTTCTGATAAAACAGAAATGATTCGGTGAAACATAGGAAATAAACAGATAAACGATATTTAGTCATGTTGATACAGTAGAGAACAACTTTATCAAGGGTTAGGTTCCGTTGAAATTAAGCAGACAGAACCTGTTTGGTACTCAGATGGGTAACTATTCGAAGAACTGCAACAGCAGTAAGCAATGTGTAGAATTTAAATCTAAATTAAATAAAAACAAATATTCAATCACACATATACACATATGTATGTATATATATATATATATATATATATATGTATATATATATATATATATATATATAGATAGATAGATAGATAGATATATAGATATATATATTTATATATATATCAATCAGTAATATAATATAATATGATATAATGCAATATCCGATGTTTGATGGGTTTGTTTCATAAAGTGTTCGATACATTCAACATCAAACATTAGGTTGAATAGTATGAAGTTTAAAATATGATAAAATGAAATATTTACTATTCAATTACGTTTATATTTCTGCTATTTTTTGGCTTCTTCAGCAAATGATTCCATTTATTTTAATTCACCATTTTGACCTTTGGGGGCATAAAGTTTTTTAAGGTTGGAGAACTTCTTTAATTCAGCCTGCTGATGATGTATCCGTCTCCGTTAATGAAAGTTTCTAATTTTTATAAACAAGGGACACATACTTCCGTTACAGAAAAATATTCCCACATATCAACACTGATACTGGTCAAAGGAGGATAGAACCATCTCAAAAAGTAACTCCTAATTCGAAATGTCCTGCTACCAACAGTTTTCTCTCTGTATCCTCGAATCATTTGTATTTCAAAGAGACTAAGGATATAATTGGAGTTGGTTAGGCCAGTGGGGTGAGTTCTATAAAATTAAATCTGATTTAAACCAATGATGTTTGGATCTTTTCAAATACCTTTGATATACGAAGTGTGTTATACATAAATACACACACACACACACATATATATATATATATATATGTATATGTATGTATGTATGTATGTATCTATGTATATATATATATATGTATATATATATATATATATGTGTGTGTGTGTGTGTGTGTGTGTGCGTGTGTCAAATTTAAAAAAAAAACGAGCAATAGTCCCAATCCAATCTGCAGACATTTAGAAGGGTCATGGTTAAACAGATGGAATTTAGGCAATTAAAGTAATAGTATGACTGGCGGGCGTGTAAGCCTGCCCTGATTATATATTTGGCAAGAATCTTCCTTTTAAAGTACTGTTGACATGGTCCCTGAAGACAAACAAAGATTCGGTCTTTTTCCATAAAGCTAACGCCCTTTCCATTATAACTGGTAAAAATGAAAGAAGTAAAGCACGCAGCAAGTATTTGAA
This sequence comes from Thysanoteuthis rhombus, assembly GCA_963457665.1. Classification (NCBI taxonomy): domain Eukaryota; kingdom Metazoa; phylum Mollusca; class Cephalopoda; order Oegopsida; family Thysanoteuthidae; genus Thysanoteuthis; species Thysanoteuthis major. Next base: position 8,329,115 of record OY735211.1, on the reverse strand, counting down.
AGATGACAGCGTAAAATTTAACAGACATAAGATTTCTTAAGGTGCATTCATTTAGATTATAAGCCAGGAAAAAAAACGATGGATATATATATATATATATATATGGTAAGAATTAATGTCTCCCATTGTTCACATGTATTGAAAACAAGAGAAGATTGCTGATATATGAAAATGGTGCTCTTGTCAGTTTTTTTAATGACTAAAATATTTAAATATATATTTCGAGAGAGAGAGACAGAGAGAGATAGACAGAGACAGAGACATAGAGAGACAGAGAGAGAGAGAAAGAAAGGAAGAAAGAATTGGAAGGGAAGTATCTCTTGGGGTAGACAGTTAAATAGTTTTTTGGTAGTGATGATTTCGTCGAAATACCCAATTAACTAAAGTTTCAAGCAAATACAATGAAAAAAAAAAAAAAAAAAAAGAACCAAGACGGAAAAAAATTGCAATGTGTTATTCAGATGTCTAAAACATTTTTTCAGGGAAATCGATTGATCTTCCCTTGGTTTCGATTCATTGATGATGATGATGATAATAATAATAATAATGATAATAATAATGATAATTAAAGCCTCATTATGGAAATAAAAAGTCAAACTACAACGATTCGAATGGATTGGCAAATATCAGTACTGAAAGTACAAATGATTGAAAAGAATTAAAGTTGAAATTGAATAAAAGTGAACACTCGTATATATATATATATATATATATATATATATATATATATATATATATATATATATATATATATATATATATATAAAACTAATGATATATTTTCCCTTTGCGTTGATATGAGTTACACATTTCTACGAACCAGGTACACACACTTCATTACCACCAAGTATATCTACATACTTCAATATTAACACATATACAGGTCAAACAAGTACACCATATCTCAAAAAGTAACATACCATTCAGAATTTCCCATTTACGAATCATTGTTTTCTTTTTCCCTGCATCATTTGTGTTTGAAAGGACTCAGAAAATAGACGAAACGGTAGGATTAAAATTCCAATAATTTAAAACAGAACTTCCAATAATATCATTCATTTCTCTTATTTTCGGATTAAGCATGTTCAATAGCAACATGTATTCATATATATTGGGATATTTACGGGACAGCGATATGTTGGTTTATCGAAAATATTGCTGTATTGTAGTTTAGGGACATTCGAAATAATCGGCATCTTTATTGAATATCAAGTACGGACTAACGGATAATAATTAACAAATAGTAATATATATGAAGGGTAATAGATTTGATTTTGCCTAAATAACGCTCTACATATACGGGATATTTATATAATTCGAATACGTAATATTTCCAAACAAATTCCCTAAATAGTTCATCTTATTATTTTTGGTTGAATTACTGTGTTAGATTTTAATTTCCTACATTTGGTTCTCGGTCAATATTCAGATATAACGCTAACTATCCATATAGTCATTATTCCCTAATATACACTTCCAAATTAAAACACTCTCTGTTCAACCGTTGTTATGATGTAGTGAGAAATGTACTTTTTGCCCCAACTTTTTCCAATGTTTTTCCGACTCTAGAAGCCAAATATGTCAATTTTCGATACGCCACTCTATATTAGCCTCATTTTCAATATTTAAATACTCTTTTTGCGAATTAACCTTTTCATTAAGACGATGTGAGGTCTCGAGGGAAGGGGGGCATGTTGTCCTATGAGATTCAATTATGGTCACACTAATTTTCAAGACATCTTTTAGTTAGCATTCCTACATCGATAGCAGTCAGTTTCCTAGTGTTACTCAAAATTTGATGAATGTACTTGTTGTCTATTGGTATTGTGGTTTTCATGGATGTTTTTTCCAAGTCCATCTTAACAGCCAGCAGCTGTGTAATAGACCTTTGTGGCAGTGTTAGCAGTCTTTTTCGAACAACAAATTTCAGTTTTTTTATTTTTTGTGTGACCACTCATGTGACGGTGATTTTCATGAAAAAAATGTCATTAAAAGCGCCTTATTATTTGAGAGAGAATTGATATTTCTTTAAATATCCCTGTCAAAACACACAACATGTAAAATATGCTTTGATTTTATTCATGATAATTTGATTAAACTGCCATGAGAGATAACATTTTCATGTTCTGTGTTTCTGTGATTAAGTATGTATAAACAGGGAGAAATGAAAAGTATAATGTACCAACTTACACATATTTTCCCTGTTTTTTTTTTCAAAGACGGTTCTTTTTATAATTATGGATTCAGTGACATAACACAACACTTTTTTCCTTTATATCTCTTGCATTCTTATCGTTTCCTTTCTTCCACTTATATCGTTGGTTTTTTGTTTGTTTATGACATGATCAAAACTTGTTATATGAGTAAAACAGTGTAAACTTTCTATGTTCCTACTATATACGAACATCACTCAATTCATTTCATTTTTGTTGATGTCTATCTAATTATCTATCTTACGGATTTATAATTATTTACTTGTGGTGGATATTGCAAATGCTACACAGAATATTCCACGTAGATATTGCAGCTATTTTCAGTAAAACCTTTTGGAGAATTAAGATTTCATCGCGATCATTAACTGACAAAAACATATCAAAACTGTAGGATAAAAATCAGAAAGTGTAAGCCTCAAGTGACTGAGATTTAATAATGCAGGTGTTTTCTCAGCTTAGTCATTATTTTTAAATTTGCTTTGAGTTCTAAGCAAAGTTTTCTTTCTTAAGTTGAAATACTTCTAAATCTTTTCGTCCGATTTTTTCACAATGTAAGAAGTCTCTACGGCTATGCAAAAACGGAAGGAGAAACGACTTGATGACCGATGTTGGAGGAAAAAAAAAAGAGATTGCTAAAGAAAGTACACAACTACATCTACCTGGGACAACAAATGTCCATGAAACCCTGAAAAAAATTTAAGAAAAAAATCACACTAAATGATTATATGTTTTTTTTTTTCTCTCTCCATCAGTTGGCAAGTTTTCGGCAGGCTCAGCATTCAGGAACAAAAAGATCCCATTAGTTTTGAAACTGAGGGTCTTCAATCGATGCAGTAGTCACATATGGAGCCGGAACTTGAAACTTAGCCAAAGTCTGGCTTTCAAACTACGAATAATACAACATTAACAATACAGGCTTATCCCCAGGTGAATGTCTGCTGAACATTCCAATTAAACAAGCAGATGAACTAAGAAACGAAACGACCTGGAATAAAGCGTAAGCAACAATGAGCTAATTAAATACAAAAGAGACATGAATTTGGACTATTAAACAAAAGATAAACGGAAATGACACGTGATTGCAGCGTGCATAATGGGGTGAGATTCGAAGTATAAGTTTTCGTTGTAACGAAAATTCAGTGGGACTGAAAAAGAAAAAGAGGATAAACGAGAAAAGTGGAGGAGTTAGAAGAAGAAAAAAAAAGCAGAAGAAAGAAAAGGAAGAGGGGAGACCGTACGCATGAAAGAGAGATATTTTGAAAAATTGAAAAGATGAAACACGAGGAAATCCCAGAGAAAAATGCTAAGAAAACTGGTAAAGGAGGTCATTTGGAGGTTTGCTGCAGAAGATATTTCACCAACAAAATTCCAAAAAATGGCTCTCTCTCTCATAATGTAACAATGAAATCATGCAAAAACAAAATAAGGGAGAAACAATCAGCAAACTAACGGAGAAGTGTGATTCAATTGAAGAAGAAGAAGAAGAAGAAGAAGAAGAAGAAGAAGAAGAAGAAGAAGAAGAAGAAGAAGAAGAAGAAGAAGAAGAAGAAGAAGGAGAAGAAGAAGAAGAAGGAGAAGAAGAAGAAGAAGGAGGAGGAGGGAGAGGAGGAAGAAAAGGAGGCAATTGATTTGGTAAAGAAACGTATCTAATAGAAAAATTCGGAAATAGAAGGAAGTAAAACTGAAAAGCAGGAGAAACAGTTATCAGAAGAATAAAAAAAGACTGAGAAAACAAAAAAAATGAGATGAAGAGGAAGGAAAAAGAAAATGAAGGGAAGTTCGATAAAAAAAAGGAGGAAAAAGGAGAAAACGAAGGGAATGAAAGATGAAAATGCAGAAAAAAAAGAGGAATAAAAAAAATGGATGTTGGAAAATGAAGAAAAATAGGAATGAAGAAATGAATATGAACAGAAGAGGCCTAGTTAGTCACCCAATAGAAACCGTCCTGTAACTTACATCTGTTCTCAGCGTCTCGTGTAAAGAAGGGAGATCAATGATTAAGCTACCCATCTCACTTTCTGTTGGACAGTAATCACTAAAGCGTCTGAACTGAAAAAAAAAACAAACAAATCGAACTGCTACGAGCTGGATACTAATTTACCACTAACTTACATTGTAAAGTGAACTCTTATTGAAAACAAATTCGGAAAAGTGTGTGTCGGAACAAATATCGTATTTTCTATATATAATAAGGAGTAAATGCTGAAACATTCAGCCATCCCAGTGTCATAGGTGCTGCCTGTACGCGTGATACATATATATATGGCAGCTGTCAACTTGGTACCGAGCAGGCCCGCCTCATGGTTTTCGTTGTGTTCCATTCTCCTTTACCCACTTGCTGTTGTTTTTGTTCCATTGTTTGTTTGTTTTTGTTTTGTTTTTTGTCTTTTCGTTTCCATTTTTTTTTTGTTCCCATTATAAATTGTATTTCATAGATAAGGTTCCTTCCTGCCGTGGGCTTTGAGATGGCTTTTAAGACCTGGAGCTGATTGACAGGTTTTATGGTGAATCACACTCGTATACACACATAACTACATACATATATACATGCATGCATAACCAGCAAGCCAGTCAGTCAGCTGGACTCACTGAAGTAAATATTCTGACAGTTTTGTTGATAGTTTATGTTGACAATTTCTGGAAAAACAGGAAAGAAACAGAGAGAGGAAGGAGTAATATAAAAATAGCAAAAATCCCCGAAGCACAAGAATACAAAATGGATGACGCGTAAGACCTTGAAAGGGGGAACATAAAGAAAAAAGAAAGACGTAGCTGGAAATGTTGAGAGTAACCCTCAATCCTATTGCTCTTCTCCAACAGAAATCTCATTCATAAGCTTTCGTCATTCACTGATCGCTCTACACTTCATGCTCCAGAGTCTCCCAAATAAAACACAAGTCAAAAGGGCCACATCCTTTATCATATTCAACCTTTCACTTCGCTGGAAACTGGCTTGTATCCAACACCAATCGCTTCTGGAAAGGAAAATACTTTTGTCGATATACATACTTGCAGAGAGAAAGTCAGTTGGACGCCTAAGCTGCCAAAGAGATTGACAAATAAAAGGCTGATGGTCAGCCAAGAAGAGGAAGAGCAAGTCGAAACTGCTGCAATTCAGGGCGAACAGGACGGAATATTGACATTGCTAGAAAATAGAGGTCATTGTTACCGGGTATACATGGTGAAGTTTGCAATGTTTAGATTTAGGAGGCTTCTTTCTATAGAAGCAACTTACTGGAGCAATTTTTTTTAGCATAATTAAGTTAACCCCAGGAAAGGAAAATATGTAAATTTGCTTAGTGGTGTGGAATCTATCAAATATTTCTGAATGTGTGTTGATTCATATTTTACAGAAAATATAGCTATTGAAGAATCAATGAGTTCATTCATTGAATTTCCTTGTTTCATATTCGAATAAAATTGTTATTATGCTGAATCAAATAATTATTATAATGCATCATGCAACTTTCAAAATAGATTGCAATTTTGATCGTATTCAACATCTGCCTTAATAACACATGAAAAACTTAATAAATATGAAAATCTTTCTCCGAAAATGCTAGTTATAAGAATAACCAAGGGCAGTGGTGGACGTAAGTAACGAAATTACTAAACTGAATAACCGTTACAAAATAAGCCAGTAATTATCATTGTATGAATTTTTTTTTTTTTTAGTTTGGAAACCTCCAAGTCAGTCTTTGGGGGTTGAAATTTTAATATATTGTGATTTGGACGTTGACACTACTACAAAAGTATAGCAAGCCATATTAAATGCAGATCTGGGTGCATATAAATGGTTGAGTGAACAAATAAAATCAAACATTACTTTACATTTAACATATTATGCATTCAAGGGTAAAGTATTTAATGGTTTATACACGGATTTCGTATATACGCGACTTGTAGCGTATATAATGTACAGTACTCACAAGTATAATATGATATAAATGCTTCTTTTCACGTTGTGTGAGCAATTTGTTGAGAATGCAAGTTGTTCTAAACGGTTTTTTAGAGGATGAATTTCTCGGAGGAATATCTATCAGTAGATACTGAATAAGCTGAGGTCATCGTTGTGATGGAGAGTTATTTGGAAAGAAATTCAATTATTATCTGACTACAGAAATGATGCAATGTTCCTAGTATATTTTGCATAGTAAACAACTATATATCTGGATACTGTTTTATGAAGTGTAATATATCCGTAGAATGCATTGAGGTTAGATACAAGCAAGATAGAAATAAAAGAAATGTGTACTTATTCAATCGTATACAAAAAAAGATGTCAATAAGAAGATACTTGCATGTTAGTTGCAAAACAATATGAAGTAACATATTTTAAGGCAATTTTAAAGTGACAAATCCTGGGTAAAAAAGGATATTGAAAGTAAAGTTGAATATTAGATTGTTTGAATGTGCACATCGAGATATTAGATTCAAAGAATATTTTACATCGACGTCTTGTCAAAAATAGTGCACAGTGAGACTGTGTAAGTTATTGGTTGTATTTGGGATGCACAAACGTCTTACTGAATAGGGACGCTCAAACAGAGTTCGACCAAAAGGAGTATGATTCTGTTTTTTTGTTTTTTTTTTCTTGATCTTACTTTGCTTGGTGTTAGGGTGATTTGGTAGCTAGCTAGTTATAACTTTGCAGGAAAACATATCTCCATTTTTCTGAATATATTGTCAGTTTTATATTTCAGAACTCAACGGTAATTATATAAATACTATTTTGATCAATTCGAACATGGAAAGAATTTTTTCCGAGCAATTTCTAACTCTTATTATTAGGCTGTTACAAATCACACACTTTTGGTAACTGAAAATTTGGCCATAAATTGCTGAAAAATGCCAGATATGTTAAGTTGTACAATTTTTTGGAAAAATAAAATAATTGACAATATGCAACAAAAAAAATCAGTCTCAAAATAGTGAAAATAAAGTGATATTCATCAGTGGGAAAATATAACATTGCAATAGTGTTTGTCAAGTCTGTTTGAATTGAAAAAGAGTTCCTACTCTTTTACAGGTGTATTTCTGAAAGTTCTGTAGGCGTGTGAAGACAGAAGTAATAAATAGGAAGCTGAGAAAAACATTGTTACAAACTACAGATAGTTGAGTAACAGAGTTCAAGTCAACAAGAAGTGACCACATGATGTAATATTGTTAATGCTTGAAAAAATCATTTTTTGAAATCTTTGTTACAGCGTCTAATTATCATTGCAACGGTGAAAATTTTGCATAAATGAATAAGTAAATCGTTTTTTTTTTTGACGTTCAACGGTTTAGTTGAGAAAACTAGCCAATTATAGAATCTTTGAAGAAAGTGCTCTGTCTTTTTTGGAAACAAAAACCAACTGAATTGTGTCTAGATGTTGGGGAAGGTTTTTTTTTTTAAATTTTAAAGCGTCGTTTACAATGTTCTTTTTTCAGTCTTTTAGATCAGAATATTATTACTGTAATTGATATTTACGGTCAAAACCGTGTAAGTTTCGATTAAAGTATATCTGTTTATTCATACGAGCGACATTTTGTGCTCTTGACTTACAATCAACTATAACAAACTTTCAACCAAAACTGTCATCAAAATAGTCAACGTTGATTTTCAAGTTTATCTCAATGGCCATCTATATATGTTTACATCGCGCATACAAGTCGGGATAACGGAGCTAGAAGGCTGAAAAATTAAACATTTACCCCTTATATTATCATCAGCCATTATAAGCCCACTGATAATAAAAACTTTTCCCATTACCTTCCATGATTACAGTGATTGCACTAACCTCTTCCAAATCTCGCCAGCAAACCTTTCTATCCCCCGTAGTCCATCTTAATTCTGGTCTTTTTGTATTATTATTATGATCAATATTATTATTATCATTATTATTATCATTAGTATCATTATTATTATTATTGAAAAAAGAGGTTACAGTGATGTGTGTGTGAGAGTGTGTGTGAGTGTGTTGTAGTCATGAATGTTTACATTAGTATACAACAGAATGAATGAAATGTCCAACTAATCAGTCCAATAAAACTCATGAAAAATTATTCGATAGTTTCAAACCCTGAAAGCATCTTCAATATTTTTTATCAGAACCAGGACAGGGAACACGTATCAAGCCGAAGACGTGTCCACTCGGCTTTACAAGGAAGAAAAAAAATCAAAGAAAGATTATAGACCTACGACTTTTTCTCTCCTAAGTCTAGCCGTTTTTTTCTTAATTCTTTATTTCTGCGCTCGCTTAGGAATGTGGGAGGTCTGGCGGTATTTCATGGGTGAAGATTTCGATGTATTTCAAAGCTGGCGAGTAACTCCTACTTTAGTGCCAACTGACCACATCTGGGTTGGGTGCCCACACTCTTGAGCCGATGGTATTGTGTAGTGGCACACTGTCGATCGTTCAGTTAATCGATTGCATTCGACCCAGCTCGTCTAGTAGGTTTTTTCTTTCATTTGGCTGGCGCGTTTAATTCTCCTCGTTTTTATCCTCCGGGCACGTTTCTAAATTGTTTTCCTATCGGCAAGTTCCTTTTCCGCCAAAAGAAAAAATTGTTTTGCCTTTCATTTCAATGAACGCTGCTGATAAGGTTTTATTGCTTGGTCGATTGGAAACTGGCCCCTGCAATATAAAAAACTCACGTTGCCTCAAAACCTAGCATATACATATATGTATATATATATATATATATATATATATATATATATATATATATATATAAAATCATCAATCCTACATTTATAACTATAAGTATTATAAGTACAATTACATATATGCATGTGTGAGGGTGTGTGTTTGTGTGAGGAGGAAGGATCTAGATCTGATAGACTGTTGTAGAAAAGTTCACAATATTGAAAAAGAAAAAAGACTTGACACAATTTAGTACATCTCAACTGTTCCATTAAAGAGTATGAGAGCTTACATATGTATCCTCCGTTGAACCCGGCTTATGTCAGACCTTTGAGAGCTTTCCGATACCAGAAAGCCCCTTTCTCTTCAACACAGAGTAATAAGAGAACCCAACTTGTGTTTAACTCTACGTAGCAGTTTATTTATCTCTACCATTCGGGCTTTTTATGAAATTTTCACAATTTCCATCAAACCAACTTCCGATTTCAAATTTTTGACTTATTACATGAGCTATCAGAGTCTTTAATAAGAAAAAACATTGAGATGTAGAAAGAAATTTCTGAACTCTTTTTTTAAAAATATTTTTGACGACAATCTGTCAGATCTACATCTAATGTCTCGGCTGTGCTTTCGTGTTGTCTGCTACAGAATGTGAAATTACTATAGAGTGCATGCTCAATTGAATTGCACACGTTTTATCAGTTTTTATCAATCTGAATTGTATTATCGGGGTTATTGCAATTTTTTTCTCTTGCTGTCGGTAGTTTGTTATGCTTTTTAAAAAGTCTCTTATGATGAAAAGCTTCCAGATGCTATCTGTATCAATTCTTGGATGGAAAAAAGTATGTGTTACTTTTTTCTCTGGTCAATGATATGTGATTCATTCAATGGTGGCTTGCGTCCTCCTATCTCCCTCAAAGTGTGGTCTGAAATGTAAGATTTATACGTGTCTCCATGTTTCACGGCTTTCTTATACTCTTGAATTCTCACCAGAACAGGCAAGAATGTTTCGTCTTTTATTATGTCTACTTCAGTTGCACGGAATAGAGAATATATGCAATTTATGCTAATTTTTTTATTTTTTTTGTAGGTGGTTTAGTTTTTGAAAGGTGTGGGTGTAGTGAGGTTCCATTTGGAACGCTACCCAGGTGTTTTGATTGCATAATCTTTTAATCTTTTTAGAAGTACCTCTGGTGTGTGGAAGAACCATTGTGGAGTTTGGTTTTCGTTTTGTTGTAATGTCCGGTTGTCAGCATTTGTTGACTTTATTATTATTTTTTTGGTAATCATATTGCACTGGTAATTGTCTCTCAGGAGAGTTTTTTTTCATTCTGAACATTTGCTCATTGTATATTTGTCTCGCCTGCCGTTATTAGCATTTCATTATGTCTGTTTTTGTGTTGGTTAGGTGGTTAGAATCATATGTCAAGCAGATGGGTTTATGGTATATGGCAGTCCTGAATCCATGTTCTGTTTGTGTAATCAATACGTCCCGGAAAATTTATTTTCTATTCGCCTCTTCATCAGTAATTAACCAAATGGATGGTCTCATTGAGTTCATATGGTCTGATAATGCTTGCACATCTTTTTGGTCAGGAAACTATAAAGGGACTAACGTATGTCATCCAGGTGAATGATTCTAGTGCTTAGTCTGTAGTGCCATTTCCTAGATGTACTCAGTATACACATTCAAAATCACCTGGGGAATAGCTGATCCCATGGTCATCCTTTCATCCAATCAGTATATTTTGAATTGTAACTGGAATTAAGTCGTTTTGGCAAAATACATGAGCATCCTCATTTTTTTTCAAGTTTTGAATCGGATTTCAGTTATCATCCGGACATAGCCTCAGCCTTTGGAAATTCGGTAAAAAAGGTTCATTTTGTCGAAGCTCATCATCCGGGTAAACTAAATGGGATCATTTTAAATCATCTCATAATGAAACGAGTTCCGTACATATGATGAGTACTTGCCTGTCAGAGGATTGACTATATCGACTGAGAATCAGCTCCGTGGTTGGCAAGCCGATCCTTGGCAACTGACAATGGACCTTAGAGGAAGCTTTGTTTATGGATTTCAGGGAAGTTATGATTATATGGAAACTTACTCCTGTGTTGCTGAGGCAACTTTTTCTCTTATGTTCTGCAAAATTGCTTTCGAATTCTCTCACAGTTTTCTTTAGCTACAATCTCCAACTAGATTTGTCCGTTCTTTTTCGAAAGTCTGATTTGTTCATGATGACTATGACATTTTTTGCATGAGTCAGTTATGTCTGCTATTCACTGATTTTACATAGTATGATACAACGATAAATGAATATAAGACATAGTTGTTGTGCCAAACTCCAAGTGGCAGGCGTTAACATGCTTATAAAATCGATGTTCAAAATGACAATTTTGCCTAGTCTACAACACCGACCTGCCTAAACCGGTAAATGTGTGCTCGTGTAAATCTGACTCCTTGTCTCGAAGCTATATAATCTGATTTAATTTGCAAATACATTACCGGATGAATAACTGCACTTTATGACTGAACCAATTATTTTCATATTTCATCGATAAACTGAGTAATATTATACTTGTAATTGGATGTCTGTCAGAGGGGAAATCTGTGCACGGGAATTCATGCGTGTTTGTTCGTTCATTCGGAGCACAACGAATATTAAATGGCAATTCATATAATTTCTATTCTGAACTGATGCTTCTTTAGTTACGATATATCATCATCTGAAGATCATGAATCTTTGAGACAACTCAATAAGAAGGGCATTGAAACAACACAGCAGTGCGGTAAAAGTTACTCAGAGTTACCACAGTTATCATGCTCCTATGTAAAAAGGGGAACCCAAAAGATCTAGGTAACTATTAAACAAGCAAGAATACTGTATTGTATGTACTGACTTGTGATCACAAACTGAATCAGCAAGAAACAGCAAGAAATTAGGCGAAAAACCAACCACACGAACAGACCGGCCTCAGAAAAAAGGGTTATTCGATAACTGACCATCTACATTCAGTAGAGCAACTGAGAACTAAAGCAGCAGGGGTCAAAATGCCAAAGCATTTGTTGAATTCAAGTTGACTTTCGATCCAGTGGAAATCTCTAAAGTCATCGATGCAATCATACAACGAAGAGTAAAAACCAGTTCATCTCGTATTTCTACAACATATCTACCGACTCAGCAGTTCTTGTATCAGGTAACGTAAAGATTCAGACTCCTTTTTCCTTTTCCGTTTAAAGTAGATAGTCAACAAAAGCTCTTTTCAAGTCTGTACTGATTATCTCAAACTGATCCTCCGAAATTTAGACTAAACGAATAAAGGAATTGAAATTGATGGCAAATACCTCACATACCTAAATTACCCCTCTCTCTCTCACACACACAAATACACATATACATGCACACTATTCATCTATTCAATCCATCTACTAATCTCGCTTTTATTTATCTATCCATCTATCTATCAATCTATCTATCTATCTATCTTTTGAAGGGTTTTGATCAATAAGACCATCACCTGACAACTGTTCAACATAGTTGGAATCTGAATTGAAATCTTCATGTTAAAATGTTTAATCTATGTGATTAATAGTCAAATATGAATAAGGTGAAGATTATATTGAAAAAATTCCTGCATAAACATTCACATCACACACACATGCCCAACCACTATTTTTCACACTCTCTCACACACACACACAATATATATATATATATGTATATATATATATATATATATATATATATATATATATATATATATATATATGTATATATATGTATATATATGTATATATATGTATATATATATATATATATGTATATGTATATATATATATATATATATATATATATATATATATATATATATATATATATATATATATATATATATATATATATATATATATATATATATATATATATATTGGGTGTGTCAAATTATCCGTGAACAGTTTCAATCACGTTTTCACGTTGGTCAATTTCTCTTTTTTTTTCATTTAAAAATTCTGGATCCAAATATGTTTAAATAAAGGACTGTTTATTTACACTTAGATATAAACTTGTATACATATCTATCGCGATTCAATACGGTTGAATAGAGCACGACTTTAAAAAGGTCCTTAATAGGACAAAACCAACATTGTCTATTTCACAGTCTGCTGGGCAGAATGTTATCAGACAAAATAAATAGATTTCCTTAGCGATTCGAAAAAAAGCGTAGCAGACAGTCTGGGTATAGAACCAGCATTCCAGAAAAGACGATTTGCAAGCGATGATTAGATGAGAGGACAGAAAAAATATAATGCTATAGAGACTTTTGCAAATAACATTGCTATAGAGACTTTAGCAAATAGCATTGCATTTTTGACGTTGAGTGATTGAAAGCTTGTCAGTGAGACAGCTGTGTCGGATTTGCGTGTCCAGATGAACTTCACACAAACAAGACTGGCTGCTGTATGGTCAAACTCAAGTCCAACTTCCATCCTGACAGAATATGATAACTGATATTTTTATGGATTATATATATATATATATATATATATATATATATATATATATATATATATATATATATATATATATATATATATATATATATATAAAAGTGTGTGTGTATGTGAGTGTGTGTGTTATATTTATTACAAGAAAATGAAATGATGTGTACCTGAATATTCGATATTATCTGAGATTTGTCCCTAGTTCAGTCAGTAAGACAGCTTCCTGGTAACCAGTTAGTCACAATTTGGAATCACGAATCTCACAAATCGGTGTACACATCTGATTCGATTGAGGACATATCTTGTACTCATTGTTACTCTTGTTCTTGTTACTGTGGGAAAATCAAGTCAACCACAGTTTGAGACTCTGACAATTATGAGATTGGCTCAAGTTTGTTCCATAAGATTATACACACACACACACACACACACACATATATATATATATATATATATATGAGTGTGTGTGTTTGTGTGTGTATGTGTGAGAGAGAGAGAGAGAGAGAGAGTATGAGTAAGAGAGAGTGTACGTACTTACGTTTAGTATGTATGTGTTTGGGGACTTATATTGAAGATAAGAATAAATCGTGAATTGCAGTATCTGATCATAACGTTGATTGATCGTGTTTGAATCAAGGAGGACCTACATAGTTCAACGTCATGGTCAAAATAATAATCATCTTTTAACAAACGTAGGTGTATGGTTGTACACGTTGGGAAAGCATCCCATGTTACGATTTTTGTATAAACTGTTTCTTTCAAGTGCATCACCAGTGCTTTTACAGAGTTTAGGGCTGATCAAGCATACTTTGATGAAAAGACAAAGAATAATTCCTTGTAATGAGTGAAACCTAACCTCTTATCATTTTTAGTTATGTTTTCCCATCAGTTGATTGATCCGTTATGTTTGAGAATTATTTCCTTAATGACAGGATCAAATGGTTTAGTAAAAAAATGCATGTGTTTGAATTCTGAATGTTTGAGATAACAGAAAAATACATTCGTCCCATTAACTGTATTTTAAGAGCTTTTTGAATGTGACTTTTAATTGTGTTGCCGGTTTTTGTGAGTCTTTTGTCAAACGATTGCTGGCCATAAAGACATTTCCAAGGGAAACAGTTATTGGCAAATAAAACATAAGTTAACCCAGTTTTCAAGTTGGTCTGACGAGCTGGTTATGCATGTTTTACTAATATCAGCTGCACCTATGGAGCTACAAGACTGAAAAATTGAACAGATACTTTTATGACCAGAGAAAAAGTTCTTACGGTTTTTGATCATCCCCTCAAATACATTTTAATTGGATATGTTGGGGGCAGAGAATTCAATTTTCAAAATGAAATTTAGGCTGAAATGATCCCATATTTTGTGCCCGGCGATATTTAAAGTTGCTTCTTTGAATATTCAGAGATCTTACTGATCATTTTTAACGAAAGGTCAGGTAAGTTAATACATTGATTGTCCGCCTTTTCCAATTTTTTCGATTGATCCCCCTCAAAACAGCATGTGATCAAGGGATGTTGGTTTCATGGCCGTTTCTAGTGAGTGATCAACCAGACCAAGTTATGCATTGGTATGGAAGCAGTTGCAATATATTCTTTTTAAATGTATGTACATTCTGATTAAGTGGGGATAGTTCGTATTTCATTAGGTATGTATGACTGCCTGCATCTTGAATACTGTATTGAGACTGGTCTTCCTACTTTCGAGAAAAAGAGGACACCTTTTGCAGAAGGTCGAGAGACAAACAACAACTTGTGTTGCAGAATTAAAAATTATGAGTTAAGGAGAAAGCTTACCGGAAATTTCTACAACAGCGATTTTGTATGTGATTGATTATTTGATGTGTGCTTTTGTATGAAAGTTGTGTATTTTTTAACACTAAGATAGATGTCGAATTTTTATCTTTATATGACAATTTTCCTTCACCTGATTACACCTACGCATAGGTATTTTTCTGAATGACCAGCTCCAGGGTTTATATATTCAGTATCTCATATTGTTTTGTGCGAACAAACAATGCGACACCTCTAATTAGCAATTGTGAACAGCAACTTCTTTCTACAGCGTCACTTGTAATCGAATCAGATTGATGTACCTAATGAAATACTAAGAAAACTACCCCACTTAATCGGCATGCCCCAACATAGAATAAATTACGAATGCACCATTTGAAGTGATAAAACAAAGAAAGACGCAAGTCTGGTTATTCAATCCGTAGACACAGTCGCAAAACAAACGTCTTTTGATAGCATGCTGTGTTGGGGGGATCAATTTAGAATATTGATAAGACGGATGATCGATGCGATCAGGATACTTATCTCGCCTTTTGATAGGAAATGATCACCAAGTTCTCTGAATACACGAAGAAACAACTGTAAATATAGAATCCTTTCAGCATGAATTTTATTTTCAAAATTGAATCCTCTGCCTCTATCAAACCCCGATTAAAACGTATTTGGGAGGATTTCCGAAAACTGAAGCTTTTTTTTTTAGACGTAATAAAGATACACTGTTTTATTTTTCAGGGTTTTTTTTCCCAACTGGGACAGTTGGTACGAGCAAAACATTCATAGCCAGTTTGTCAGACCTAATGGATAAAAAGAAAAAAAAACATCTTGGTTGGTTGTTTTTATTACAGTTTTTCTTTTTGTGTGTGTTTTGTTTGCCAATTACTGTGTCCTTGAAAATATCTATCCGTTATTTTGAACCTAACCGGAAGTCTGAAATTGTCATTATTGTTAGATGAGGGAAATGAGATGAAAAATGAAGTACGAGATTGGCAAATACCTTTGCTCACAGTTCTCTCCCTTTTACATTTTACTCACCCATCCCGTCCAAATGGTCTACGAATATGAATAAGATTCATACACGAGAATTTTCCTACTTTCTACGTAAATTTACTCATTTTTTCTTCTGTCCATTTCACCTCATTATCAAACAACCTTCTTCTGTCCATTTCACCTCATTATCAAACAACCTAACTCTCATTCTTGCTATCTTTATTCCTTTTCCCCCATCAAACTACCGATTAAAAGTCACTTCTTAAAAAGCTCTTCAAATGCAGTTAATGGGACGAATGTATTTTTCCGTTATCTCCGTCAATTTATCGTTAACTTACATTTCAAATTGGACACCAAAAAGGACAAAATACTTCAATGTCGTTGTTCTGTACGATTGACGGATAGTTATGGTCAAGTTCTGATGATGTAAAAGAAAAAAATTCTCAAAGGATAATTTCATCAGATTATGAAATCACCTAAAAACAAAAGCATACTCATGAATAGGTATGGTCATGAAAATGTTCTATCATGATGTTTTGATGACATCGTGGCGTCCTCACTCATTGAACAGAAACTGATGGTTTGGTTCAGCTTCGCTGACATATAGGTTATTTTCTCATCGCTATATGTCTGGAACTCTTGCATTTCGTAAGTTAGAGCATTACAGTTAGAACATTACTTCTGGCTGAAGCATACTATTTTTGTTGCTTAGAGGGCAAACAAATAAATAAAATCAGTTTCAGTTTCAGTATATATATATATATATATATATATATATATATATATATATATATATATATATATATATATATATATAAAGAGAAATAAAGAGAGGGATATATACAGTAAAACAGATGAATATAAATAAATAGTGATGGGAAAACCGACCCACAAAAAGGTTAGGGAACGCCGTTCCTACGTGTTCACACAGCACTACACAACTGGTGATAGGCATATTACGACTGCATGTCCACAAACTACGGACAGTGCGCATCAAAATGTAAGTAGTTTTAAACATACACAAATTTCCAAACAGATATATTGACTGCAAGTCGATAGTACGTGGCAACGCATACACGCACATACATACACACACAAGCGCTTGAATTATTACATTTGTCGATATACGTGATGATATAAATCAACCTTTACATTTAAGCTTATATTTAAGCTTCTGTACTTATTCTCGAAAGGAAAGAGCTAAGTGTTTCGTAATGTACTGATCGATTGCCATTCCATTACTACGGTTTCCTGGTCTATGTAAAAGAATTTTACAGACTTCTCTCCATGCCAATTACGCCACGATCATGAATCTGCCAAATCAGTTTATTTGGCGATAGCGTAAGTTCTTACAGTGTTATAAGTCAAAAGGAGCTGATTACAAACTCACACCTTTATTTCAGAAAAATGATGTGAGGTAGCTGGAGGTCAGGGGTTCTGACTTGTTCATACTATAGGCCAGCGTGAAAAGACAGGAGCATTATTCTGGATGTTGGTTCAATGAAGCGAATATTTTGCAAGGCTTGGGAAGATATATAAATCAAGATAAATGAAAAAGTTGAGAAAAACATCAGGTGATCCTGCCAGTATATTACACAATATAAAACTCTGGAAAGAACTTAGAAGTGGTTTTTGGAAGCTGTCAATTGGTTTGGTGTTCAAATAAGATGTTTGGGTGTGTGGCCGATCTGATTGTTCTGTATCTTCCTTGGTAGAGGAGTAGAAGGTTTCGAACTTTTGGAAAGGCTTTTCAGTTGTTATAGTCTTGATTTGGGATTGAAATGATTTTCTACAGGTGTCTATGGCTCAAAATATCTTTTATTACTTATATTGTTCTTATTGATTGATCAATAGTTGATGTTGATATTGAGAAAATACTCATGGGTTATTTTATGGCGATGGGAACTATTTTGGGGAGTTATGTCAAATTAAGTAACACAGCACTCACATATCAAATCAATCAATCAACCAATCGATCAATCAATCTATATATATATATATATATATATATATATATATATATATATATATATATATATTGATAGAGAGCTGTTGCATTAAAGGCATTAAAAGAGGGGATGATTGTTGAAAAATATGGATTGCTGCTATTTGAATGAATTATTTGTCATCATTTGGCTACAGACATATTGATTAAGTATAAGCACTGGAAATTGGTTCGATGGATAAACCAAGATGAGAGAGAGAAGGAGAGAGAACAGGAAGTTATTGATACTAGTTTTCAATAAATATAGAAAAAAAACTACCTAAAATCAATTGTAAAATTATGCAGATTCTTGTGCCATTCACCAGGATACCCTCTCATGGCAACATTTTAGAAAAGATTCTCACTTAAACGAAAAAATGTTCCTACAAAAGTCGAAATATTTCGAAAACTCTCAGGGGATATTTACTCGGATAGCTTAGCCGGGTACCTCGGGAAGACTGAGCTCACTACATTGCAGATAGACTGAAAGAGTAGCTCACCAGCCAACACTACAATACCTGTCAAAATCAGAGAACGCTTTTTTCGGATATTTTTTTCTAATGATCATTTTGGATAAACACTTTCTTCTTTCAAGAAGTATATACTAAGTTCTACAATTTCGATGTATTTTAAGATCCTGTGGCAACTAGTATCGATAAGAAATACATTTGAATAAGTTGTTCTCTTATTTTGACCAGTAGTGCCGATTTGTAATAGAATTACATACATTTGATTGGCATTGGGAATTCATAGTTTGGCAAGAAGTGAGGATTGAACTCACTACACTAAAATGATTGTCACTCGTTGCTCTATGGCTGGCTTCCGTTTAAGTTTCTTCCGTATGCAACTAAAGAAATCGATTATAACGATAGAGTTAAAGGTGGAGGTCGATGGCGATGCTGCTATTTGCAAGTGGTTGTTATCGATATAAATAGCGAAACAAAGTTAGGCCGGGAGGTTCAGTAGCCAAGAACTAGACAGGGGCTAATAGCTCTTAAGAACTCTATGCCCTGCCCCCTTCCTCCGAAATATCACCCTATATCCGTACGACCACCGACATCTTGGAGCAAATCTGTGAACGGTCCCCACGCCAATCAGCACCATTTAATTTGTGCGCCTTCTTAAAAGACTTCGTTTCATTCTGATCCGAGCGTCAACAAGGAGAAGCCACAAGAATTGGGTGACCGGCCATTGTTACTTACTTCCGGTTCGGTTTGGTCCAGCCTGAATCAACGAAGTTTTCTATTTCCCACTCATTTGACTCCTCTTCTCCCTTACCCTCTTCTCTCTTTCCCCTCTCTTTCTCAAACACACACACACACACACACACACACACACACACATTCGGCGAGCAATACAAATTTAATAAACCTGAAAGAAACGGACGAGAGATCAGGGAAAATAGAAAAGCCGAAGAAAAAGTAAAAGTAAGTGAAGAAACTTTTGAAAAAGTTTTCAGCGATGTAACACCTCTCCCAACTCCTACAGAATTTTCAGAACGACGGAAATGGCAGTAAATCAAAGTTAGAAATTGAAACTTGATCAAACTAAAAGAAAAAAAATATATATAACAACAAAATAAATAAAGAATGAAGAAAAAAACTGGAAAAAAAAAAGAAGCAGAGAAAGAATCGTCTACAGTGTAGGGTTGTGGTATTCCTGAGTGGGCAGAAACGGAGGGGCAAGGAATAAAACAAGTTTCAAAAGTCAAAAACTGGAAAAGTTAGCCGAAAATACTTGTGCCGGGTATATCATAACAGCTGCAATGTATCTTGATGATTGAAAGTGATGCAATATCAACGTGTAGGTGTACATTTCATCCCCTTTCTTGGGTTTTATCTCTCGAATAATTACTTATCCCTTGCCGCTAAGAACAGAGATATCTAAATTTGAAAAAATGATAAGATTATCTCAATTTTCCTGATCAATGAGACATAAAATTGCTCACATATAAATGCAGAAATTTTTGGATACGACCTACATACGCACATACATACAAAAATGCATGGATTACGCATTCACACACAAAAACACATAGACACGCACACACACACACACACACACACACGCACACATACACACACACACACACATATATATATATATATATATATATATATATATATATATATATATATATATATATATATATATATATATATGTAACGTCCGTTTCTTAACGTTTGTCGTTGGACATACACCTTCCCTAGGATCTGTAACATTTCTCTACCGTTGGCGTCACGGAGCGTAAACGTACTGAATCCATTTAGCACCTCTCTCAATCTAGTATTCAGCCGGCTTTGGTTGCACATGTGTTCTCTGGGGATCCATCCTCTCTTGTGACATGGCCATTTGGGTTCTCCAATGGATTTTATAATGTTTCAGACTCCTGTGTTCTCCCTCATATATATTTATATATATATATATATGTATAAATATACATATATATATATATATATATATATATATATATATATATATATATATATATATAGAGAGAGAGAGAGAGAGAGAGAGAGAGAGAGAGAGAGAGAGAGTTTCTGCGTATACGTAGGGAATATATTGTGCTCCATATCTTAGTGACAGATCATAGCGATAATTCAATAAAACCTAGCTTGTGATAATTATTTCATGATATGGATATCTTGAACGTATGAATGCAAATACAAATTTCAATTTATTCAATTAATTAATTTATTTAATTTCTATTTTACATTCATATGATACCTCCTAGTCCAAACAACAATCTTTGCTACTTTCTCTTGCTTTCCTCCCGTCTTTCTCTTTTTACTTCTATTTGTTTTGTATGAGCATCCTTTCTTTTTCTTTTTTCACATCTCCCCCCCCCTTCCCTCATTTTGGCACAAAGGAAAGAGAAAGACAGTTTGACCGCATGGTAGAAAAATAAAAAAAACCAAGACAGATAAATGATTACTCTTAAACTTATTCAAAAATATTAAAATATTAAATAAACTCGATGATGAGTATGATATAGAAACTTATTTGAGATTATCATCCGTTGCTACTCGGTTAATGTATTTCTTGTCCTAAACAGCATAAATAAATGAAAAAAAAATAATAAAAGAAAATATTTAAAGGAAATAGGGCTGATACTGGAATTGAACTCAACACCAATAGGCTAGCTGCTGTAAAGTAGCGATGATCTTTCTATCGAGCTGAACAGCCGGCAATAATTCTATTTGCTTCGTGCTGTGGTCTTATCTTCGTTTATTACTTATTTTATTTCCGTTGTCTAGAGCAAGGAATGGATTAAGCATGTAATGACAGGAGATTATCTTGATCAAATTTCTATATAATATAATGCAATTCACAATTCATTCAGTTTGACAAAATATCACCATTTCTCAATGCATATATATATATATATATATATATCAATCGTAGCTGAAAGGATAATGATCTTTCATCAACGATGCTGGATTGTCATATTGATATAACTGTTTAGTATTTAAAATCCCTGAAACTGTTACAGATGAATAAAAGGAGTACCATAATAACAAAATACATGTGAAATAAAATGAAAAGAAAACGTCCGTGTGTAAGTCCGTGCGTTTGCATGCATGCATGTGTAGGGGCGTGTGTGTGTGTGTGTGTGTGTGTGTGTGTGTGTGTGTGTGTGTGTGTGAGTTTGTGTGTGTGTTTGTGTGTATGTGTGCGTAAGTGTGCCTATGTTATTGAAAACGGATGTTTGATCCGGTTGAATGATAATAAATGGCGTTGTATTATATTGAAATTATATCTGAAATGATCTCCCTTAATTATGAATGTATCATATGGCGTAGGCAATGTGAAGAGAATTCCAATATAATATCAACCAACATATATATATATATATATATATATATATATATATATATATATATATATATGTGTGTGTGTGTGTGTGTGTGTGTGTGTGTGTGTGTGTGTGTGTGTGTGTAAGTGAATATTAGAAAATGCCCTGTCTTAGTCTTCAGGCCATAAGAATTTTACTTTCATCGAAGTCTTTCAAATCTTCAAGCCTCTAACTACCAACTAATTCATGGCAGATATACATGTCCATATACATTGACGCCTGCAGTTCTAGTCTCATTAAAAGTTTGTGATCTATTGATGTGTCTATCTACTGGGAACCAGCCAAAAATTTCAACATAGGTTTCTTTCTATTTTCAAATGCATCTTGCTGGCTTTTCCATGTGTGGCGGGTACAGGCCACACAAATGGAGCAAAGATAATACATAAAAAAAGGGGTTTAATGTGTGTGATGGGAATTTCAAATTACTATGTACATTCATGCTAAATTCGTAGCTTGATTTGAGTCCTCCAGCCATTACATTTTTTTTCTTAAAGTTCATACGAATTCAGCCCCTTAGTTTGTGTCCATAAACATCTGTGTCTGTTTTTGAAATTCAGAATTTTTTGGCTATCAGGTTTGACATTTCCAATTGATTATCCCCAGACCTGCATACCGGTAAACAACGTTGGTGGCATGAAGGTTTATATTGAGTGACTAACCAGACATATCCATTTATCTAGTCATATATCTTGATCATGTTTAATGTATTCAGCTGTAAGAGAATTGTATATATATATATATATATATATATATATATATATATATATATATATATATATATATATATATATATATATATATGTATGTGTGTATGTGTGTGTGTGTGTGTGTGTACGTCCATCTATAGATCAGTGATATAAGGATTAAAATTTTTTTTATTTCATGATTTTTTTCAATACAATGTCCTTCCTTGTCAATGCACTTAATGCAGTGATAGATAATAATCGCCCGGGGCAAAAAATATAATTTGAAACCTCCAGTGCAAAATTCAATTCAGCTAATAAATATTAGCAAAATATTTTTATCTCCCTCCCTCTCTCTCTCGCTCGCTCTCTCTCTCTCTCTCTCTATATATATATATATATATATATATGTGTGTGTGTGTGTGTATGTTTGTGTGCGTTTGTCCGCCTGTCTGCCTGATTGTTTGCAACTATATATATGTATATATATATACATATATATATATATATATATATATATATATATATATATATATATATATATATATATATATATATATATATATATATATATATATATATATATATATATAAGCATATACGATGTTATATACTTCACACTCATGGACAATATGCACATACACATCCATAATAGAGTGTAATCGTTTTAAATTTTCCTTGGTGTAGAATGAAAGTTTTTTTTCCATACAATAAACATATAAATATACTCAATTTTATCCAATTATTCTCGTAACAATTTTTTCGAGCCTGGAATTGAGAGGGAGGAAAGCAATATATTTGAAACTTAAATTTTTGAATCTAGTTTTCAGATCCTGTTGCTACGAATAAAACCCTCTTCGAGATCATTCCCTTCGTATGAAGCATAATACTTTTTTCAAAATCTCTAAAATGAAGATGATGAAGGTCAATATGGATCATTTATAAAGAAACCCTTCAGTTTCAGGAGGAAAGACATTTACATTTGAGCTCCTACAGACTTTCACCAAAAATAAACAAAACCACATGGGGCTTTGCATTCAATGGAAACAGTTTGAGCACTTTTTTTGCGCCGATTTTTCCCTTACATCATCGAATTACCGTAGCCCAACAAATCACCCATCCAACAAGCCAAGTTGACTCCAGATAATTTTTGTCCACCTGCCTAAGGGCTCCTGATCATGTTGGATGCGGGAACGATACTTTCAAATTCTGCACGAGAAACAATTAAGCATTATCTGAAATCTTTTCCGATAATGCTTTTTCCGGGCTGTAAATGGTCATATTGAACAAACAATGCAAAAATCTTGAGCAGGTATCTTTTTATTATCTCAGATAAA
Organism: Thysanoteuthis rhombus; assembly: GCA_963457665.1. NCBI lineage: Eukaryota > Metazoa > Mollusca > Cephalopoda > Oegopsida > Thysanoteuthidae > Thysanoteuthis > Thysanoteuthis major. The sequence goes on along the minus strand of OY735211.1, from coordinate 8,305,126 downwards.
ATATGTATCAGACAATTTCAGATAAAAGCCAGTGAGCTGTCTGACTTTTGTCAGTCATGTGTGCTTTGAACCATGTGGATTAGCAGTTGGTTTGAAGAATCATCTTTACATCTCATGTGCGTGATGGAATGAAGCAAGTTGATCAGGTAAAGTAATTGGACGATTGCTATCTCACAAGATGAAACAATCAGCAAATATGTACTTATCATGCGTACAGTCCACACAATTAAAAAATTTACACTTGAATAGACTTATTTTGCTCTTTGAAATAAGCTTTCAGTGGCGTTGTTCAATTCGTAGAGCAAGTTTATGCTAACGGACCCGTTTCGTTTTTCTACTGTTCACTGCCCAACAAAATGCAAGTTACCTTTTCATCAATCACCTTTTTTTTCTTTATTTTTTCAATTGATTACTCCTTACAGTATGCTGTCGAGGTTACACTTTTTATCGTCCACTGTCAGACATATGCTTTCGCGTAGGAACTGCCTGCTCTTCCATGTGCGTCGTAGAGCCAGTACTGGAATTGTCTAGTTTGTCACGCCATCTTTTTTGTCAGCTGTAGTTTAGCATATGATCTCCGGGGATCAGACTTGGGAATCTTGATGTCTATCACTAGTCTGTCATTCTTACGACAAGAGCAGCCTATTTCCATTTGAGTTATCTAGACGATTACATGATCACTCTGACTGTTTTTTTTTTCTTAAATACTACACTATTATCTCCCCTTGTGATGTTAAGCATGCTTTTCTCCCATACACGCTACGTGATTACTGGTTAGACAGCCATGTTTCACTTCAATAGATGTCTATCGGAAAATACATCGGTTGTATAGACTTTTCTTCATGACTAATGAGATTTCCTGATTCTTGAAGCTCAAACGAACACTTGCCGACCTTTAGTGGTTATTGTTTGATTTCTTCTTCTTCAGGAGATTTCATGAACATTTGTTGTCTTATGTAAATGTAGTGGTCTTCTTTACTCAGCTCTGCGCTTTGGAATATGATTGTTGAGTCTTTGTCGCCAGATATTTTGCTGAGCATGACATTTGTTTTATTTAAGTTCATATGGAGACCAGCAAACACTGCAACACTACCTGTTATTCTTCTTATAGCAGTCAAAAATTTCACTTTAGATCTTCCTTCTTCAAGCATTAATAACATTTGTTTTGCTTTGATGTGGCCCTTCTATCTATATTTTTGTGACCTATTTCCTCGGCTTCTGCATCAGTCCCAACAATATATTCTCTTTTATGTAACGTTTTCATTGAGTTTCTTTACATTCCTTAGTTTCTTATGCATCAGTCCTGGTGGCCAAAAGCTCTCATTAGGCACTTAATCCAAGATATGACGGCTTTATTTCATAACAGTTTTTGAAGTCAGTCTAATTAGCTTTCATTCTCAAACTAATATTTTTCTCTATCAGTCTTGTCTTTGTTTTCCTTTGTCTTCCACAAGAGGTTTGAATCACCTATTCCTGACTTGAGCCCATTTCTTTTCTTTATGACATGTATTGTCTTCCCTTTCGTTATTAGGAACTGTCAACTGATACTTTCAACAAAACTACCAACGTGGGTTTCTTCCGTTTTTTTGCTGGTCTGCCTGGATAGTTGTCAGGCTGTTTCGTATGTTTCGTTCGTACCTACCACAACAGCGGAGCTAAGGGGTTGATATTTAAATAATTATGTTTATCAATGTCTCAGAAAAAATGGTTTCCTGATTTTATAAAGTTTTCTACTAAATATTTTCTTTGTTGAGGATCATTTTACAATATCATTTTATGCAAATTAAGTCCCTTAATTTGTGTTCGCTTGTTTTTTTTTTTCTACGGATATTCAAATTCTGATTTCTTCAGGAGTCACTATCAAACAAAAGGCAAGAGAAGTTATCTATTCATTGTTCACCCTTTTTTTCCAATTTTTTTAATTGATCACCCAAACGTGGCATGCTGCCAAAAGACAACTGTCACATGAATGATTCCATTCAGTGACTAACCAAAATTGTTCATTCACCATCATTTCGATTTTTCTTAGCTTTAACTTCTCACATACTCCTCCCGTTTCGCACCAAACATTATTTATGACCTCCATTTTCCTTTTATCTCCACTTGTTTCTTTTTCTCTTAAAGATTCATCTTCCATCTCTCTCTCTCTCTCTCTCTCTCTCTCTCTCTCTCTCTCTCTCTCTCCCTTTTGCACTTCCTCATGATCACGCTCCTACCATTTTTTATTTTTCCTCTTTCATTTTGGCAACGTTTCCCGGGGTATGATGACTAATTAAGACACTGAATGTTTTTGAAAAATCCACCAGAAAAATGTTACCAATTCCATTCCCACTAGAAACAAAACACACATGGGCAGATATTTGCGAGTAATATATATATATATATATATATATATATATATATATATATATATATATATATATATATATCCATTGAAGGATGGAAAAGCTTTTTTTCCCATCACCTCTAAGGACTAGTGTGAGCGTGCTAAACTCTGCAATGTCTTACTGGTAAACTTTCCTGGCTGCCCATTTTGTGTCTGGTCCGTATTTAGTGTCTCAGAGGCATAGTTTCGTTTGAATTTTTCATTATCTGTGGTTTTTTCCTGACACAATGTGGCATCCTGATCTTCATTTTGGTTGCTCCATTACTTCTACGATATATTTCACCAGATTTTCTCTCTGTTCCATATATGTATATATATATATATATATATATATATATATATATATATATATATATATGTTTATATATATATATATGTTTATATATATATATATATATATATATACATACATATATATATATATATATATATATATATATGTATATAATGGAGTAACATTTTGCTAATAAATACGTTTATATTTCTGTCCTATTTTGGCTTCTTCAAGTGAATAATTTGTTTGATTACAAATTCCTATCTAGGAGCTGGAAGTCCCTTCGTGAGAGTGTATGTTAACTGGTATTGTTAAACTGTAGTGTGTTTCTGTATGTGTAGTAGGTGGTTGTATGGATGTGTATGAGTGAATGAGTGAGAGTGTATTAAAAAGGGTGGCCTGGTTTAGATACGTGTCTTAGTATATGTGTGAGGGCTGAAAAATGAGAAGGAATGAAGTGATAAGGGAAGTTTATTTAGGGGGTCTATTCAGATGTTTTTTGGGGGTCAACTTTGAGGTCTTTAAGAGAAGTTTGTTATAATCTCTGAGGAAATCAGAGTTTAGCTTCCAACACCAAATCAATTAGTTAGTTGAAATTTAATGAAGATTTTTAGGAATAGATGGAATTGATGAAAATTGTTTCCCTGTTTCGTACAAACTCGTTGGTGTTCAATTTGTAGAAAGGGGGGCGGACTGAAATTTTAGGTTCTCATGGAGAACATTCATCAATTTGACTCTGATGATCCTTCTCGCGGGATTTCTTATTTGCTGCCTTTGTACTGTGATCTTATTCCAAAGGAGAGAAATCCCCCTTATGAATTTTAATCTCGGCAAATAATGGAATTGATGATATTTTTAACGTCACTAGAGATAGTCTGAGGTTGTACCAATTTTGAAAATATATTTATCTCCTTCTGTTAAATGTATACATATACTGCTTGCTGGTCGATGGCATTTGCTGGTCATCTTCTCCCCTGGTTCTTTTTTTTTCAGAGTACGGAGCTTTGGATAGAGGCTTTTTTTTTTAAATTGGAGGTTGCATTTGCTTTGAATTATTAATTAATCTATGAAGATGTTATTCATATTTGAATCTCTTTTTAAAATGTTGATTTTTTTTATATATCTAAAAAGGGTTCAATTGTTGTGTGTGTTGACAAATGGAATGATAATTGTTTTTTTTTTTAATTTGATGTTTACCCCTTACAATTGCAGTCAATCTAATATTTTTTTTCAACTGGAGCCCTGATTAGAGAGAGGGGGGATATTTTTGTTTAAGTATTTTTCGTAGTCCCTCGTTTCTGAGATTTACAGTACTTAGTTCAGATATAATTATTTTCGAGCCTTTGGTAAAGTAAAATGATATACCGACCTTTGTATATGTTGGGTGACATGAAAAAAAAAGTAATTGAATTTTACAGTTCGTGGGTTTATAGTGCATGTCAATCAGAATTTCTCTTCAAATAATTATGATTTTACAGTCTAAAATAGGATTTCAAGTACGTTAAATTCCATTCTGAATTAAATTTTGTTCATTCTATACGTGATGTAGGTGTAGAGGTTTTTTTATCATTTTACTTTGCTCCATATGAAGAAGCAATCGTTTAAAGAGCGAGTCCAAGATCTTTTGAAACCTCTGAAAATTCAGCTTTAAATCGTTTGTATACTTTGATACGTAATGGTTCTCCTCCAATATCAATTTTAAACGTTGCATGCATGGGATGACTTTGATTTCTATTTCCATTCCTTTAATCTGTTTGAAAAAGTCGTTGTTGAATTAAAAAGTGTTGTTATTCACAATAAATGGCATGGATTTAAGCATGGAATTCTTATAAAATCCATTCAGTATTTTGGTTGGGTATTTGTTTAGTCAGAATTCCAGTGACTCTAGGTCTAATTTATGTCTGATGTTCAAGTATAGGGATACCTCATCAAAGTAGGCTTAAATGGGCGTTTGGCAAAAGCTAGAGGCTTGGTTAGTTATGGATTTCAGTGTGATATCTAGTGGATGGATCATTCAGTTAGGGGGAGATGATGGTCCTACTATTATTGGACGTAGTTTCAGATATTTGATATTGAGTTCAGTAACAACGAATGTTAATGAATTTTTACATACCACTGTGAATGCTCTGCTCTAGTATGTTTTTGGGAGGCCCTGGGATTGAATTTCTTTTACTTCAATTCTTTTTTGGTATTTCTAGCGAAATCGTGTGAAAATATAGAATTGCTTTCACTTGACACCACAAAACACATTGATGCATATATATATATATATATATATATATATATATATATATATATATATATATATATATATATATATATATATATATATATATATATATATATATATATATATATATATATAAACATATATTCTGGTTGCCATTCTATTTGTTTTGTACAAGCATCCGTCGCTTGAAGGTGTAATCTACGACTCGGGTACTCTTTAAACGCTTCCATTCTCAATTAGCCCCAGCTATAATCTCCATTTTTTCCCCACATTATCTCCTCTCGGATCTTCTGTGTAGGAATATTGATACTTCTTCTAAAAAAAAGAAATGATCATTAACTAAGCAAATATTGCCCTATACCAGTATCAACTATGAATATTTACAACAATAATCAAGAATACACCAAAAAGCACCCGAAAGGAAAATCGACTACGTGAACAGGCAGGCTCTAATGGTAATTATCCAAAGATAGACGGCGTATGAACAAAAATCAGCGAATCAAAATGTCATTTTATTAAAACAAAACAATCCTCTTGGCATTTGTAGATAATAAAAAGGCATATGGTTTGGTAAAGCACTTTGCAGTTTTAAACTCAATATGCGAAGTAGCTGTTAACGAGAATAACATATGCCATCATAACTTATACAGAAACAGCATTCCAGTTATTAGACTACACAACGAAAATAGTAATGTTGTGACAACATTGATGGGAAAAGTTAAATGTGAATCCGAGGAGCAAAAGACTCAAATGGATAATTCCCATTCGTCGGTTTAGAAAGCGCAGTGAAATACTAGACACAAAATTGATGGATGAAATGCAAAGGTTCACCGGTCAGACATTGCAGAGAACAACATAACTGCTGAAATTGATGGGGATGCGGGATACTTTTGTTTAAAAGTTGTTATAATAGTCAATGATATATATATATATATATATATATATATATATATATATATATATATATATATATATGTGTGTAAAATGTGTATGGTAGAGAGTGAGGCAGACTCGGGAGTGAGGTGTTTAAAGATAAGTTTTATTAATCCTTATATGTAAATTGTCCAGACATGTTTCGGGATTCTTCCCATCATCAGTGGTGTGTGCCGTGTGAGTATGTGTTGAAAGTTCCCATGTGGAACCAGAGTTCACTATCAGGAGCAATTCATTGTGGGTAAATTGTGTTGTCAGGGCTGCTGGAGGCCTCCTGCTGAGTGGGAGAATGTCCAGTTAGGTATCAGGTCTTTGGTCAAGCAGTAGCAGTCGGTCTTTGGGAGTGATGTGGAGTTAGATTTTTTGGTATGTTAGGGATAGTGTAAATGGAGGGGTGGTGAGGTGAAGGAGCTACATAGGTATCAACCTTATAAGTTATTGAAAATATGTTGGCTATGATTTGGACAGGGGTTATAACTGGCTAAGGTGAAATTTGTCCTATGGGTTTGGCTGACTTTGAAGCTTCCATTATTGAATGTGTCTTAGATGTAGGTGTGAGGATATTGTTGGTAGGAGTTTTGTGTATTAGGGTTCTGTGTGATGAGGGTTGTTCAGTTTAGTGTTCAATCAATTAGGATATTGGGTTTTAAGTTTGTTGATCTACATATCTTCTTATTTCTCTACACCTATATAAGTATATATACTTGTTTCCGTCCGTCTGTGTAATGTATCAAGTACCAATTGAAGCATTGAGGTCTAGATGCATTCAATAATAATGCGTGAATATGGAAAACCAAGGCAGGCAACCCCTGGGGTAATATCATAACAATTTTTTTATCTAAATTTCTATATGCAACTACAAAAAATTATAGAACTGAGGTTAAGTAATATGCCTCGAAAAATAACCTCATGATTCTAAGTTCACACGTGTTTATTCATATAAGCATACATTGAATAGTGCATTTTTTATTACATGTAATACGACCAAACTCTTGCCATACATATTACTTTCGCCCCGGTTTGATATCCATTTTCTTGTCATATGTTAAATTCCACACCAAGGCAAAGAAACATGGCAAATTCAGGGTATTCGAAGATTGCTAAGTGTATCTTTTGGGCACTGAAATATTATCAACACAAACGACCGGGCTGGTAATTTGGTAGTTTGAGAAAAGTTTTCCTTTGAACCTAAGTAAGTGAAGTAGGGGTTTCATAGCAATGTGAGCAGATCTGTTCAGGATGTCATCAATTTCCCTTGGTGTGTGCACAGAATTCATGTTAGTATATAAATACAAAGATAACATAAGATTCAGTGCAATATTGTTGTAATGAAAATGTACAAAAGCAGATTTCCCTCTCTGTTAGTTCATAATTGCACACTAAACGGATAAAAATGCTTTACAATGATTGATTTGGATAGTTCAATTATTTATTTCCACAACGTATCAAGTAGCCTTGACTATTATCTTTGATTCTGCAAGTCATCGTTCAGCGACAAGTCTTCCGTGTCACCCCTTTACAGCCATGTTCAGACGTGTGGGCCTTCTCAATGAATTGTGGTATTTTGTTTTTTAAGCCGAACCTATTCCTCCTAAAGCTTTACGCATTCCAAGTGTGCTTTATAAGCAATTAATCATGTATTTTGGCTTAACTTGGGTGGGACTAAATTCATTAACCACTTTAGACGAGTTTCATGATTCTTATATGTTCCTACTCAGCCCTACTATCTAAAGCAGTAACTTAATCACAAGCAAGAATTGTTACCGAGACATTTCCAGGTGTTTTGATATATCACAATCTTTCTTTGACGAGAAAATATTTTTACCATGTCAATAATAAAGAAACCAATGAGAATCTAGATATCTAAATCTTACCTTGATCTATAACTCTAAATACTCATAAAATATCAGTAAATTCATATGACTAAGAGTTAGTCTGAAAACATGTTTCACTACATCAACAAACTAAGTAAACAAACTTCTGTGATAAATATAAAAAAGAAAAAAACTCAAATACAATCAACTTCGATGCGTCTGCGAGACAAATGTACACAATAAAACAGATTATTTGCTTTGGTTTGTGTATAGAATCGTTAAACGCACAGTTTTTACGATATCTACTCGTTTGTTTTAAGACATTAGTTTTCTGAATGTCTCCATATATTACTCCCATGGTGCATGCAAAGCGGTCAGTAAATATATTTCCAAGTCGGAATCGTTTGCCAAAGTCAATAGCGCATTTCATTTGATAGCTTGTATAACACCTACTGAAAGAAAATAGCTAAATGAAATCTAAGAAAAAAGAATGGAACAATAATAGTTTATTTCACAAAACGCTTGATATTTTCTGTTTTTTTTTTCTTCAGTCAGAGTACTATCGCTATAGTACATAAATATATTTCTACTACAAAACAAAGTCTCTCATAGAGACGCATGAAAAGAATTTCATGGCCTCAAATTGTATCAAAAGAAGAAAAGACATTGTTGTCGAACAGACTAAAATATAGTCTCAAGACTGGGCAAAACGGAAAACGTAACGCTAAAAAAAATAGATCACAACATAGAATTGGGCCGAAGAATGCCAATGCAGTCCCTGAAATGAGGAAAAGTTCAGAATATCTCTTGGTTTGTCGAATTTCTGCAGAATAATTCCAGACTTTGAGGACAATAAGATTCCATCAGTCTTCAAAAGAAAGGTATCCAACCAATAATTATTTCCAGTAGTCACGGCGACAAAACATTGAACTTAACAAAGACATTGACCCTCAATCAATGCATCGTACACATAAGAGAATCATATTAAAGAACAACTGGAAAGATAGCAAAACAGTCCAATATATAAGATTGATATCCTCGAAGCAATGAGCAAACTTTAATGACAATCAAAGGACAATGATGCTAAAATACGAGACAATGACCGGACTTCACAAGTGGGATTTGTTGACCGAAAATAAGATGGCGTGATCATATGGCTATGCTCAGAATATCTGGTATTAAGATAGTGAGTAGTGGGGAAACAAGTAAAACTGGGATCAATCAACAGATTCTAGAGGCTAAATGGTGGGAATAATTGTTATGCTGAAACGGTTTTAAACTAACCAACTTTCCAGTACTCAGCGTCGAAGGTGATTTCTGTAACATCTTTGCTGTTTGCAAAATTCGGGAAGGCAAAAGAATGAGTCCAATGATTCGTTTATAATGTCGTAGGTAAAATGTCCTATCGATTTATTCATACTGATACGAACGCATATACATGCGTACAATTGTGTCAATAATGTAGCAAATGGCATCTCAGGAAACTGAATCGGTAATCAAGGTTCAAACTCTGGTGAAAATTCTACGCGTCACTTTATATCTTATGCTCTGTGGAAAGGTAAGAATGTTTTCACTTTCGCATTCTTCAACATCACTAGCCATTGTTTCGCTACTATAATTAATAATCAAGGGATAAAATTGACAAAAACTATCACATAATTAGATCCGTAGCCCAGAGAAGAAAAAATCATATATTTTCAAACTTTTCAACATAATCTCCGTCTGTGTCATATCAACTAAATAAGTGATAGAATCAATTGTAGAAATCAAACAATGTTTTTAAAAAAAGCATATAAAAAAATGATATAGCCAAAAATATACCAATCTTAATCGAATTTTTACTAAAACTTTTGCTTTTCGAATTACTTCTCGCATACTATCCCCAAGCTAAGTTGTTTTTATACTACTTCCTACTTCTGTCAAATAATAAGCAACTAATCAAGAATGAATAATAATCACAATATATCAATTAGTACCTACTACTACTATTGCTGCTATCAATACTACGTGGTGTAGGTCACATAAGGCAGCATGAAATGAAATAGATGAAATTGAATGAAATATCTCTACTTAACATAACTGAATCAACGTAGCTGACATGTGTACCGGAACTGATTATATCTAAAGTTACCTAAAAAGAAATACCAAAACACAATTTGGACATTGTTGGTCCCAAAATGACCATAAAGACACCAGAAGCACTTGAAAACAAACACACACGCACAGACACATACATTTGCACATACGGACACACTACACACAGAAAAGAGAGGGGAGAAGAAACTGTAACTGGTTAGACGGGCTTGCCATCTGTCGACTCTTGCAGCATCATTGATAAGGCACTGATAATGTTGGACAAGTTTCGAAAAACTGAAATTCTAGTTCATATTTTATTGGACATTGCATCTCTTCTGTCGATTGACTCACCTCAAGTCAAAAACCGTAGACTATAGAATAACCTGAGCGTTTTGATTGAAAATATGATGTGGAAACTAGTCAAAAAATAGTAACAACTATGCTTCATCTACAAAATTCAGAGAACTTATTGCCTATCGTATAAAAAGGAGTCATTGAAATTCATTTGGTTTAGGCTCTGAGGTATTCATTTCCCTGATTCTGGGATAATCTACTTTGCCTGACAGTTTTACGAGGTAGAGGCAGAATGAAAAACTGATAATATAATGGATCTTGTTTTGTTCACTCATTCATTTGTAATCTGACAGAGTGGTTAACGCTGTTTTATAGGCAAAAATAATCATTATGTAGGAAAGGGAAAAAATGAAAGGATAAAAGGAGAAATAGTGCAAAATCATATATCTATATACATACACACACACACACACACACACACACACATATATATATATATATATATATATATATATATATATATATATATATATATATATGAAAAGAGAGAGAGAGAGAGGGACAGACGGATAGACAGATGGACAGGAAGTGAGAGAGTGTGTGTGCAAGAGAGAGAAAGAGAGAGGAAGAGAGAGAGAGATATGGGTATATGAAATACGAATGGTAATATTGAGAGTTATGTTTCGAAGATATTGGAATTTTATTCCTGAGTTTGATCATTTCTGGACCTCTTCAAAGAGGTGAGTAGAAGAAAATTGGGAGGAAACTAGTTTTAAGAGAACTTCACGATCTTCGAGTAATGCTTCAAACAATACATACATATATATATATATATATATATATATATATATATATATATATATATATATATATATATATATAACATAACTGGTTACATTTTTTGCACCGGTGCATTGGTACTGAATTTGATATTTTTTCTCGTTTTGCTAACATTCAGATTTCATGGTATTCACATAACAGCATAAAGCTTTTTCACATGTCAAACAACGAACATTTGTTGCCCTTAAACGGCATTTTACTCTTGATTATCAGCAAAAGCTTGTTTTATGTTGATTGGTGTCTGATTTGCTGATGATCAAACTTTTTATCTGCCTGGTGGAACCATTGGTGTTCGCCCGATTTGTGGAGACATTTTAATTGACGGAAATATAAAGATGACCGACGGATACTTTTCTCTGTAAGACACCTTGGTTTGGTTCAGAAGAGTATTCGTTGTTAGTGTGACGACAGCTTCCGACAAAACTGAGTGGGAAAGCAATAGCGAGAAAAAGAGATATTGTCTCTCTTCATGTATGTATATATATTAAAAAAAGAAAAACATGACACATTCATGTTCTTTATCATTTCATATAAGGTATTATGTATAGTGTATATCGACTCTATTTTATATTTTTTTATATAACACATCATTTATCTTCTAGGACACGGCCCAATTACGCAGATTACCCCAAATCGTATTCAATGATGAGCGATCACAAAGTATAACCATGGACGTGACTCGCTGCTTGTGTAATTTTTGTTGAATGTGTACCCTAATATCATCATCATCATCATCATTATTATTATTATTATTACTACTACTATTATTATTATTATTATTATTATTATTATTATTATTATTAGTAGTAGTAGTAGTAGTAGTAGCAGCAGCAGTAGTAGTAAATCCAATGCATCAGTTTTATTTTCAGACTGTATGCAAACCAACTTATGATATAATCTTTAAGAATTATTAGTTGGGGCTGATTCTCTACCAACATATTCAACCAAAGAGTTTGACCTTTTTTTCCATTAACCTTTAGGTCAATTTTCCCACTTCTTATACCATCAAACTTCCATCAAATATTTCTTTAGCACTTTCGATCATCAAATAGAAAATCCCTATACACGTGGCAAAACTGAAACCTCTTTCTAGCAGGTAGTAACACATCAATATATATATATATATATATATATATATATATATATATACATATATACATATATACATATATATATATATATATATATATATATACATATATATATATATATATATATATATATAGAGAGAGAGAGAGAGAGAGAGAGAGAGGGGGGGAGACTAGGAAGGTTTACAGCTTTTGATAATCAATATATAAAAAAAATATTTTCTCAAAAATGTAAGTCATTTCAGTCCATTATTTGCCAATATCTGTCAATGGGATTCATACGATTCTTTCTTGGTTATTCGGTCTTACACTGAATTTGATTATATGTTTCTATGTGTGAATTCTCATTTTGGATATATATTTAAAAAACTCTGCAGCTTTAAACGTTAAACATATAAATATATGTATACGTATAAGACTATTGAATTTCATTTGCACATTTTCCAAAATTGACTTGTTTCACTTTTGAACTGGAAATACATAAACAGTATTGAATATTCTTTTGGGAAAGTGTCGAGTTGAGGTTTTATTAGATGATTCCTCTTTAAGATGCAATGATATTGCAAGAAAATGAGCATGCATTGTAACCACAACTACAGCAATGAGGTGTTTCATATGAGACCTGTTACTATAAATGAAATTAAATAAAAACACGGTAGGGAAGGGTGACTCAAGAACATGGATACTCGTTAAGCAGAGATTAGCCAAAATCCTAGGTTAGGATGGTCATTTTTTTCTTGAAGTCAACATGAGCTCATGTCAAGTCAAAATTCCTCTTCGTACAGATTACTTGAGTGAATGTAAAATCAAGCATATATATAAACATACAATTCTGTATTTTTGTATCTAAAAAAGGTTTTAGAATGAAAGCGAATTTTAGGAAAAATGCAGAATAATTTTGACGGTACTATATAGAAGAACACATGCACGCACACACACACACACACACACACACACATATATATATATATATATATATAAATATATATACATATATATATATATGTATATAAATTGTGTTATATTATTTTGAAACTTTTATTTGCAATGATATCCTGTTATTACACAGTGAACCATCATTTGGCCTAGAAAATGTAAAAAGAATTAATAATATAGGCGAGGGGATGGTGCAGGTATCGAACCTGTCACTGGTAGTGTGTCAACTATCAGTCAACTATAGCTCTCACCAACGTGCTTTACAGTCTCGAGTCATGCAAAGCCCGAGATAACTGTTTCATCTTCAATTTCTCATTTTGCTTATTCACGGTTATTTGCTCTATTTGTTTCGTTCAATGCAACGATTATGTCTTTGAGAAATGCATGTTTCATCCAATAGAATGAGTATATTTAGGTTATCAAGGCCAAATGATACATTCGCTGTGTAATAATGGGATATTGTTTCAAATAAGAGTTTCAGCGTAATACAACGCAATTCATAATCATTCTGGCGGATCATATATCCATATCTCAATGACACACACACACACACACATGCACGCACACACAAACACATGCGCACGCACAAACACGGATAGAATATCAGTTCTATAGTTACATCCTTTATTTTCTTTGATATCAGTTTGATTGATTCATTGATATCTTTTATCTGTCCTCTGGTTATTTCATACGATTGATTACTTTTAAGACTATGAACGGTTTATGTATTTTCAGAAAGCTTTCATTTGTTGGGAGAGTAATGAGAATGTATTTCATTAAGTGCCCCTGTAACATGAGTTAATAACGGCATTGAAATCACATAACACTGTCACATGGATGCAAGGTAAGTAAATGCTATCACTTGGCCTGCATATATATATATATATATATATATATATATATATATATATATATATATATACACACACACACGCACACACACACACACATATATATATATATATATATATATGTGTGTGTGTTTTTCACGGATAGCTGTTTCGTTGTATTACAACTCTTCAGTGAAGCTATAGACTATCCATTATCCCATCCAGTACCACGAGGCGGAATTGAAACCTTCGCTTCTCGCTGGACGGTCAGTAAGGTTGAAATTTAAGCGATATACATAAATTCCCCATCTACCAAAGTGCTCCATTCCATGTTGAAAGAGCATTGCATAGGCTTACAATGAATGAGTTACCCCACTTAAAGAGTGCTCAACCTTGCCTTGAGTGAAGGAGTGTTAATATATATATATATATATATATATATATATATATATATATATATATATATTCATGGGAATTTTGCAGAAGCTAGCTTTGGCATTTGAAGGAGTCGCCAAAACACAACCTACAACGTTGAAATTCTGTTTACATAGCCTTATCTTGTTCTACTATATTATGCAGATTCCATACTGTGCTCAAGTGTCCAAAACGTAAACTGAAAATGGTTTCTGGGATTTTTTGTCAACGGACATTCCGCCGGAAACGAGTTAACCGACTGGCGTTCAGGTTGGACTGACGTTTCGACGAATTGATGTTTTGCCAACTGAGCTTTTCGCTGACAAACACTTTTTTCGATATTTATTTCAATATTTTTCTTATTCATGTTTTCCAAGCTGATCGTCTTACGATAGTCGAATTGGAAAATGAATAAAAAGATAGATGAACTTACTCAAACATATGTTGATCTATTTTATATTCTTTTTTTTCTATTCTATTCTGACAGTTTTTGCCGATGGACATTGTCTATATCTCTCAAGCATTGAAAGGTAAAATGAAATTTGTCAAAAAACATTTGTATTTACATCTTAGAAAAACATTGTAAAAAGCGCTTGATAGTTTGAAACAAAGATTATAAAATAAAAGTTTACAAATGATTAGCATTGTACGGCAGAAAAACAACACCCTTTTTTGAAAACGCCCGTCAAAGAAAAGAGACCAAAATAAATCATAAAATGGCATAGAATTTATTTCGAATCAATATATCATTGAGTACATTCATTTATTTATCAATTTATATATTGCAATATTGAGTTTATATGTTCTGAGACGATGAACGTGCAGATTCATGAGTAAAAATGAAAAATAAACAAGAAAATGTCTGATGGCAAGTCACAGTCAGCGAAAACATCAATTCGGCGGAGACGTTTTGGGTAGATTGTTGGTCGAATCGTCGGCCCTATGGATTGTCTATCGGCTAACTGTCCGTCGGCAAGACATCATTCAGCAGAACATCCGACATGTGGGAAAAAACACCATATTTCGATCATTCCATTAAGGTGTACGTAGATACGGGTTAGACTTTGATTTGGATCGACATTTTTCAAGCACAAGCAAATATTGTTCTCATTATAAGCATAAACCATTATTTTGACCAAGTCATTTTTGCAATAGGAACAAAATGTTACTTTCTTGCTCCCACTGACAGGATAAGCAGAGACTCATAGCTAAATTCACTTTTTTATAAATGAATTGTTCTTATATTAGTGACTTTTTGTGATTCCGTACATATTAATGAACTACTGACCATTGAACTTTACTCATCTTTCTGGCATATGAAAAACAAGTAGTAGTAGTAGTAGTAGTATATATATATATATATATATATATATATATATATATATATATATATATATATATATATCGTCTGTGATGGGGGAAAAATTTTACATATATAGATAGAGAAGAAACAAAATTGGAATTTTGCTTTAGCGTTGACTGTATAGCTCAATGGTTAGAGCAACAACACGTTGAATATCTTACCATATCGGTCACAGTAATAAAAGTAAATTCTATGATAATCTAAGGTTCTTTTGAGTTGTAAATAATTATACGCCCGTTAAATCAAAATTTGATACCATAAATATCTGTAGAGGGGATAAATCTATCTCAACCTACGATTTTTATACTCTTTACACAAAAATTCCTCCAAATAGAATTATGGACTCAGCGTTCGCTGGAGGGATTATTGAATATATTGGGCTTACAATTCTAAAGCTTTCTGGTGTAAAACAAAAAAAAAAATGCATGACTTTCTCAACGAGCTCCACCCTTGAAGTGATTGTTAGTAATCTTATATTGGAGTTTTACTTTTAAAAATAAAATAAAATATCTTATCAGATCATGGCCATCCCAATGGGGAATGATCCGACCCTCCGTAGGGGCAAGTTTGTATTTACATTGACAAGAGTATATTTTCATGTCATTTTGTATTAAAACTTATACAAAACAATTTAGCTTATTTTTAGGTTGAATCCGTTTTTATTGATGATTTATACTCTCTTAATGATGGAAGGAAATTCGGGAAATTGTATCGTGATCTTTAATCGAAATGTGAGCATAAACGAATAAAAGCATCGTTCCTAGATTTTAATACTTAAATCGGGGATGAAATGTTCTTTTACAAATTTTCGTTTGATGAACGAGATTTTATTCTGCTACGTATTGTGCCAATGTCTTTCGGAATAAGAAGTATTTCATTTTATTCATTTTACCGAAAGATATTATCAGAATATTTTGAAAAAGCGAGAGTAACTCTCAGATTTATTGATTTTATACCATATTTTTTCTCTAATTATATGAATAGTAAATCAAAATGGTAAAATTAGTGAGAGTTTAAGACAATTTAATGAAGCCACGATTAGTTATCCTGACCCTTTTATAGTTTATCAGCCTGACCATGGTGTAATAATGACAAAAATCAAGCAATGTTTTCATAAGAATATGAAAATTGAATAAATAAATCGAGTATATTGAAATAAATCAATTTGTATCAATTAGGCAGGGTTGAATGCCATGTAAGTAATTGTCAAAGTAAAATAATGGTATGACCTCTTTTAGGGGTACCTTTCCGCTAGAAATTGCTTTGGTTTCCTCTCGACCATTTATATATTGGTGCTGTATCTGATAACTTGAAGTAAAAAATAAATGACGAAAACATGATGGTACACGACGTGGAAAGAGGTTTAAGGTTAGAGAGAAAATGGTCAAATCCTCCAGTTGAAAATGTTGGATGAGAATCAACTTGATCCAGTTTATCTGAGTAATCAGTGTTCTTAAAGGTGTGTCTGTTTGTATGTATTCTGAGAAAAAATATCATGACGGATTTATCAATCACATTGGAGAAGATTCATCCGAAATGACAAAAGCAACAAGTCTCGTCTGTTGTTATACTTAGTGATCCCTCATCGTTAAATATGTTTTTTGGGTAACTTACGTAATTGAGCCCTATTTGATAAAACATATGTAGCATGAGAGAATATTAATATACAATACATAATACCCTTCATAAAATGCCGAACTGCATGCATAACATAAGCTACGTATCAAAATATAGCTGGAAGAAAGGTTGTATTTCATCAACACTACTGGGGTGCCATATTTATGAAACTATTTCGTTTTGAAAATCGCCAAAATTAATGTGTTGAACAACTGATGATCTCAACAAAGACAATTGATACAGTGTGATATAATTACAAAGTATACGAAAAAAAATTGGAAATCGTATTGACAGAAGTTGGGAAAGAAGTGACTGAAGTGACACAAAAAATCTTAGAATTTTTCTTTTAATGTTTATTGTTGGAGCTGTAAGTCTTTTTAGACCATATATGTGTGGGGAGGATGCGTGCATGCATACATGCACGTGTGTGTGTTTGTGTTTGGGTGTGGAATTCAAATAACTTTTTCTTTATTAACTCTACTTGGCTTTATCGAATAGAGAAATATCTGTTTATTTCAAGTAACAATGTACCGTCGTATAATGTTTTAATTGTGAAGGAACTGCGATCCTCAAATTGATATTTATATTTGAAAAATCAAGATCAAGGGGCACGACAAAGGTTATATAGGATTTTCAAAGTGAGAGTCTCCACACTGATGAATGCTCAATCAACTGAATACATATTCTCGGATATATCTTATCCACGAACATATCATTTCTATGTGAATATATATGAACTATGAAATGTTACATGATATAGAAAAGTAGTTATTTGGATCTTTGCAGCACCCATGGCTGTTTAGCTCAATGTAAAGCGCATTGACTGGAAATCATTTTAGAAAAAGTTTCTATATAATATAATAATTCATTTTGTCGACCAAATATGTCCATTTTTAACGAATTCACGCAGACACACAGATATATATAGATATATATATATATATATATATATATATATATATATATATATATATATGCATAGCTCCTGATAGTAGACTCTGGTTCCACATGGGATCTTTTAACACAGACTCACACAGCACACACCACTGAAGATGGGAAGAATCCCGAAACAGGTCTGGACAATTTACTTCTAAGGATTGATAAACCTTACCTCTAAAGACCTCACTCCCGAGTCTGTGTCACTCTGTACAGTACACATTATATATATATATATATATATATAATATATATATATATATATATATATATATATATATATATATATATATATATATATATATATATATATATATATAAAGAAGCACATAACATTGTAAATGATCAGCATAGAATGGGAATAAAACCAGACTAGGAGGACAGCAAGCAATAGAGATGATCGTAAAAGAAAATAAGACAAAACTCAAATTTGGTCTTTTGCCAGCATCAGAGGATACCATAACCACAAGGAATTACCAAGTTTTGGTTTTCATCTTTTTTTTGTAGTCCCTGTAAAGCTGATTCTATGTTATTATCTGCTCATCTTCACGAAATTACGGACCTCCGTCGTTGTTTTACGCGTTTCCGTGTGAATCATAGAGGTTCTGGATGAGGTAAGTGGCAATAATGGAAATTAAACTGAAAACAAAAATACAGGGGTTCCATGACTTACGACTCACGTTTAACAACTGTCCTTACATACGATTGAAATACATGGATATAAAAAATCCATGTTAATACAAAATTTACTCTCCTCAATTCAAAAAATAAAGTAAGTTAAAAAATCGCTTGGCAATACGCTGATGACGTGCAAGAAAGTATATTCATCATATTTGTGTATTGAAGGAAAAAAAAACAAAATCATACGTACTCAGTGAATACGTATCGCTCTTATTTGAACCTCTGTCATACTTTTTCTATTTTCATTTTACTGAATGATATTTTACTCATGAAACACATATCGATTACAGCGGAGTGAATTGAATTAACGTTTTAAAAAGGGGAAACTATGAATAATACATGATTTCTAAATGCATTGTTTTCCTGGAAGAATTAATTTATTCTTTCATTATTTCCATTTACTTACCCTTTGTAAAACAGAATTCCGTATTTGTTTTCTATTTCATTAAAAATAAGTAGGGGAAAAGAGTAATGGTTACGGTGAACTGGGTTTCCATGGAAAATTATACCATATAAACAATTCAGAAAACTGTTCCCGAGACTTATTTCAAGATACGACCTGCGAGACAAGGGCTACCTGTAGTCTATCCTATGATTACCTGTGCCAGATGACACATTACTTTTGCTTCTTTTTTCTTTACACTTTTTTCTCTTATGACTGACGTTTTTATTATATAAACGTTTTGACATTTCACATTTGAATTGCCTGGCGAAATTAGGGAACCCAAGGCGAAAGGATCTGGTCAAAAGTCAATAAACCAAAGGGAGACAGTTAAGTACAGACTACGATCACGTTCTGATAGGTGCCATCAGTCAAAAGGATACTATCAGTTACCAATATTTTAACTGAATTTGTACGGTTCAAGTAGTTTCACTCAATTTAGATTTATACTAATAAACGTTTTATAGGTAATTTCATACCATGGATTTGTGCAGAATATTAAATTGAAATATATCATTATGTCTTCAATAGCATTCATTTTGTAAATCTGGAGGGGTGAGAGATTATTGTTTCAACTTCATTAAATCAACATATTTGATTCTATGATCTAAAAATGAACTTTTTGGTGTTCATTGATGACTTGATAAAGTAAATTATTCCATTTTTTCAATAAATTTGAATGTCCAAAAGTGATTTTTTTTCCGTATCGTATGTTACAGAAAGACCAAAATAATCAATACTTTATATTTTTCAAATCATATTTTTATAATTAAATAAGTTTGAAAATTTTAACGTTCAAAATATATGTGTTAATCTCCTAATATAGTATTTCTTGCTTGGAAGTAGCTCCAAAGTCTCTAAAAAGGACAATATCTGACGACTGCCCTGTGCTACTTATATGCTTCGATTAAACAGAAATATGAATGATGAAGTGAGTAATGTCACCTTGAGTATTTTTTGCCTCTAAGTTTAATCCACATATCGCGAGCCCAGACAACTTTTAGTATGGGAAGCCTACACTGGGGCAGTAATAGCTGGGCCTGAAGTAAGGGCATCACACGAGATAAGATTCCAATTAGTTCCGATCCCAGAGAGTTGATTTCACATCAGCTAGGCAAAAAACAACTGTTCAATTGAGCGAACAAATCTTGAAGTGTTACTGGCAAGTTATAGAGAAGAAATAACTCAAAAGCATTTTGAGAGAGCATTATTCTGCCAACATCATCGCAAAGAGAATCAATTGTACATTGGACTTGGAGAAATTGATCACTTCCTTCGTAGTTCTTTATCAGTCTTCCATCTAAATGTCGTCAAAATTAATTAAGAACTTCCGGAGATATTGTGTGGAAAGTCATGGGGGTTTTCATAAATGTTTGCAAAGAGAAACATAAATTATCTCCAAATCAAAATATTTTGTTAGTTCATGAGATGATAATCATAAGGATCGCTTTTAAATGAAAGGAACTATGGCTGTCTTTTTTTGTCATATTTCACAATACATTATCCTGTGCTATTCAAGCTCAACAGCTTCACCCGGTTTGATTTGTGTCACTCTTTTTCATGCCTTCAGGATATACTGTTTGTTTTCCATAATCTTGCAGATTCGTTGAATTTATTGCAAGTCAATCGATACACCCCTGTGAACGAGTTCTGGCATTCCATCTTACAATTGCAAGAAAACAGTATTTTGTGGAACAGAAGGAAAGTCTAAATAAAGTTAAAAAAAAAGCGGGAATACTTTGGATCTTATGTCGTAATCCTTCGGATCGATTTCAAACAATTTTCGACTCTATGGTTATTGATTATGCATCGCTTTGTTAACAATCCATCTCAGAGAGACGCTGCACGCGTTGGATATTATACCCTCGATCCAGAACCTATTGTGTTTTATCAAAAGTCTCTGATAAGGTATAAAGGATTAAAATAAACGTGATGAAAAATGTCTGAAATATTGTAAGATTGGTCAAATAATCGCTTCATTTTTTCGTGTTTGATTAGTTGGCTACTTAAGGTCTGAAATACTTTCCCTGCAGACTTTTTTCATTGCCAAAAAAGTGACCATTTCTGTATCAAGATTTGTTCTGACGATGGAATACGTTTTTTGTTCCGCTTTTGTTGCCACAATTCTTTAGCCGATCGATCAAACCGCAGATGAACAATCGGTAAGAAAATACTAATTTCTGTTTGCAATCTATTTGTGTTGGAAAGAGATCCCTTTTTCCTTTACATAATCTATCAGTAGATTAAAAATAGAACTAGCAAAAGCAATACAATATTGAGTTGAAGTGTCCTAACAAATGCTTTACTGGTAACGTGTTTTTTTCAAAGATAGATAGTCATTTCACAATGTCCGTCAACGTCATGTTTGGAGATAGGAAGTACTAGGAAAGTACAAATGGTTTACAACATATTGATTGAGTACTATAAATGGGAGTGATTAGATTATGTAATTCATCAAGTCTCAAGTTTTTTTATATCCATTTTATAAATCTGTAATCATCTTTTGACAAGTCAATCCATTAGACAGATATAAACGAAGAAAGCAGTCTCAAAACGCGATTATTGCTATTTTAGAAAAATAAATTAATTCTAATAATTTAAAACCAAGTCCCATATTGAAATGTTCATATCTCATTACAACCTATTCATATAAGCTGTCTACAAGGTGTTTATAAGAGTGGGAGTTCAAATCTTTTAACTGATACTTATTGCATTTTGGAACGACACTGTCAAATATTCTGCGTAATGCCTCAATTTGACCCCCAAAAATAAACAAACAAAGTAATGGATAGAATTTCAATAGATCTCTGATCAATAGTTTTAATAGAATAATTCATCAGTCACACAGGACAAAGCATACTCTCAGCAGTCATAAAAGCGAGAGTTGAAGAGTTTTTTCTTTATTTGTGTCTAAACAGAATGAACTCCTTTCACTCTTTCCGCTTCTCGTTCAATTTTTTTGTTAACTGAATACCTCATTTTATCAGGCATCTTCATAGTTTCCCTCTTGGCTCAACTTTTTTTCTCATTGATAACTTTTTGCATCTAACTTTGCCTTCTCTGAACCAGTCATCTATAGACGTATTTCCTCCTTTTTGTTACTTCTTAACGCACGTTTCCTGGAGACATTTACCCTTTCTTATATTTCCAACATTCATTGTTTATTCTACCGCACGTCCTATCTTCTATTACACTTCTCTTTTCTTTCACTGACTCCGATTCTAGCATTTCTGTATTTTCCATCGCTACAACCTCCTTTGCTTTCAGTCTCCCAACCTCCATTATATCCTGCATCTTTCATCTCGATCCCTGTCTCCTTCTTTCTATACAAGTGTTGTACAACTATTTCAATAAGGACATTTGGATAATTTTTCGATTTGTAATCATGAGATTCGTTTGCCTGCAATCTGTTCAACTTCACTTTCTGTTTTCTGGGTGGAGTGATAGAAATCGGACAGTTACGTTTATCTCTCTGCGGAGAACTGTTGAGAGTGACAGCTTACATGTTTTTTAATTGGACTTCACTTTGACCACTTTCATTTGCAAACAAAAAGTCACTATTCACGTAAATGACGGACCACTATTACTGCAGGCAAACCGAGTTGGTTTTCTGGATTGTGATTGAATATTAAAATGGTTTCTTTTTGAATAATTCTCGATCAAATAGTTTGCAGTATGTTAAAAACTCGTGGACTCATCTTTGCTTCGAGAACAAAGATATTCAGTCAAATTTCACTGAGCTAATGTCAACAAAACAGAATGATGGATCGCCCTTTGCTGTTCAAGAAAGTTGGATTATAACAAAATGATCATGAAACCAGTTAACCACAAAAAACACCTCACTGCAAATACACACATATCTTGCTGGCATTGCATACCAAATTCATTTAGTTTGTGAAAGATATGATTATTTCACCTTTCGATTCAATCAAATAGTGCAATTATATAACATACCGATACGCACAGCGTCGATGAGTTGAGAAAGATGAATCTCTGACTCTGCTACGTATTTCAGTGAACAAAATAAATATAATTTGATCATTCAATTAGCCACTCATACACACACACACACACACACACACACACACACACGTATATATATATATATATATTAACAAATAGATGTATGATTAGTAGGAATAACTAAGAATCATACTATCTACATGAATGCGTTATGTAATTTGGAATTACCTCCTAATTTTACATAGAGAATGTGTCACTTGGCCTAGACAGGGTGAATAGAATAGGCTGCAGACATGGGCACTGAATGAACAAGACAAAAGCGTAGGCTGTTTAGTTCAATAGAAATAGTGACGCTACGAAAAAGCCGTAACAGGTCCGATTTCCTGGAGATAATTCCAAAAAAAAAAAGTATAATTGGAACGGACAGGCCACAAAAATAATAATTGTGTTTCTGTATTCCTCACTGAATTGTGATGACATTCTCCGAGATTTGATCCCAAATCTAAGACAACAAGGAAAAATGTGCACTTTAGACTTTCAACGAACAAAACACCTGGAATTATATTTTTCAAGTTTGCTACAATTTAACATAGGATTTTAGATACTGACACTGAGTAGATATATTGCTTTCTACTCTTCCATAGCAACCATAAGAAAAAGTATAACAACATAAGCAACTTAGATTATACAAAGACGATTAACACAGAACTAACGCATTGAACCATAGTAAAAGAAATTTGTGTAAGTACACGGATACTTAATTCTCTCGTAATCATATCACTAGACCAGATAAAAACAGTTCAAAAAGATAGAAGGCAGCTGGTCATATGAAAATCTCTGTCAGAAGCGTTGTCAAGAGTAGGTGTTTTTATGTCAGTTTACCTTTTGCTGAGTTACAATCTTCAGAAGATCTCTTTCATCCATTGGATGATACAAATTTGTTGTAAAATATTTTCAGCTCGTTTTCCGAGTACAGAACGTTGCTCGATAATACTGAGTTCATTCATTATGTGAGGAAAGCTTTCACTGCTGATACAGGCCACTTAGATGATGCCACTGAATGGAGAATCGACTACCAAAATACAGCAGTTACAACTTTTAACTAGGTTTTTATGCTTTGAAGTGTATTACTAAAACTATATTTTAGCATTTTAGCAGTGCTGAATTGGACGATACACATATATGTATATATGTGTATATATATATATATATATATATATATATATATATATATATATATATATATGTGTGTGTGTGTGTGTGTGTGTGTGTGTGTGGTAGTGTACATATACATGTATATATTTAATAGTGTGTGTGTGCAGGTATGAATCTATGTTGAAAAAAAACTGAAATTGACTTTATGATGTCTGATATGAGAAAACAATGTTAAGGGTGCTACCGTTATAAAAAATAGATATGATTAGTGACCATAAATTGGTAGCGTGCAGAATTGTGTAACTTTGAAACGGGAAGGGACAAATGGATTCTTCAGAAGTAAAAATGCTCCAATTTCATAGAAGTAGATAACATGAATAATCTTCAGGTTTCAGGCACAGTTGAATAGCTAAAGTGACATTGAGAACAAGACTGATAGCCTGACACATCGTTGGGGAGGCAGCAAATATTGGAAACAATGCAAAAATTAACAATTAAACAGGGAAATAACCAGAAGCTACGTTAGAAGTATTCAAAAAGAGGAGAACTATTGAGATTAAAAAAAAGAAGATGAAGGTGAATGAGCAAAATTTTTCGGAGAAACGATCACCGAACGAGAGAAGAAGAAAAAAACAAACAAACATTAAGAAATTGTAGAGGTTATCAAGAAAGAGACGAGTTGAAAGCAGGCGTGAGCCACGGATCATACCGACAAAACACTGATACTGACCAAAAAAAAAAAAACAGAAATGGCAAAACTAT
Organism: Thysanoteuthis rhombus; assembly: GCA_963457665.1. Classification (NCBI taxonomy): domain Eukaryota; kingdom Metazoa; phylum Mollusca; class Cephalopoda; order Oegopsida; family Thysanoteuthidae; genus Thysanoteuthis; species Thysanoteuthis major. Next base: position 8,280,092 of record OY735211.1, on the reverse strand, counting down.
CATATTTACGAGGAGCTGTTGAGAAAAAAATAGACAGATGAATGCTATGAAAATGAATCTACCCCCGACCCAGGAATGAAGTACAATAAAGTGATACACCGATAGATACTAGTGCTACCCCAGACATACCAGAGGAGTAATTAGTTCTCTCTTCGAAACATAAAACTTAGCAAGCCCCACCTTGTGATGGCATATCGACAGACCTTCTAGATGATGCAGGAAAGATCTTTCACAAAGTCCAGGAGCAGCTACTCACATAATTCACAAAACAATGAAAAAAAAAAAACTTTGCCACTCACGTGATAACACATCACAAGCGAGAAGATAACTGATATCTGGACAACTACCCGAATTACACTTTCAATTCACACACATAAACGATTCACAGAAATCAAAAAATCATTAGTATCGAACGAACAAGTCTGATTGGCAATTGTAGATTATGAGATAGCATATGACAATTTTCAACAATGTGAGAACGAGGCATTAACGAGCATTAAATACAAGTCATTTAAACATAAAGGGAATAGCACAGCAATGATAAGACTACAAGAATATATAAACAAGATGAATATAGGAAAAAAAGTGAGACGATTGGATACAATATCACTTAATTCATTTATTGGGAGCGATGAAAGCATATTTGAAAGAACTGCTTGAGATGGAATGGGAGAAAACATTGGAGATCTTGATAGGCCGCAAAAATCGAGGTTGCCTGGACATTAAGTACGGAAGAATGACTAATGCACAAACCAATACGACTTATAACAGTAGGAAATGACTTGGTACAAGATCGAGGGGCGAGACAGAAAGCTTTGCCGTTAAGACATGTGCTCGTCCCGGAAAGAGAAGGGAGAGGCCTCTATCCAATAATGAACTTATAACGATGTATATATATATATATGAATTGAACTAATTGTTTTAGTTCAATTTCCAATGTAACACCATGCTATATATATATATATATATATATATATATATATATATATATATATATATATATATATATATATATATATATATATATATATATATATATAGCATGGTATTACATTGGAAATTGAACTAAAACCACTTAAACTGTAACCAAGATAGGAATTTTCAAAAGAGGGAAAATGCATTTTTGTAGATATGCTACTGAGTGAATATCTAAATTTTCAGCACGATTGGTGCTGTCTGTATGAGTATTATAACCAGCCAGCAACTCTTGATCTGAAAAAAAAACTTAGGCTGACTGTTTTGGTTTGTGATTTCTAACAAAGATTGCCTACCCAGTGAAGGAGAAACATGCACAAGGGGTTCCAGAGACTATGACATTAATCATTGCAATATCACATCAGAAGTAAGTAACCTATGTTCAAGCCAAAATAGAAGTCAGGATCGCAACTAGTAATTTTCAAGAAGAACAATAATAAACGAATAGATATCTTGTGATTAGATTAAATCTTTCTGAACTCTGATGCTTTGCTGATCAGATGCACAAAAGACTACCATTAATTTGAGATAATCAATGAAATTATTCTATTCTGTTATTTTTTTGCATGTACAGGCGGATGGATCTTGAAATGTACGAATTGACATCATTTACTCTGATCAAGCCTATTATTTTTTGTACTGACATTTCAAAGATCGATTTCTCTTACTTGTCTTTGAGAGTGGTGAACCGCCATCGATGTTCATTTCGATCATCTGACCAATGTTCGATCCCGTATACCGGGGCAATAATGTTGATGAGCAGTAACTGTGCTTAACTACTTGATGAGTGTGGAAGTCAATAATTCAGATCGACGTTGTGTCAGAAATTGAAGTGATCTTCCTTTGAAAAACCTGATTGGAAGGAACGGCAACGGGTGAAAAAGAACAGAGAATCAAAAATATTCAGTAAAAATGCAAAAAGTAAAAAACAGAATTATAAGTTGATGGTTTTGGAAAAATAAGAAGAAGTGTATTAGTTTTAAATTGAAATGAAAAAGATAAAGTACACTAAAGACATGCGACGTAAGATAGATTGCTTTTTGGCATTATGGTATAGTCGTGTATCATGTGGTAGAACATGTGATACGTGTCTGCTTTTAATTTTTTTCCCTGGAGAAAAAATAATTTAGAAACGGGTCTGGTTAGTCACTCAACAGACAATGTCATTCCACCAATGTCTTTTAGTAGCATGCAGTATTTTGGTTGAAAAAAAATATGACTAATGAATAAGGCGATTCTGTCAGGTTTAGGGTCAGTTATCTGTAGAAAGAAAAGTCCCAGTTCTCGAAAATTGGTGGAAGCAAACGGACCAATTTAGCATAAACTTACATCGCAAATTAGACCTCTACGAATGAAGTATTTTTCTAGGTATAGTGAGGACCGTATTATTAACCCTCTTGCTAAACCGTGATACAAACGTAACCAGCCAGTCAGCCAGCCAGCCAGCCTACAAGACCAGCCTAAAAACTGCGAGACACACGTGTTGACAGTTTTATTTAATAGATTTCAACAGTAGCATCTGAAGAAAAACTGTCAAGCAAAAAAAAAAACAAAAAAAAAACGGGGAAATTTGAAAGAGGATAAATGATAAAAGGAAACATTCATCTGTTCCCCAATCATTTAGATGACCAAATTGGTAACTAAGGGAAAAGGAAAAAAGTCGACAGGAATAATCAGGAGATGAAAATCATGGGAATATATAAATACCTTGTTAATTCCCATTGTGAGATACTCCGGGTGCTTCTTAAATTAGACAAAAGGGGTATTCAGATAAAACCTGGCCGACAGAAAAGAAAATTGATGACAATGCCTACAATAAAGTTTCCCATCCGAGGGATCATATTTACAGACTATGAGTGAAAAGAAAAGAGAGAAGGGAAGGAGTCATAAGCATTAAGGGTTGCGTCGATATTGTCCTCAAGGAGTTTGGAGATCACACAATACTCGGTAGTTATTAAATGGAAACTGTCAGGTGACCTAAATCTTTTGGCAGCATGTAGTGTTGGATTAATCATTTTTATTTCTAAAAGAGGGATCAATAAATAAGTTACGTTCTCTTTGCTCGGCATCGATTGCTAAGAAAAAGTCTAAATTTTCAAAAAGTAAATACTGTCGGACTGAGAGAAAAATTCAGCATAAACTTACACTGCAAATTGGACCTCATCAGTAAAAACCTCTTCTCTCAAGAAATCCCCCAAAAGGAGGAACAGTTTTTTTTTGTAGATATAATGAGCGATTTTCAGTGCCTTAGCTCCATGACGTGGCTTGTTCGTGTAATTAAGACATACACACACCGGCTGGTCAGCCAGTCTAACTTGAAAAAAACTATGAGAAACTTATGATCATGGTTTTGGCGACAGTTTTGACCGACTGTTTCAAACAAAGTATGGAAATACTAATTACAAGAGTCAAAGGCTGCAATAAAACTAACAGGAAAACACTAAAAGGACAGAATATCAGGAAACAGAAGACTGAAAATGCAGGAATGGGGATAAAATCAACTGTGCAGGCATTTCAGGAGACCTATTTATCAACCAAGATGTGACAATCCATGATAAAATCTACAGAGAGAAAAACGTACAACAATCAATAACAACGCCATAAGAACACATCACATAGAAGTTAGAATAAAAAAGACACACAAACCGCTGAAGAAAAGCAAATGTACACTATATTGCGATAGAAATGGGACTACGAACCACATTGTAGGCGAATCTTACAAATTAGTCCCGGGGGGGGGGGCAAACATGACTTTCTGTGAAGAGTCATCAACTGAAAAATGGGCAAAAGACAGACAAGACTAATGGTATAAACATTGACCAGAATCTTTTCTTGATACTGATCGAGTTTTGGCAAAATAATAAGAAAATGTATGTGACTAATTGTGGATTTAGCTATTTTTGCCTACCACCGGGTAGAAAAAAATGGGGCAAAATCTTGATGAATATCTAGACCTAACCAAAGAATTCAAAGAAAAAACGATAAGTAGTTGTATGAATCGTATTCCGAGCCCCTAAAACAGCCCCTAAAGCCTGACTGCAAGAACTGAACATCCCAGGAACAATTAAAACCTTTCAGATGACAGAACCACTAAAACAGGTTAAATACAGATGATAGACCTCGATTATGAGGATACTAGCTGTCAGTTGATCCCAATTGAGGAACAGAGATTGAGAATATGCAGTTATAATGGGGTTTGCACAAATACAGATAGGAATACGGGAAATACGAAACATAATTATCTCCAGTCGCTAACAATGGCCTAACAGAAATGACATAGCCTAAAAGAAATGGTATATGCAAGTGAAGCTGGAGAAAGTTGGTACGTTTTAAACCACAGCACCACTTAGAAATGTTAAGACATTGGGAGGGGTTAGAGGGAAGTGGAGATTTATTGCCATTCTGTCTTCAGTGATGACAAACAGACATCCGATTGGACAGTGCAAATTGCAGACTGTGGAGATGATGATGATGATGATGATGATAATAATAATAATAATAATAATAATAATAATAATAATAATAATAATAATAATAATAATAATAATATATGGTTAGTGACTCAAAAGAAACCATCATGCAACTAACCGGTTTTTGCAGCATGCCTTGTTGAAGGTAATCAAATATAGAAAATTACCGAAGGGATGATTAATGGATACGTTACTACTCAAGCTTTTTGTTGAGTAATCATTACTGAGAAAAATCTGAATAAAAAAAACACAAAAAAACAAGCAGACGTTGCTGAGGGATCAATTTAGCATAAACTTACTTTGCAAAATGAAGACCACCCCTCAAAGAGCACTTAGGAGGTGTAAATTTAAAATAAATAAAAAAAACTACTTGTCTAGACATAGCAAAGAATCAAGGTTTGAATTATCGGCCCTCCCATCCAATTAGTTCGACCTGTGTGTAATGAATACATATATTGTTCGCCAGACCAACAGAAAAACTGTAAAAACCCAAAGTTTTGGTGTGGGTTTCAAAATGATAATAGTAGTAGTAGTCGTGGTGAGGAGAAGAAGAAGAAGAAGAAGAAGAAGAAGAAGAAGAAGAAGAAGAAGAAGAAGAAGAAGAAGAAGAAGAAGAAGAAGAAGAAGAAGAAGAAGAAGAAGGAGGAGGAGGAGGAGGAGGAGGAGGACGACGACGACGACGACGACGACGAAGAGGATTAGTCAAATGAAAATGAATTCAATTAAAATAAGAATTTTGTATTACTTAAAAGCTGGAAAGACATTGTAGGAAGACTGGCACAAGAAATTCCCCCCAACTCTACCCTCAGTTACCCACAATCACAACATGGCGTTAAAAACTGAAAAACAAATACATTAGAATTAACGGATAGAAAAGTAGACAGGGGTTCTTTGTAAAGAGGATGGAGACGTATCTGTTTAGCATTTAATCCTTTTTGCTTCACACGACTTCAAAGAGAAGTGAACGTGCCAAGTGGGCGCCACCAATAACATTTTGACATGGTGACGTCAGGAAGACGGGACGTGACAAGCCAGTACAAAAATAAATCAAATATAATGTTGTTTCTATTTCTCCTTTTTCACTCTTTGATTTTGCTGAATTACAATTCAGTCAGTTATCATCATCATCCCTATCATCATCATCATGGTTATCAGGTGCAGAGGTCTTGTTGAAAACAACTGCTAACTAATGAATTTCATGGCTTGCTTTTCAGTAAATGTAGGTCTTATTATAAATGACTTCAAATTCCTGTAGATATGCTGACTGATAACTGTAGTCGAGCAATATTCTCATTGGTGACTCAAAATAGATTATAAATTGGAGGCAGTTTATCACTTCCAATACAATATTTCAATCAGGAAATTTCCCATTTACTCCCGAAGTTTCTAATCATACTAAATGTTTTTGCTTCATGTTATGCAGTTTTTCATACTTCTTATGGCCAAGTAACATCAGGAGAGAATCTATTTGTATTCTCTTGATATTCCTATTCTTCATGAAAAATAGCAATTATTTCAATCATCAACAACGACTCTCCAAGGGAAATGGGTTGTTGGTTATCAGAATAAGAAAAGCAATTAGTTTTCCTAACTTTTGTCAAGGGATTTTCACTGGCACTATCATATTTGTTTGTGTTTCCACGATTTAATACTTACTCTGTTGTTTTTTCTTGCATTGGTGCTACGATTGAATTTGAACTCGTGTACACACAACTAAACCTGTTCAGTCTGTTCGAAGAATTTGCCATCAGTGATCCAACTGTCAGCACAACAAATGACTGCAGAGAAATGCACGGGTCAAGTGCTTCCCAATTTTAACAGTTATACATTGAGTGGATAACAAGCTCAAATTTAGGAATTCATGTCATTTCCTACACACAGTGCAGTGCTATATTTACCGGTAAAATAACGAACCTATTTTCGAAACCATCGGAAGTTCATATTGGAAACTCTATTATTATAGCTCCTATGATATTACCAGGGGTAATAGGATTTTTGGCGCTGAAGACTACGTCATTGTTCCTGATCACAACCACTTTGAATATTGGTAATATTCTGAGACTGACAAGTATCGTCATCGATATTTTTCGAAAATAATTCCTAAAAGATTTATAAGATTTTGATGCATTTGTCGACTCAACGCTGATAATGGCCCGACAAGACTAAACATATTCGTTGTTCATGAAATATGATGTGGAGAAAAAACAATTTGAAGTTTACAACTTCAAGTTTTTTTTTTATTTCAGTTCCATACGATAAAATATAATAACCCCACCTCCATTTTGCTCGCAGTTTCAGAATTTTAAATTATGTGTTTCTACGTTGCATGTTACAGAGCAATGAAATAACATTATATTAGTTGTTTTGATCATTTATAACGGTAATGTTCAAAATTTCCATGCAACCTTAGAGATTGTACAGATTTTACATGATATTATCCTTTACTCAAGTTAAAACAGTGAACGTGATTAACATTCACAAACACTGCACATGGTTTGTAAAAGTTAGAATTGAAGCGTTTACTTTATTAATCAGGTTTAACAGCGTAATATATGGAAGTTTCAAAAAATGTTCAATATGCTGGTATTGGCCTATAAAGTAAAGCATTCATTGTTCTTTCCTGATTATGAAATAATCAGAATGATATAAATGATGATTTGATAACTAAAATACATAATATTTGAATTAGTCAAGAATTGTTGTACGTAAATTAGACTGGGGTATTCTACAAAACATTTACTCTGATAGAGAAAATGAGAATGTTTCCCATGTTTGATAGGCAAAGGAACTAAATAGTGTCAGTGGGCTTTTGCTATTGGAGTGAAGTATCATGATTCTTTTTTCTGATTAATAACACGATCGATTAAATCCAACTTTATGACAGTAGAAATATGGAGTTAACTAATTGATATCGTTGATGTTAACGTTTTTTTTCCCAAAGTTCAGTTATTTTTATCTGTTTACACATTAGTAGCCCCGGTAATTATAGCCAGTCAGCATTAGATAATTCTATATAATGTGAAATATAATGTTGTTAATGGTTATTGATTAATAAATTAATGTTGTTGGCTGTTGCTAGATTTAATTGTAACCAAGATGTTGGCATTATCTGTTTTTGTTTTAGAATTAATTAATTAGTGCTGTCCAACCATACTGAATAATATCTAATTCAAAATGTCAATGTGATTCAATTGATAGCTTTCCCCCCCCTCTCCTAATAATAGAAGAACCATAAGTTCAACAAGGCGTTCACAATCCCTGGTGGTACTAGCAAGCGCTTTGAGAAAATTGATTTTTATATTTGTAAAGTATTGCAATATGGAAATACTCTGATGATAGTATTTTAAATAAAAGTCTCAAGTGGCCATTTTGGCATTTTCAACTATGTTTAGCTTTTCAAGAATACAAATAAACTGAACTAATGCATTCTATTACGATACCACTGCAATTAGTTTCATAATGATGTCACACCTTTGAAGACATCACACTCTTCCCTCAATTCTTATTTCTGTTGTTTCCACCAACTGATTGACTGAACCGAAAAGCGTCTCATCGAGATGTGTGGACACATCTAATAATAAGGATACGTTGAATTGCTAATATTCATGTATTTGTGTCAAATTATTTAAGTGGTAATCAATTAAGCTTCAGGTGATCGTTGGCCCTTTTCCGCTGTACTGGATTTTACAAAGGTTGTCACACCTGATTTTCTACAACAAGTAGCATTTCAGCAGGCAGCTGCAGGTCACATCGGTAGCAAATCCAATGGGTATCTGAGTAGCAACGCAATTGTTTGATTTTTTTTATTGTTTTCAATGGATTGATCAATAATTCACAATCTTATCACGTAGAAAAGCTGTCGTAGGACTGGTTAATCTTCTTGATTGCTTGATTCACAAGGCTTCGATCGTATCTTATGGTTTTTATCATTTTAATTTAACATTAAGTGACATCATGTTTCATTTTATTTTAATGGGGTAATACAACTCTTTAGTAATATAAACATTGTTAGCCAAAAACCTTCAATCTCTCAAAGAATATGTCTCAGTTCCATTACAACTGCATGAATGAAGTCATTTAGGAAAATGTACTGGTCGGTTTGTAAGTAGGTACAAAGAGATAGAGAAATATATGAAGCTTTGGATATGGATAAATACAATGAACTGCTTCGCCGACTCATTTATCCATTAATACAGGTTTAATCATGAAAAAAAGATTTGACAATAATGAACATATATATATATATATATATATATATATATATATATATATATATATATATATATATATATATATATATATATATTTACATACAGAAAGAGAGAGAGAGAAATAGATATATAGAGAGATATTGATCGATAGCCAAGAAAGCTTTACAGCTTTAAACGCCAAATATTGGAAAAATTATTCAAAATCTTTCCTTGTAACCTCAGTCACTTATTTCCCAAAATATATCAATGCAATGCATTGATTTTTCTCTTGTTTTACTTATAATTTGCTAATTTACTACCATGGGACCGTTTTGAAGATTGAGAAAATAAAAAAGTTATAATAAGATGGCATTTCAGCAATGTAGATTAGTTAACACCTCTTTCCAGCAATGTGTTCAAAATAAAGCATATGTCATACATGTACTTGTTTTTTTTTTACATAGGGTGTTATCATAATTAATCGTATATGGATGTTACTTTGTACTACACATCATTCGATCTTTTGGAAGACAGGGCTTATTTATTATGTAAACAATATACTAAGTGAGCCATTAACACTGGTGGACGGATAAACGTAGGAAAAGGGAGTTCCGGTGAGGGAACATCCCACAAAGCGCTGATGAATTAACAACACGTCGATAAAAACGTGTCTGAAACATCCTCAGTGATTTATAATGATTAGCCAGAAATCCGATCGCTGTCCATTTCAAATATTCTGAATATTGTGGATCCACGGTCTTGGTTGAGCTGTATTTGAAAACGTTTACCATTTATTCAACCGATTCAGATAGAAGAATGTATAAGCTTTTTTGGCAGTAGACATTTTAAGGTTCCGTTACACTTTAGAGAGTGTCATTTTGGCCGAAGATAAATGATTTAAATCAATGTTGTGGTTTAAAAAAATATTAGATGGAAAGGGAGTTGACAGTTAAACAATATAGTTTTATTGTTGCACCCACGAACCAAACATGTCCTCCTTAATAACCGACACTTATTTACCAAAAACAACGAATGAAATTCTTGAAAATGAAATATCACACAAGGTTGACAAGCTTTCGGTGGAGCAAGCGCGACTTTTGAAAACTAGAAAAATCCCATTTGCCATGAAAAGAAAGGTTTTCAACCAATGCATCCTTCCTATAGTCACCTATGGAGGTTAAACATGGAAACTGACTATTGGATTAAACCTGAAAATCAGAATCCTGTAGCGTGCTTAGGAGACAACTCACCTCTATAATAGAGAAAAGACAGAGGTCCGAGATATCATAGACATCATTAGAAAAAATCAAGTGGCAATGAGCTGGACATTTCATGAGAATATTATGCAAGTGTTGACATCAACATTCACAATATAGATATCATATGCAAAATTGTGGCAGAAAGAAAAAAGATGTCATGACAAGCTTAACAGATTAAAGTACTAGCACTATGACACCCAGTATATAGAGGTCTCGGGGATAGCCAATGACTGACATGGAGAGGTGGTTACTGCTGCTGCTGCTTATCATCCCAAGTAAATACATATTGACCGAAGTCGTGATTTGAAAATCAACAAAAAACTTTGGTTTAGATTGAAAGCATTCAAAATTCAACAACAAAGCTCTACAATACTTTGTTCATGATCTCACAGTAACAGGACATAAAAGCAAAACCCCACCCTCCGAAATATTTTCGACGATCGTTATTGTTATAGGAAAGATTAAAAAATACCTTACTAAAACGCCTGGGTACACTAATTAAGTCCAATCCGAAAATGGAGCCCCTACATAAAAGCCTTCTGATTGCAGAAAATTCGCCAGACCTCTATATTATGAGCGTCAGGGACCAAGTACATTCTGAACTTGTCTAAATTGGCACGCCATCTTATTTGCTGCTGGCTGCAGTTCTGCATATTATCTCTGGGTTTCCCCGTTGTGAATCGTGATGTCCCGTGGTGGCCTGATATTTTTGTAACATGTCCACCCACTGTTATTTGAGGCTTTTAATAGCTTGAAGGATATAAGTAACTTTTGTCTTTCCACAATTATACCGTGCTGTCTTATGATCTCTCCATGTAATGTTGAACACACTGCATGATGATCAGGTTAAGGGGTCAATCTTTTTTTTTAGTTTCCATGTTTCCACTCAATGAGGGACAATCGGAAGGATAGTTTGGTTGTACACTCTTCATTTTAGATTGCGATTTTCTTGTCTTTGAGGGTTGAACTGGTTCCAAAGGAAGTTCCAACCTACAGTGGTCCTTAGCTTGATTTCTTCTTTCGAGGATTCTATTGAGATTCGTTGTCACAGATGAATACAGTGGTGTACTTTCTCCAGTTCTGCGTTTTATAGTCAGAATAGCATGACAGACTGAGTCATTGGCGTGGAGGTTGTGGTTTTGTGTATATAAGAATCGAAAAGGAGTGTGTGCTGTCTTAATGACGCCCTGCTAAACACAAAAGCTGTATGCTCTTCCCGTTTTTCGTCTTTTTTTGGAAAAACTGGCATAAAGTGAATATTCGAAAAGCAGAAACTACCAGTACATATATTCTTTTGGAAGGATTTTTTCAGAAAAGAATCAAGAAAATTTTATTAGAATTGCAGAATCAATTATTTAAAACGGTTGGTTTAAGTAGGAGAATCTATGGCTGTCGATAAAAAACCAAGAAAATCACAAAATTTATTTTATGAATAAAACAAAGCATTTGTACCCCGATATCTGGCAGTTTAACCTGTAAGTTTAGGAAAACACAATTAGTATCTACGCAAGGAAACATTTGAAGACTGTTAATTTCTAGAATGTCCTTTGTTGTTCTATGTGTATGTCTGCACATTTGGAAACTGTGGTCCTCACACAGCGGGAAATAAACGAAACAAAAACTACCTGTTGTATTGATAAGGGATTAATTCAAGTACATTAAATTAACGATGTATATCTTGTATATATTCAAATACTAAATGCGAAAAAGAGCAACTAAAAGCTTAAATAAGTCTTCTGAAGTTACCAAGTTGTTAAGTGTTAATTAGCTTTAATTTAATCAGTCAATATACAATTTTTTTAATTTAATCATTCGAGAAAATAATATGATTACTTGTGGGAAGACGATGCATAAGTGTGGTAATATTGGGAGACAAAAATCAATTATATCATCTCAAGTAAGCATTTCCTTGGAACACATCGTCTCTCTGCTAGGATATAGAAATATTGCATATCATAGCGCTGCTGGTTTGCACACCCGTACATCAGAGCTGGTAGTATACATTGATTGTATACATGATGTGTTAAGCATATTGGTAATTCTCTTTTCACTATTTTACCAGATGCTTCCTAGCTATTAGTTATGCGCCATTTTATTTCATTTCTGTGGTCTTTTTCTAGCACCATCGCCACACCTCGGTGTATGTATTTTTCAACATCTTCTGTGGCTTCACCGCCTATACATATATTTTTAGGGTGGGTGGGGGGGCTCTGCCAATGAGCATTTTTTCTTGTGTTCGTTTTGTTTAACGTTATCTCAATCTTTCTGCCCTTCGGCTCGTCGTAGGAGGAGATGAAGAAACTTTTGTCTAGCAGTGGACTTATAACGGCTACTGCTGCTTTTTAATGATAATGATGATAGATGATACTCTTAGTCTCACCTTTAAAAGTAACATACTCTTCTACTAGCAAGAAATAGGACTATAAAAATAATACTACAGATTTGGGGGATAATAATTTACTGTTCCAATTATATGTATATATATATATATATATATATATATATATATATATATATATATGTATATATATATATATATATATATATATATATATATATATATATATATATATATATATATATATATATATATATATATATATATATTAGATAAACAATCGGATGTGTATTTTATTTCATGTTAGTTTCATTCAGAAAGTCACAATCTCTTTTCTTTTGTGATTGATTATAAGCAGAGCCCGAAAGTAGATTGAAAACTGTTATAAATCATGTCAGACATATTTACTCAGGTATAAGTTTTGTTATCTAACAAGAAGGTAAGCCTAAAGTAAAAAAAAAAAGAACTAGCATACCTATGGGGAGGTAATATTTGGGTAAAGAAAGACTTGTTGGTTACTGAGCGATAATAAACAACCAAATTTTATATCACAATTTCAAATTACTGTCCAACTGGAAGAATTATTGATCAATTTCATTGGTCTTTGCCTTATAAGACCAATGACTTCATCCCTTAAGCTAAAAAAAAAACAAAACAAACAAAAACACAACTTCTGTACATGAAGGAATTATTATGTTCGTTCAATCAGTTCAATTTTGGGTCCAATATTGGAGTTCCGCAGCAGTTCTATAAACCGGAATGGACTGTATATCGGATTTTAGTCGACAGTTGCATTTTGGTAAATTTATCATTACCTCCAAATTCAATCCAGACAATGGTTAGAACTAATGGAATTGACCGTAACAGAGTATCAAAACCAGTCCATAATCATTGTGAGTAGAATAACGGATTAAAGGAATTTCCATGTATTTTTTGTGTGAAAAAAAGACCCAGATCAGCACAAAAAAAGATCACAGACAAAAACAATTTTATAACAAAACCCTAATATTCAAACGATGGATTGAGAAAATTTCAGGTGATATAGCGACATTTCTTTTTAAAAGAACTCTGCAGTGTTTAAAGATGAGGCACACATAACGTAAGCAGGAATTCCATTAATTTAAGATTCAGTCGTTTGTTTACAATAACTGCCAATGTTTAAGAAACGACAAAAAAAAACAACAAAAAGATGGTCAACAATCATATTTTGTCAGTCAAAGTTTGGGTCACGACTTTTAACTCATTATCTGAAACTGCATTACTTCGTCGAGGGCAACCGAGTAATTTTAAAAGTTCTGTATTCAGATTTTCTGTTTACTATCATTCTTCCAATTCAAAAAAGGAGATTAATATTGAGTGAAGAAAATAGTAAAATAATTAGAACTAGATCTAATTGAAATAAAGCACACATCACCTTAAAATTATAAATGATTACTGAATACTTGATTGTACTACAATTATCATATATTAGCTTCACCCTACCTTGAGGAAAACAAATGATACGTAAATACTTCGTCTGAAAATCCTTCGTTGTAATACAAAGACAGTGTGAAAAATCAGGGAGCAAGGAATGGCGAAACGGCTTCAGCTTTTTTGTGCTCGGTTCAATCTTTGATCAGAATATTTAAGCAGACGTCCACCAGGCTGCAGTTGTACTTTTGAATCCCTTCAGAGGGCATTTTTTCTGTATCATGAATGGATATAATGCAATAATAATGATATGGAGTAAAACTGCAAATAGAATAACCAGGATGAACGTGCTGTCTACTGGAACTGCATCACCAAGTTCAAACATGTACATCGATTCAAATTTCGAAATCGAAGAGAATATCACCAGTCTTCATTCTTGCAGACAGCTTAAACTATTCAGTTTCTCGGTCAGATTTAATTTGCTCACTAAGTCCCATATATATTTCATTATTACTTGGTATCACTGTCTTTATTACTTGTATATTTTCACATTTAGCACCATTACAAAGTGGCCAAATATGTTATTTTCAATGAAATGGTTGCTCGTATTTCAACGATTTCAAGACCATCACACAGCCATCATTGCAATTATCATATATATCAATATTTGAAATAAAATGTCATTTCACTAATGTTATCATTTCCTCATGCCAAATATAAGCTGCTATAAGAGACGGGAAAAAATGAAAAACAATCGATAAAGTTAATGAATGGAACGACATGAGATTAAAATTCAAAATATGCTGTTTAGAGAGGCATAGATAGATGGATTGATTAGAAAATGTGATGGTATATTTCAAGGTCACAAGTGTCAAGTAAGATATAAACAGGAAATAGAACAGAATTGTTGAATATGTTTACATTCACCTATTATGCGAATGAGATAACAGGTAAATAATGTCAATTTTTTTTTTCAAAAAATTAACAATTAAACCTATGAGCTGTTTTCTCAGCCAACAATTCACTTCTTGTTCCTATATTCAAACTGAATACAAATCTTCTGTTGAAGCGTTTTGTATTGATACTGTGTTATATTATTTGTGAACATCAGAACAACTCAGAACATACAAGCACATGTTTGATAAAAGATCTACAGACGCCTGCTCCTATATTTATGTATCAGCTAATCTCTGCCATGTAACTATACACGTATTCATATACATATATATATATATATATATATATATATATATATATATATATATATATATATATATATATATATATATATATATATATATATACTCACATGTAAACACTCAATCCTTCAAATCACTCGAATAGATTCTCTTTATTGGGTGTTCATTTTTAAAGCAAGTTGTGAGTGTATAAAAATTGGCTATTCCTACTATGGTATGTTTGTCTCTAATACAAGTCAAAAATAAACAATGTTCAAATCCGATGATTCCCAAATTGAATGCTGAAAATCGAAGGATGTCACAGTTTGAGATACAAGTATCACCGGGTAGCAAAAACATACCTCGAATTCTTATCATCCTGTAAAAATGTCAGAGAGATTAATGAATTGTGGGTCTATTTATGTGTTTGTTTGATGAGAAAAATTCATGAATGCGTTGATTCATTAGAAACTATTTCGAATGACATACAATAAATGAGTTCACTTGGCTAAGACAGCATATATAAAAAAATTGTTCGATTTTTGAAGCGACCGTTTTATGTAATGATCTTTTCTTTTTATACAATCCAGACCAGATAACATCATATGGTAATTGGGGAGGGGGTAATTTCGAATAGTGTTCCGAATAATATAACTATCATGACTATTCTGTTGGATTATGCATCCATTTGTTCATAATATAATAGTCCACGTTGAGAAACAATAGAGCAGACATGGATAGTGAAGGAACATGATGTATTTTAGACATACGCTAATTATTAAGACATTTGACTCGTCTGCGTCAAAGTAGCTTCCTATCAGTCGCAGTTTCGATTTCACCAGCAGCCAATTTCGTTAATTGCTTATTCTATTTACGTTGTCTGAGCCAAATGACATATTCACCGTGTTGTGATGGGCGGTAATTTCCAATAAAGTTTTGTCGTATATAAACACATTCATAATCATTCAAACTGGTTGTCTATCCATTTCTTAATGTATATATACATATGTGTGTGTGTGTGTGTGGGTGCTAAATCAAACATTTGGACTATTCCTATGTATCTTTCATTGTTCGAAAATGTCTCCATGTCCTTCTCCAAATTGTAGCTTTGTCATCACAATTACTTTTGGTATTTTCATTATCTTTGCAGACTACTTTTGCTGCTATCTTTCCTCATTGATGTCAAAAAAAATCCGACCTATTCTCCACAAATAGGTGTTTTATAGGTCACGTTCGTTGCTCCAGGCTGACATCGTCGTGTAACCCACTGATATTTAGGGATAAAATCAATATGTCTCGCGCGGCGCTGTATTTTGATAACTGCAATTTCCCGTATTTTCTCTGTTTATCACTAGGTAAAACGGGTGTTTATGCCAAGAGGGTGTCTTTTTTTTCCTTCAACAAGGTTGGACCTCTCCAAACAACATAGGAAGCTGAACAACAAAAAAAAAACAGAAAAAAAAAACACGCACACCAGCAAAATGAAGAATATCGATGATACTAGACACGTTGTCCTTCTACTCCTCACAAAATCAACGATAACTCTCCATTTCTTTTGCAGAATGGCAGAGTTTAGTATATGTTCAATAATTCCTCAAACAGATCTAACCTCCTGATATATCGCATCGACCTGAAATTATTTTCCATAACTAAAGATATCAACCCAAACAGTCAGAATATTAAATGACATTGCCAGTGACTCTATGTTAATGATGGGCAACTGTAAACAGTAAAAGAAGGAATTCGGTTACCGAACGGTGAAATAAGTTGCAAAAGAAAGTAATAATCAAGAAAATAAACACCGTAGGATGGCAAGCTTTTGGTAAAGCACTCCAACCCACAAAAACGAATAAATCCGATTAGTTCTAAATAAAAGGGGACTTCATCAAATGTATCCTCCTGATTATCAATTGAAATGCGGAACCTAACCGAATAATTGACTCTTGCACAGAGGAGCATGCAGCATACACAGGCGAGTATCATGCTAAGCCCCACCCCATTTTTCTTGCCTTTTCGGCAAGGATCAAAGTTTAGTATCTGTTCCTCGGTCGAGACCGGAGCACCGGTACTGACACTTGCCTGCCGGATGGTTTGGAGAAGTCATACTGAGGTTGCGCATCGCTACGTGCATTGGGAACCCTTGCCTTCCTTTTCTATCACTTGGCCCAGTCGCAGGGATTACGGCACCCCGGGGCGGCACTGTTTCATTTCACTTAACGAAATGGGTCAGGGCCCGTGCCTGATGCTTCCAGGGCGGCTGTTGCTTTGGTTGCTCAGCAAACCAAAACTGCGTCAGCTGGAGATATTACTCAAGGGTTGCTCCTATTTTCCCAACGTAATGCTGCTGCCTTGTCACATTTTGCTCGGGTTGGAGAGTAAATAAATAGACCTCAATTTTCTAGCTTTTTTTGGCAAGTATCAAAGTGTTGTATCTGTTCCCCGGCAGAGGCTGGAGCGCTGGTACTGACACTTGTCCGTCTAATGGGCTGGGAATTGCATTAGCCAGCATCAAAGCCCAAGTGTGCCGATGCAATGTGTCAGGTTATACTGAAGGTGTGCAATGCAACAGGCATTGAGAGCCTTTGGACTCGTCCTTGGGTTATCCCCTCCTACCTGGCCCAACTGCAGGGGATCTGTTGACCTGGGGCTGCATTGTCCCATTTCACATAAAGAGACGGGTTGGGCTCACCCTGACGCTTTCGTGACTGTGGTTACTTTAGAGACCACAGTTGCTTCGCGACCCAAGTCGTGTCGGCTGGAGCTATTTTTGATGGGTTGCTCTTTTCTCCCAACGTAAAGCCCTGACCTTGCGTCGCATTTTACTCAGGTGGGAGAGTAAATGAAGACATGCTTTACCAACCACGGTTGATTTGCAACATAAGTTGCGTCGGCTGGAGCTATTCTTGGTGGTTGGCTCTTATTTTCACCGCATAAAGCCCTGACCTTGCGTAGTATTTTGCTCTTTGGGGGGGAGTGGAAAGTTACATGTTCAACCTCACATGGAAAGTTCACAAGACAGCAAGTTATATTAGTGAAAGCACAGGAGTCCAAGATATCTCAGAAACCATCAGAAAATTAAAATGGCAATGAGCTGGTCATGTTGCAAGGAAGTCAGGCAACTGCAAAACGTCACAACTCACAACATGGATCCTTGGAGATCATATGCAGAATTGTGGCTGGTTATTATGAATTCAGAAAGTATTGGCTCCTGACACCAAGATAAAGAGGTCTGACAAATTTAAGAAGTCTATCCTTCAAAGTTTGATGAATTATCTCTTGAGGGTCAATCCATTCAATTAAAAATACTACAATTATATCCAATGACTAAGCTAAGTATATTATACCTATCATGAAGGGATTAAGAAGTGAAACAGTTATTCCCCGTAAAATTATGGTATTTTCTTTTCAAAGTGAGAATTTATCTCAAATAATGTGTCAACATTTTTTTTCTGCATCTTCCAATCCCGAAAAGATGTTATAAATGAGATTGTTGATTCATGGTGATTCGGTCTCTACTCTACGCCTGGCTGCCATCAGACTTGCTCCTTGAAAATTCAGACTTTTTAGTGACCAAACGAAAGGCATAGGAAAAAAAATATTTTTAGTGACCCATTACCCCATTCTTTTGTAATCGATCGCCCTAAATACGGCAAGCTGCCAAGAGACGTTAGCTTCTATTGAGTGATTAACAAGATCTCTCAGCATCATATTTCGTATATCGGTTCACATATGTTTTTTGAATTTTTTGGTTTCTGAATACTTTGTATGTAAAATTTTGGCATTCCCTTTGTCATTTGCAAATCGAAGTCTTCAGTGGAGGTAAATCAGAAGCCAAGAAGTGTGGAGCAGGGATATGGTCACCACTGCCAGGTGGGGGGTTCGGGTCAAAAAACCATATAATAATGTTGTCTTCAGGAAGAAAACAAACACTGTAACCAAATATTGTAACTAGAGAACGCATCCTAACAGGTGTGCTACAAAAGGCGTTTCTGATCGAAAAAAATCCAACTCTTGATCTCTCAGGTTCCATAAATACATTATTCATGTGATATACACTCTTATTTGACAGGTGCATTCAGTCATTCAATAGATACTGTGATGTCACCAAAGTGTTTCACCGGCATGATCTGTTGGGATATATCAATTAAACCATTGAAAAGGGGTTGATCGATAAATAACTTACTTTGTTCGAGCTTCGTTCGGTAGTGATTGCTGGAAAAAAAGTCTGGTATTTCGAAAACAAGCTTGAATACAGACGAACATTGATTAAAGGGCTACTTTAGCGAAAACTTTCACTGTCAATTGAGATGCTTTCTACACTATAAACTTATATAGGGGAGGAGCTAAAACAATTTCAAGTAGACATAATGAGGATTAAATGTTTGAATATGCAGCGTTGTAGCTCCGTCCATGTAGTCTGTATGCGTGAGGCATCCATCCATCCGTCCATACACACATACATACATACATATACACACACATACATACGTACATACACACATACATGTATACATACATAAATACATACATACATACTCACATACATCCATACATATACACATACATAAACACATACATACACACATACATACTGACATATATACATGCATTTATACATACATATATACATATATACATACACACATATATGTACACATACATACATATATACATACATGAATACATATATACACACATACATACATACATATATACATAAATACATACATATACACATACAGACATACATACATATATACATTCAGATATACATACATACGTACATACATACCTACATACATACGTACATTCATACATACATACATACATAGCAAGCCAGACAGGCTAACATGAACACTGAAGAAACCTATCTTGACAGTTCCGTAGGCAGTTTCGTTTGACAATTTGTAATGTGTAAATAATAATTTTGTGAGTTTTGAAACGCTTTATATTTCCATTATTCCAAGAAAGAAGGGTCTACAACCAATGCATACTCCCAATAGTCACCTATGGAGTCGAAACATATAACCTACCCAAAACACTGACCCTCAAACTGTTAAGCATACAATATGCACATGAAAAAATCATGATCAATCTCACATGGAGATATCACGAGAGAGCACAATATAACCGGGAGAAAACAGGGATCCATAAGGAAACTCAAATGGCAATGGACTGGTCATGGTGCACTGATGGAAGATAACCGATGGACATCGAAATTCACAACATGGATCCACAAAGATCAGATGCTGAGGTCAGCAGAAATAAAAGATTGAGGGGTGAACTGGACCAGTTCAGAAAGTATTGGATTCTCGATTTCCATGATGGAGTGGTGTGGTTAATCGTGGGGAAGAGGCATTTCCAATGACAGACGATAAAAGACTGATGATGATGATGATGATAATGATATGTCCATCAAAGTTGTAGGCAACAAATGTAAATAGTTTTCCCTTCCAAAATGACTAACAACTTCGTTTTTGCTTAAACTTATAACAAGACTTTGTCCATTCCACACTGCTGCTTTTCATGCCAACCTGTGTCTTTCCACTGGCTGTTTTGATGGAAGATCCGTGTGAAGTGTTTGGCTGTCACATCATTGTTTGTTCTCTGCGTTTGAGTGGCGTAAATCGCATGATAAACGAGTGTAAGGTGATATGTTTATCTTGATTAGATTATGATCGCTTCTCCCAGGGAATAAAGTTAGATATGAGTATTTATGAGAGACTGTGCCACTATTAAACTTCCAGTTGTCGAACTGTCCAATCAGACGCGTTATCAATCGAGCAAAGTAGTGAATATTTATTCCACTCGAGTATTGCGTATTTGAAAAGAAAATGATGTTCACTAAAGCACGAAGGATAGCTGATTTATTCACTGGTAAGTGCTGAAACTTCCATGTTGAACCAAGCATTTATAGTGACAGCCTTGTGCCGATATCGTCTGTTCAGTATAAGCTGGAGACAGAGGTCAGATATTTGAGCCCGGGGTAGTTTAAAAGCGTCGGTCAAAAGACTGAGTTCAAATCTAATAAACTTCTAACCAAAGCGTGAAATATTTAAGTTGAGTTTTTGCTTTACACTGAGTTTCAAAATATATGTGATAGAATTATAAAGAATTCTGTAAAAAACGCAATTTCATTCTCCGTGGTAAGAATTGATTATTCGTCACATAATTTGATATCCAGAGAGATCCTGAATATTACTGACTAAGTGGTACAAATATTGAGTCTCTTTCTAGCTATAGATACAATTATCACAACCTTACCAAATTCTTGTTTGACTGGCCGAGACATAATCAACTGCTAACCATACAATATCATATTGAAATGATTAATGACTATGTTGTATGTCAGCCATATCATGGTTTGTATCAAAATAGCAAAAGATTTGAACTCTGTTTTTTACATCAGAGGGTAAGAAAGTCGAATGTTGAAACAATTTATCCATTCGTGTATCACAGAATCATACGAAAATTTCTAATTTAAAAGTGAAAAAGATATGGCACTAAGATGACGGCTCGTATTCTTCATTTCAACCCCCATAATGAATAAAAACCTTTCGAAATTACCGAAACTACTCTCTTGGTGTCTCCGTATCTGTAGTATAAAACTGCAAAAGCCTACGTCCAATAGCAAATTTGCTGGGAAATGGTAAGTCTTGGAGACTATAGTTTTATTTATTTATTTTTTTTTGAATCAGCGACCAAAAATGAGGAGAAATCAGCAGGAATAATCATTATACTTTTCAAAGTATATCTGTCTTCTATTTCCACAATTTAAAAAAAAGAATATGTACATTTACATGGCACTAGGTGAGTGGTCATTCTTCAGACAGCCTAGTTGGGAGATTACGTGATGTGTTCATTTTGAAGATTGGGGAAAACACACCCATTGAATTGATCGCCATTTTTTAAAAAATAAGCACTTTATAATTCTCAAATTGTAAATGTACATGTAATAAACGAAGGATACAAAGCATTTAGTGAAAATAAACAGTTCATTATCGAATAACAATAAATTTCATTCAATTAAAAAACATAGAATAGGGGAAAATGGTTGAAGTCTATGGCATTGTTTGACTAATCGGATCACGATTATTACCAAGGTCCCTACCAAGATTATCTCAGGTATTATTTTGACCAAATAAACATCCTTTCAATTGATGATGTTCTTCGATATTCTTATTACGAAAACAATCAGTACATTACTAGTTTCCGGCATTTCTATTGACACATGTCATTTCCTTAAAAACTCGTAGTAATTGCTATATCATTAATGTCGATGTATTTACAATTCATTAAATCTTCTATATTTAAATCATTCTTTACAGCGTATTTACTATGATGCAGTTTTAGCAGTGCACCACAAAAATCCCCAAAATATTCCCATTATATAAATCAAGGTGGAACCTTGATTTATCAAAACCGTGGATAGCGAGGATGAGTGTAATGAAAACTTGAAATTTTCTAATGTTGGAGGATAAAAAAAATCGATCTTACCAAACTTTGCTTTCTCGTAAGATTCATGTAGCATTATTGGTAGAATAAACTCTTGCAATATCTTGCGAGAAGAAATTAACGTTGCTAGATATTCTGATTATTAAATCGGTTGGACACACATACTAAACATTTGCATACCCAAGCTCTAAGCGACAATTGTTTTCCGTAAAAGGCATGATCGATGAATAATACTTTCTGGCCACTTGCTTGGTGGCAATCTGATCTTGATCCCCCCACTGAAATCCAATAGTGTTGCAGATGTATTCAAGAAAACAAGAATTTGCCGGGATATATTGAGAAATGTGTCTTTATTTGTAGATAGGGAGGGTCGGTGAAGGAGCTCTCTTACACACGCAACTGTTAACATTTGAAAAGTTATTGATGTAACTGAATAAATTTTTATCATGCACTTTAATAATCATCATTATCATCATCATCAACCTTATAGTGTCTGTTTTTTGACATATACCTTCTTCGCCACACCTCTCCGTCATGGGGTCGTAGAGTCAGTATTCTCTGAATTTGTCTAGTTTGTAACTTTCTATCGGCCACGATTTGCTTATAGTATATTGGGATCCATGTCATGAATTCTGATGTTCAGCAGTTATCAGATTTTCTCGCAACAAATCCAGCCCATCGTCATTCGAATTTTCTGATTGTTTCTGAGATATCTTGCACTACCGTCATTTTCCGTAATATACTGTGCTGTGTAATGTTCTCTCCATGTAAGGTTGAGCGTGTTTCTTGCATGTTCGCATTGCATGTCTCTGCTCCATAGATGACCATCAGGAAAATGCATTGGCTGTATTCCTTACTTTTAATGACCAGCGGTATTTTTCTCTACAGTAAGACTTGCTCTTGCAAAAGCATGACAACTTAGCGTTATTTCCCTTGCAACTTCTCTCTCTGAAGATTCTTTGGAGTTTTGTTTTCTTAGTTACATGCACGTGTTTTCTTTCTTTAGCTCTGAATTTTCGATTTTAAATGTTTAAGTGTCTTTGTCCTCAACATATTTGTTGCAAATATTATTCTTTTTGGGTTTTTAGTCTGTCCAGCATTATTTGGAGATCAAGAAAGTTCCTAGCAAAAGCGAAAAATCATAGCTTATTAGTCATTTGCCGTCTATTCTGATTCTTTTGTGTTCTGAGTCTAGGTTCGAAAAGATCATCTTGAGACAGGTTGTGATGAATTTGGATGAGCTGGTTTCTGCGTGCCTCAATTTCTCCCAGGTTGAAAGGGCACCAAGTCTGTGTACCCCGATGAAGGGACTGCTGTGTTGTAATACTCAGACGTATACAGGTTCTACAACTGGTCGTACTATTGAGTCAATGATTTCCACAAATTCACACAGAGTTGAATTCTACATTTTGTGGCTTTTTCTTTTAGTTGGTTTACTGAATGGAGATAGTTGATGGTGGTTGAGTAGCTTTTCCTGAATCCAGCTTGTTCACATGATTGGTTTCCATCTATTGTCTTGATGATTTGGTTGGTTATCACTTAGGTGAAGAGTTTTCAAATACAGTTTGCCTGTAATCATTAAGGTATTTCGTCTTATGCATAACGGCATTATGATTGCAGTCCCAATCTTTTGAAAATTTACTTGGTTTGAGGCATAAGTTGAATAAAGTGACTAGTTTCTTATTGATGAATTTTCCTGCGTTTTTAGTAGGTCAATGGTGATGTTATTTGCTCCTTTGTCCGATGTCTTGCTCCACTTCCTGCAGGGTATCTTCTGGGAAATTTTCGAATCAATTACTCTCAGCCAGTGTTTCCTGTTCATTTTTTTGTATCTTAGTGGGAGAGAGGTTTTTGTAAAATTCCTGAGCATGTTTTAAAGTACAATCACTATCCACAGTCAGTTCTCCATTTACTTATAACACAATGGGTATTTGCTTCTTTCCTATACCGAGCGATTTTTCAGTAGTTTTGAAGACCATACCGTTTTTAAAAAATGTCTTCAATCACTGCTGTCCTGTATCTTCGATTAATTTGTTTCTGATGGTTTTGTTCAGTCCTGTGGCTTTCATATTTCAATTATTGTAGGTGGTATTTTGAGGTTTCCGCCTTTTTAATGAGATTCTTTGTTTTTGTCTGGTACTTTATTCATGATGTCTGTGTTCTTTGGCTCAAGTATACTGGTAACCCTAATCAAAGAGGTTCTTACATAATTGCTGAGCTCGTTATTGTTCTCTTCTGGTTCGATGTGGAGTTCATATTTGTCTTAAGTTCCGGGTTGAATGGTCGAGTAAGAATTTTCACGCTAAGTGGTTTCAAATGGTGCAGGAAATCCTTTAGGGATTCTGCCTTGTGAAAGAGATTTTTCTTTGAATACTGTAATCACCGCCTCACAACGATAGAGGGCGTTTATTTATGTTACTGTATGATTCCTCTGTTATGGTATGATGAAATAAAAAAAAAATGAATTCCCCCATTTCCCCTTGATATCTTTTTTTGCGTTCAAACTCTGAAATCATATTTGAGATAAGCTGAGTAATGTTTATGAATAACTGTTTCATTTCTAATGTCGTAATGATTTTAATTATATCAACTCTGTCTCTGCAGGGAAATCATAGGCTAGAAAAACGTCAGTAAATGACAACAGAAGTCCCACAATTGAAATAAATGCACAATTCTTTGACGTAATTCCTGATAAAAGCTTTCTTCCAACTGACACGAAAACTTCCATCTCATATCGTTGGTTCTCAATCCCCCAAGCCTCATGGATAATTTCACAAATATTTGAACGTAAGAGAAAAACAATTCCGTGACATTTGCCGCCAAAGAGAACCAGTAAGAACGTGACAGCATATGGTTACATTAGTATCCTCTAGCTTCATAGAATAAATCTTATGAATGTATATCTTGGTTTACGACACGAGCTTATACTCAGCTTACTTCTCTATTGGCACAGAATATATTGCAAGTCCTGACACTGACTAAAATTACAGCCTGATGACATATTTTGGAGTAGTGTCTCACCCGATAGTCTTGCAATTCAGGGAGAGTCTGCCTAATGATAAAAGAAATACGTCTTGTTATCATTTACAAACGATGAGAAACCAAATGTTGAAGATTGAAATTTCTTGCTATGTTTCGAACCCATAGAGAAGGGATTGCAGTACGAGTGTACTGTTTGTGGTTGAAGATTGATTAAATTACGTGACGATGTTACGTCTCGATAAAAGTGTTTCCTATGTTGATAGTATGATGTATTAGTACATACCTATTCTGCTCAACACCGACAGACTGTACATCAACTGATTCTTCTCATAATGTTCACTTAAGGAATGTGTACGTTAGTGACTATTGGTTGGCTGATATTTGAATGGTCATGTGGTGTAATGGATTCACACAGACGATGTACTGAGTAATATCTTCAGTGTGCTTTTTGTGTTTATGCATATCTTTTGTCAGTCAGCCTCATTTTTGACTATAGCAGTGAGGGAATTATTTTTCCTAACCAGCACATTACCATGAAATCAAATCTATAACTGTATGTAGATTTATAGTTCGGTTAGTTTTATTACTGTCATCAAAACAGCATATTACATATTAGTCACCGTTTTATGAATGTCTCTTTTCTCTCTGTGATGATACGTCATAATATGAATGCTGTATCATTTCTTGTCTTACATCTCATCCACTAAATTTCCAGTTTATGTCCAAGTGCTCAGAGGCTACGACAATAAAGGGTTGTGCACTTATAATTCCTTTTGGACAATGATATTTTTAAACATATCCTCCGTTGTGGAGATCAATCGCCCATCATTTCACCAGATTTTGATTAAAGTCATACATATTCCATTTTTACGGCAATTTCCAACTATGTTTTTGAATAAAATGCCACAAATATCATCGTTTGAATCATTGATCTTAGGAAAGGATATATTTCTTAATCATTAAGAAGCTTAGCTTACCGTACAACCATGGTTAACAAATTAGTCTTGCGATGCTAATGAGTTCACTACTTGTGCCACTATGTTACAAAAAATTAAGATGATTGAATATCTACCTCTGACTGCATGATCGTCCCTGAAATTGAGTGATTATAAGTTTTGTTGACGAATGATTATCATTATAGAAGCCTTATGAGACGATGAAGATACAAGCAAGATGGGATATTGGTTCTATTTGCCAATTTCAATCCGTTGTAATTTTTAAAAAAAGAAGAAAATGAAAGGATACATGAAGAGAGGGGATGCTACAGTATTAAGCCTTTTTTAGCATCATCTCTATTTGTCTTGGATCAAAAAAGTATGTTTTGCAGTTGGAAAAGTGATAAAAAGTATTTAATAATTGCTGATTCAAGGAAAGGAAAATATATATCCAAACCACACAAAAAATGAATCACCGTATCCTAGGGGTGTACAAAAACTAATTATCAAAAACGTATCGAGATTGTTCTTTTTGAAGAAAAAAATCTTTAAACTAAAGCTATGTAACAAAAATACCTTTCCCATCTGAAATTATCTGAAAATACCAGATGACGATTATCAATAGTCTTGAATTATAATCACGACTCGAAGGGTAATTTTCTGAGAAAACAGACATGAAAATGGTACTTAGTAAAGTGATTGTGCAGATTTTCAATGGGACCAAGAGCGTCCAGAGACACCTAGTACCCGTAGACACATAGACAAATCTGTAACTAACTAGGCTGGTTGGACAGGTCTATCGTTAGGCTACAGTGATTTGATGAAGGGTGAAAAAAAGAGTTAGAGACGGATATGCAAATAATTATTGAAAAAAAAACTAAAGAAAACTTCGTCGGATAAAAGGGGATCATGAAAAAGGACCTGGGCAGTGAATTAAAAAAAGAACAGGTTTTCCCAGTCATTGAGTTAAGAAAAACAAAAAAGATATATGCCAAATGGTTATGGCCAGCAATTCCAGTTGGGGACGATCGAACATAAAATTGAAAATAGAAAGTATCTCCAATGAATAATTCACTTCACTTTTTGTTGAGACGTAAGGGGGTGATGTTCAATAAAGACATTAGACGGTCACATTCCTAACCTTCAAACTTCATTGGCGCAGCTTGTCCACGTGATACATACCTAGCCAGCCAACCAGCCAACAGAACAAACCAATATATGTGAAATATCTAATAACAAGGATATTCTGTTAATACAGATTTAAGAAAATAGGCAATTATTATTTAATATATGATTGTTAAGAACAGAATATAATATGTAGAGAGAAGTTAAAAATGAGGAAACAGAAAAGAAGTACCAAACTCAACTCCTATTTCTTTCCAAACCGAAGAAAATTATGGCAATTTTTATATCATACATATCAACAAATCAGTACAAATATGTAAGACTTGTCAGTTTATAGAAGACGATGAGAAAGACGCCCTCCAATCAGATTACTACTTGGAAGGTTAATGGTATTTTCACATATAGGCTCAGTTTCGGTGACATGGACAGTGTGAGGTTTGCTACACTAAATTTGGTGAGAACTGTTATTGTTGTTCTTGTTAAGGATTAGAAACAAAGTCAGCTCTGAGTTTGACAGTTTGACAGGATTTGATAATTTATTTAAGCAAGGGAAACGGAAAAAAAGATAGTTGAAAGAAAATGAAACGAGAAACTTCAAAAATTAAAGGGTAAATAAGAATTCCCAATGCTAAAGGTAAGAAAAAAATGAATTTGAATCTAATTGGAATAGCTTTAAGAGCCACCATCGTTAGTATTCCCGTTGTAAAATATAGTTGTATGATGCCATTGATGGCTATTCTTTAGGTAGACATTTTGTATGATGTCATTATCAACTCTGTTTTATGGGTATGCGCCAAATATTTCATTATAATGTCCCATTTGTGCTCATCCTCATTTGCCAATTTTCTTTCACTCATGCAGGTGTTTGGTATCAAATTTGGGAACTACATTATACTGCTTTACTGCAAAGACATCATAATCATCAAGGGAATCATTTTGAATTAATGAAATTCCAATGAGTCGGAACTTGTCACCACAAAATGAACATTAGATGTGCTCTTAAAATATAGTACACTTTGGCTGATAACACTTATTGTTCTCGCCTCAAACCATTATCTGCGAATGATTAACCTTATTAATGTGCACAGAGTAGACGTTCCCTGTCTTCTGTTCACATATCTCTGTAACCTTCCATGTTTGTCGTTAGTTGTAAACACTTTGTTTTTAGCAGGCTACTTCGATCGGCCACCTAATTCAGATAAATTCATAATCTTTTGGATAACCTCTGATTTTTTCACAGGGAAAAGTTTCAACGACTTCTTTGACAATCTACCTATACAGAATTGATGGATACAATTATATAAATTGATGAATCGAAGGGTTTTATTTACAAGACGAATATTATACAAAACTGGACCCTTATTCTTATTTGTTTGTCGTACAAAACTCTGACTTTGGAATATTTAGGATACCTCAGATGTGATTTTAGTGTTATCATAATGGGTGACTTGTGGGTGACTGATTCAAGTAGTTTCAGGCATGATATGTACGGACATTCAACATTCTATTTCAGTCAGTCTCAACAGGATTGTAATCGAACGGATATTGGTATGAGCAAAAAGAAACCTTAAAAGGTATTTAGTATATCAAAATGCTCGTAAAATCATTGTGTCATGCATTAAACATCTACAACCATTCAATAAGACAATATTAACCTACGCCTTAGCATATGCATTTATTAGAAAAAGACCGTTGGTTAAGAGAGGTCACGAACACTGGATTTAGCTCTACGGTCCATTGATCAATATAATGAAAACAATAATTGAACACATCAAACAGACACGTTTTTATTCCAAATTATAGTAAACATAACTACATTCTCTCTCATTCGACCATATTTTCACGCTTATTTGTTTTGTGTCTGGTTAGAGTTGACTCTATTATAGTGTCGTTCGGAATTCTTCAATGATGAAATGCAATTAGTCATCTGATTCATACTATGTGCCTATTAGTTGTGAGATTGACACGGAGTAAACCTTCTGTGTGTTGTGATAAGAAGCATTAATTAAAAAATAGCGAGTAAAAAAATAATGAAACTACTTCATCAATGGATATAAACAATTAATTTGTTTTAGTTCAGTTTCTTGTTCAGTTTTGTTCAGTCAATTAATCTGGCTTTGTTCAGTCTCTTGGAAATGATTGAAAGTGGAATACTAAAAAATAGAGTGTACCAATATGCACTCCCTGCTGCGCATTCGGCAACAGTTTTCGGGTTTGTTATAGCTTTAAACATAAAACTGCATTTCAAAGACAGAATGAGAGAGTGAATAAATTTGTGTGGGGCTGAAGTTCAAGCCCATCCCCCATAATTCACATAATGTTTGATTAACTTTGCCACGAGTGTAATGAATAAAGTGAGAATGATAAAAACAAGTATGTTCCAACAATTTATGATCCTATCATTGATCGTTGAACGCCTCAAATAATTTGGTTAGCTTTCTTCATCTGCTATTATGAATCGATTTCTCATGTCTAATTTCGACCCCTAGGATGGGTTTGGGGTAAACATCCAACTACTTTGGAGAGCAACTATAACCTACTCAACTAAAGATCATTAAGAATAATTTCGACACGAACAATGTTTTCATGGTGTACATGAACTCCAAGAGAACTTTTTCGCGATTACTGTTCATTTTCCCATGTCAAAAAGATACCTGTTTATCTTATAATTGAAAATCTCAAGTCATTAAATCTGAAGCAGGTTTTTTAGCGCTCACAACGAGACATGTACCAGTTCTTTATGCAGGTATTATCTGTGGTCAAACACTCTGAAGACTCCGTCCCTCCACCGAAAGAATATAGGATATTTTGATGCATGAAAACAAGTCTTCTCACAGCCAAGTTGTATCTAAATCAAGATCCATATTTGTAAGCTTTTGTTCACGATGAAATCAGACTCAATCCATCACTAAACATGACTCCACCAATTACGTAATCATTAAGTAATAACAACACTTTGTTCTCAAGATCGTTAGCAGAATCAAAGGGTTTATAGATACATTCGGCAAAGTAAGTCTGCGAAACAACTGGCTGAAAAATTGCCGGTATGTTTTCCTGTTTCAGTAGAAAAATATACCTACCCTGTGTTTGTTTGTCCAGTAACATACTCAACAAGAGACTCCGGGGAATCCCTTTGGCCGAACTTGCTAGATTACCGCTACTTTTCTCTTAGATAATATCTTTTGTCAAACTTTAAAAAAAAAGTCTTGGGTTTACTATGTCCCCCTACCGTAGAACAAACGATATGAGCTGTCTGCGCCAAAATGAGGGGTTTAAACCGATCTGTAAAATCCAAATTACTTATTTTCCGTTTTGGTTATCCGACGCAAATCCATTTAGACAAGTGGATCTATATCTGATTAGATATAACTTGAATAGCAACATCACCCAAACAACCAGCCAAGTGAGCAACATATTCTTCTCTATTCGCTTGTACGTTGGTGTGTCTCCAGGGGCTATTGGTGTAATTCTTGGGCCTACAACCTTGACATTTTGCACGAGTACTTGAGTAAATACTCATCAAGAACTTCTCAAAAAATGCGTTTTCACGTCTCTATGTTTGTTTCATGAACAACAAAGCACAAATCTTCTGCTGGTATTTTTCTCTTAGATAATTTTAGATTCCTTTTTAATGATTATTTTGGATAGAATATCTAAAAAATACTATTAGATGATTATTTGTTAGGCAATAATGATTCATCTATGCATGGTACGGGTATTGAGTGTGTGCTCATAAAAATGTCAAATTTTAATTAAACTATCAAAAGTGTTAGACATCGAAACACATTTTAGCTAACAGTTACAAAATCTAAGGTCTGATTAAGAGTGCATGATATGCCTCAGAGAGAAAAGTGTCATTGTATGTCAGCCAAGAGGGTACAAGAAAAGTAATTTAGTGGCCACCTGTATCTCGAACTGAAAAGCACATAATTTACGAGTGCATTATCCACTTACAGCAACAATTTTCATTAGTTCCTTGATCATAATGGCTACTAAAATCCGTTTTAATGGTACGGATTTTGCCGTGTCGAATCTATAAAGAACGCGTCTGGATTTTATTGCAGTCACATTTGGGAATTATTACGCTGCGTGCAGATATACAATTAATTATCCTTCACGCAACACACGCTTGGGCTACAGCCCTAAAATACATGCAAACGAGGTTATTTTTACATAGAAATAATCAATTGTGACATATTCTGTGAATTTTAATCCGATTTTGTGCCTCGTATAGACACACATATAGATATATATGTGTATGTGTGTGTCTGTGTGCATGCATGCATGCGTGCATGTTTTTTGAATGCATATACTTTATATAAAAGCAGTGTGCTTGTATGTCGTGGTCGGATTTATATAATGTTTTCAAGCATATGTAAATGTGTATAGGCTTGAATACGATCATTAAGTTTGTAATCTGTTACTCAGTTATCAACAAAAATTTGATTTAAAATGTCCAATAACTTCTTCAATTTATGCGATAGGTATTCACAAGTGAGTTAAGTACATTGACAAGGAGGGAAACTTCTACTTTTCCTTTACAATAACTGCTCATTTAATCAATGGGTCGCCGACTTATTGATTTACCTATCTAAGCATTTTTCTGACATGTAATATATCCGAAAAATATAATAAAGGAAACTATATATATGTATATATATATATATATATATATATATATATATATATATATATATATATATGTGTGTATACACACACACACACACACACACACACACACATTTACGTGCACTTTTACGTGCACATGTCAAGAAAGAAATACTGATATAGGGTTAGAGTACAGGGATATATTACTAATAAAAACATAAGCATATAAGTATGTGTGTGTGTGTCGAGTTTATATATGTTGCCACTGAAGCAGCAACTGAGCCATATTTCGTATCATTTACCCCAAACGCAAATACAAACTTGTATGATTTATTATTGCCCAGGAGTTTAATACCGGCCATATGAGTTGCAAAGCTAATATGGCCACTGTTCATAGTCGTTTTCTTTGGTTTCCCCATAAAACTGTCAGCGGCCACGTAAAACGACGCCCCTTTACATCGCCCAGGGAACTTTGTTCCGCATCTATAGTCTCGCTGCTTTCTTGATTATCAGTACCCCAACGCCAGCGGCCTCCGACTAAACCCCACCCCCATCAGCTAAACTCTTCTGCAGCGGATTATGGCAACGTTTTACCTAGTTGACACATAAAAACTACCGATTCCTCTGTGTTAACATGATTTTATAGAGAAACCGTTCTGAACCTCATAGCAGGTTGGGTATGGAACATTCTTGGTGGTTGTTATCATCACACAATCATCAGCCTCACAACATCCGCCTTATCTCGCCCAAAATACGCAAGACGTTCCAGTGCCTTCATCTCTGGCATCCGTCTACATTGTCACACTATCTTTATATATATATATATATATATATATATATATATATATATATATATATATATATATATATCTACCGCTAACAAAATCTGATTTGATCTTTCCTTTTGAGTGTTCGTCTCAAATTATTGCAACATGGTTATTTGAGTTTTATGGTGGACGTTGACCATAATCGGTTTATGTGATCGTTATTTGGTTCTTAGTTTGAGAGCCTTTTCAAATTTGTCGATTATGTCCGAAAACATGATATTGAAAATTAATTGTTTCTGATCCATTGTAAAAATGAGATACGATGATTCAATGTGATTGATTCGTTGTTGTAACATCTTTGGAGTAATAATTGAAACAACACGTATACAGAGTCACACATACTGATTTGTCTCTCTCTCACCTCTCTCTTTCTCTCTCTCTCTCTATATATATATCTATGTATAGTGAAATGAACGGCACGTGTATATGTAATAGTTATGCTCTCAATATAGAATAATATTCCATATCACGAGTAAAGCGTTTGTAACTTGAACAAAGATTTTTGTCTGCTTCACTACAAGTTGTACATTATATTCCACTTATTAGAAAGGGTTCATTTGAAAATCTCCTCAAAGTGAAACATGATGTAGAATCTGCGATGATGATTGGCGAAATGTAATAACAGCAAACCGGTGATATCAATGTTATTTCG
The DNA here is from genome assembly GCA_963457665.1 of Thysanoteuthis rhombus. NCBI lineage: Eukaryota > Metazoa > Mollusca > Cephalopoda > Oegopsida > Thysanoteuthidae > Thysanoteuthis > Thysanoteuthis major. Next base: position 8,246,688 of record OY735211.1, on the reverse strand, counting down.
CCAATTTTATATATATATATATATATATATAAGTAAATTGTCCATACATGTTTTGGGATTCTTCCCATCATCAGTAGTGTGTGTTATGTGAGTGTGTATTAGAATTTCCAATGTGAAACCAGAGTCCACTATCAGGAGCTATGCATTGTGGGTAAATTGTGTTGTCAGGGCTGCTGGAGGCCTCCTGCTGAGTGGGAGAATATAAAAGCCATGCTTTAAATATACTATTTGAGGATGAAGCAGGAACAAATAATCACAGTAAATTCTAGTAAATACTTCCATGTGTAAACTTATCGTTCTCCTTTCTCTCTACATACAAAATAACAGGTTTATGTACATAACAAATAAATTAGCTGTTTTCTCTCTGTCAGAAATAATAATTCTGAAATTGATTCTTAATTCCAGAAAATACCGTTTCTTTTTTATGTTCTCCACAATGACGTCCAGATTGAGTGCAAAAAGTGCGGTAATCACATTTTTTTACCACCAATGATAGTGCAGAAATTTCGTTGAAGAATGATAGGTATGCGGTAAAGTTAGCAATAAGTGAATAAAAAAAAATGTCAATGTATAATTTGATTTTTTCGGTAAGCTGCTATTTGATCTTGTATGTCTGGAACTTGATTTCTGCTAGGTTATCTGATAATAATTTCAAAGTGATACCGCTCTAAATTTAATTTCAGGAGTTATAATACAGGATAGTGACATCCGTTTTGAGATATAATATTACATTAGTATCAAATATTTTTCAAATATCGGGCTTATTTGTCATTTATAAGAGGGTATCTATTTCGGGGCATTTGCTTTTGAAGTAACGTATATTAACACCAGAAACAGATAAATAAAGCTGAAATAGCAATTTACATACGCAAGTCTTTATGTAATAATAACATTAATTACCTTAACTTCGTCAACTGCCGTATAGATTTATGAATTAGGCTAGTAAAGATTGTGATATGTGTACTCTCCATAAAAAAATCGCTGCCGTGTAATTTGCACCAGGTCTCAAGAGATGAAGATACCTATGTACCTTATTCTGGAAGCGGAAATCGATTGAATGCAACGACCGTAACACTGACTGCATAATTAGATCAATAATGTACATATAGTATATCTGTATTTAGCTTTGAGCACATCAGAAGTTACAGTGATGTAAACAGTAGCTAAAGAGTGGTTTGCTCCCGGAGGTCGGCACAGTTTTTGTTGGCAGAAAAAGAGGCATCGTATTTGGGACTGGTGCCAAGCGTATTGACTTGTTTCAGCCGAGCGCGCATTTGTCACCGTAGGAACGTGAGGAAATCTGAGGCCGTCTTCTGGAAAATTTCGGAGGGAACAAGTGTTTAGGGAAAAGATACTTTGGGTAATTTATGCCATCTTTAACTATTGAAGGCAAAGGGGATATATATATATTTATATATATATATATATATATGTGTGTGTGTGTGTGTGTGTGTGTGTGTGTGTGTGTTTTCATGTGTGCATATGTATATATATATATAAATATATGTGTGTGTGTAAATGTGTGTGTGTGTGCTTTTGTGCGTATGTTTTCATGTGTGCATATATATATATATATATATATGTGTGTGCGTATGTGTGTAAAGTATTGAAAGCTTTACTGCTTTGAACACTGTTGTATGCAATTTTCTTCGGTGTTTCTCTATGTTTTTATGACGTTATAGTGCTGTGTATGATTTTTTTTGTTGACCTCATCATTCATCCAGTTTCGGAGATTTATAAACACACACAGAGACATATATATATATATATATATATATATACATATATATATATATATATATATATATATATATATATATATTGAGAAAAAGAAAGAGGGAGAGACCTCCAGACGGATAAGGTTCAGGTCGTAGATTCAAATGGATACTAAATTTTGTCCGATTGGTCAAGTACAGGTGCTCAATATTGGTCCTGTATAAAACACGATGTACGTTCATTTCTCAATCCGTCTGTATTCTGTAGAGCAGAAAGTGTTGGACTGAGTGTTATTTCTATGAAATTGATATTGTCGATAGAAACTATAATTCAAACCAATTTTCCTCCAGGCAAAATAAAATCACTTTAAAAGTAAGCTAGAAGCCAGGAGACACAATGTGATAGTGGCAAGGAAACTAGTATGGCAGACTATTTCTACTGTAGGGAGTGTGTCCTTCACTTGTTAAGCTTAGTACATATCACGTTGTATATTCCATGGAATTTAAACTCTTATTTGTGTTTCAAAGATATTTATGCTAGAAACTTCAACAATAAATGCAGTCAAGATATGAGAGTGTCTAGTTAGACAGTCGTTGTAATGTTTATTCGTTAGTTGCTGCTTCGATCATCAATCAAGAAACGAGAGGATACAGAAGCCAATCCTTTGAGTTTTTCTCAGACGGTTTTCCGTCAAAACCAGTTTCATGAGAACTTGAAACTGAAATGACAATCCGAAAAAGCTTGTTGCACAAATGAAATTGAATGTATGGCTATTTTAAAACGTGAATGTTAGTATGATATGTCTTGGAAACAGAAAGTTTATTTTTCCATTGAGTTTGATATGTGTATGTGCGTTTGTCTTTTCCTTCTAGTTCAGAACAAATCAGGAGGTTAGCAAATAGTATCATAAAATTGAACAATATTTAAAAGTGAATTCTATTTGATAATCCTTCTATGAAGACTAACATTTGTATTTTTATTCATGGCAGAAACAACAACATGTCATAATCACATGGTTAAAACGTCAATGATTCAATCAGGCAAAATGAATAAAAAGCAGATCTGGTTATTTTCTCAATTAAAACAGGAACTTGATTAATGTTTTAGCTGAAAAACTGCGCCAAAAAGGGCTGAATGACGAGTAAGTTACTTTTCCTATCCTTTCTAAGATCATTAAAAAATCTGCATTTAAAGAAAGCAAGCATAAACTAAGGGGTCAATTGAGCATAAATTTAAATCCATATATGGCTCCCTTTCTTTGAATAGAAAACAAACTTATAATCAGCATTGTGCCTGTTCAGGGACTCTCTCTAAGAACTGACAGTTTTTTTCCATTGGCGTTTCGGTATTAATATCTTCGTGTCTCTCTAAATCCTCAGACCATCTTACATTTTGGGTACTTCCTGTTTGTTGTCTTTTATCGTGCTATCTTATGATCTCCCTTTGTGGTGGTTAGCACAATCTTTTCTTGTGCATGTTACATAGTTCTTAATCTGCCAATTAATTTCTGTGAGTCATCTTCAGGAAGACCGTATTGGTGAAAATCCTCGTTTTAAAGGTCCGCAAATTTGTCCTCTACCGAAAATATACCAACTTATACCATTTGATTTCTTCTCATTTTGAATATTCAATGGGAATTTGTTCTACCAGGTGAATGCAGTGATCTATGGTATTTAGTTCTGTGTTTTCAATTTCAAACTCAACTTATTCATTGCACATGAAGGATATTTTATAGAAGTCTAAAACCATATCTGCAATATTAATACATAGAAAATAATAACGATAATGTCAAGGGATTGGATTTTAAATCAGCATGATTATAAACGTTATAAAAAAATACTGATGGTACCAAGTGGTGAACTCATACACATCTTCATGTTTGTTACCCAGAAGATGTCTCTAGGGGTGCCCAAAGATACATACACATGCACAGACGAAAAAAGAGGGGAGAATCTGTACTCTATGTGGCTGGTTGATGAGGCCAAAAATTCATGAGACTACGATGTTTCAAGGAAATCAAATCGAGGAAGCAATCAAAAACATTAAGAATCACTCCAATGACAATTCTGATAGCAACAGTGGCGGCAACAGTGGTCATTGTGATGATCATGATGATGGTGATTGATTTTTGAAGCAAGAAATTTTCATTGAATGATGACGCTCTAAAAAAAGTCAACTTCATTTGAAGAAATAGAGAAAAAAATGTTCCTTCTCTTTAAAAATTGATAAAGTTATGGCACAACATGAAAAAAGATTGTCATACGATAACATTTGTATCGAAATCACTGCACATAACGAATTTCCGGGATAAGGTTTGCTGCGTTTTTGATAATTGAGTAGATGGTCACTTCTGATTAAACTATGAAGAATCACTTATGGTTGATTTGTGAGGCTTCCTTCACTTGATACAAACAAACAGTATAGCACCAAGTGTTCAGGTTAGCGTTATCGCAAAAGACTTAATGATCGGCTCGGTGTTCGATAAAAATTTCATCAGAACTGACCTACTGTTTTTGAAATGATTCTGTTAATGTCTTGATGTTATTTGACAGCCCTCAATACTATTGCAAAGGACTATGTGATCATCTCAGTGGTATTGGAAATGACTCAGTGTTCAGATTAGTTTTATAGCGATGGATTCAATGTTAGGATCGTTATAATTCAACAGGATAACGTGCTTGGATCAGTTTCGTTGGAAAGTACTAAATGTGTTGTAGCAATAGACAGGTTTCAGCATCGATACCATTGTAATAGATCCATTCTTAGAACAAATTGTATTGTTGTGAAATCGGTGATCGATTCAGTAATATTGAAAGGACCTCCTGTTCTTTCCTGTGTATTTTCACTTGAGGGAACAGATGTTATCTATGTAATACAACTCGCATGATTACATTTAACTGCAGGAATAACCGAAAAGAGGCCTTGTAGAGAGATGTATTGGATTGAGGAACGCCTGGAGTGCTATAACTTGACAAGAGAATCTGGAAGTTTTGCCACTGAATGATTATAGTGTGGAGTTTATGTTTTAACCCAGTACTATCTATATTATAATGGCCATTTTGTCAAGAGAGTCGACGATTACATCGCTAATTTTAGAGCAGTCTGTCTAATTTATTTTACATATAAGAAAATTCGTTAAAGATCTAAGTTCATTTTGGTATCATCAGATTGCACTAACTCTCTCTCAAAGGGTGATTCTCCAAGTCATAGGGTTATCAAGTGTTGATTGGAAAGTCAAAACACATCTGAAAATTTGATTTCTTTTTTTAAATTTAGTAGCAGACATTACTTGGTGATCTCTAAAGTAATTATGTGATAAAAAGGTGATTTCACCTTTGACCAAATATCTATCAACCTATCTATCTATCTATCTATCTATCTATCTATCTATCTATCTAACAGAAACCATCAACCAAAACTGTCACCAAACAAATTAAAATAGTTTTTATTTTTCAGTTTTTAAGTTGGTCGGGGTTAATTTGCAATGCACGTTCATGGAGAAGATCCCTTAGTTTTTGTACATCATTCACCTCTTTTTTCTAAAATTCTGGCCTTTTAATGATCATCATTACCCAATAAATTATTTCATTCATCACCCCGATTATGGTATGCTGTAAAATAATGTTGGTCATGTAACGGTTTATATCAACTGACTTACTATATCTATCTATCTATCTATCTATCTATCTATCTATCTCAGTCTGTTTATTTATGAATTCCTCCATCAATCAACTTTACATATTGCTGCAATTTATCAAAATATATATCGATATGATTTCTTTATACATCATTTTGCTTGTGCCTACCTCATTCCATGTGTTCAAATGCTACGCTTCAATTTAGAAGAGACGGAAGAGGAAAGAAGAGAATAAAGTAGGACGTGACAGAAAGGAGGACGAAATCTTAGGCAGTTTAGAGATAATCATTTGATAAATTAGCAAATAACATTTTTATATAATTGTGTCTTCACCTTTCGTCGATTTCCTGCCAACTTTTTAATCATTCCTATTAGTTATATACGCATAAATAAATCAATCTTATCCGTTAAGTACATTTTTTGATGCTTTGAATTATACATTGTCAACAACAAATTACTTTGAACAGAAAAATAATTAAACTGTTACAAATGTTTAATTTGAGATATTCCAAAACTAAAGTAGGCTTCTGAAAATTGATTAGAAGAAAATCAAGCAATTTAATGATTAATTGATTGGGTTTAGACAAAACTTATAATATATTGAACATTTCATTTATTAGCATTCTTTTAATTTAGATGTAAATATCAACATTTTACATCTGAATTTAGATTATTTTGGATTAGATTACATAAAATCAGAAATACAATATGATATAATCCAATATCTGATATGTGATTGATTTGCCAATAGATGAAAAAAAAAGAATTATTCCCCCTCCCAAATGAAATAGCGTTAAAATGCCAGTTCTGCTCAAATTTACGATCGAAAAATATAATTTACCACCAAACATATAGGTATAGAAATGATTAATCACTATTGATATCTTGTTACCTTCCTCACCACCATGAACATTATTATTACTTTATACGTCAAGCTACTTCAAAGCACAACCAAATCACCATATTTTTCTTAGACCCGTAGGGACCTACCAAGTATTGAATATTTAAGCTAACAACTGATGTCACGTGAAAAGGAACCCTAATCTAGAGAAAAAAAATTAAGAGAGAACAAAACACTCTCAGAGAGGAAACTTACCGCAAACAGCTGATGGTTTAACTACAATGCGGTGAAAAAAATGCTACACTCTCTCTTGCTAATTCATAAATTGTGACTACCAACAAGCACGGTATATACACAATATGAAATAGATAAACATAACAAGCAATGACCAACCACAAAACAAAGTAAAGGAAAGAGAAACAGGAGAGTTATATTAAAACAATGAGAGAAAGATTTAACATCGAAGAAAAATACACTACCCCAAATGTCCTAAACAGGAATCTAAAATAAACTGAATCATTTGACAGGAAAAAAAACAAGAATAAAACAAAAAAAAAACACCATGGCAGAAACATGAACATATTTATGTAGCAAATCTTTTCCTTCATTCAATATATATGTATATACATGATACAAATCAGGAATGCAGTATGATATAATCCGATGGGTGATGTATCTATTTCATAGAATGCTCGGCACATATTATATCAAATAATAGTGTGATTTATAGTAAGGCTTGAAATAAAGAGCAGCAAGGATATGCTACACAAACACGTTCGTGTTTCTGCCCTGTTGAGGAAATGATTTGTTATATTTTTTGAATTCTATCCATCACATTTTTTCGGAGGAGAATAAAATACTCTCAGGAAGCATACCACAAAGACTGAACGATCAACTACATATTGATAGCATAAATGCCTGCACTATACCCTCCTAATTTATAGTTATAACAATCAACTGGCACACCTCCCGACAAAATAAAACAGAAAAAAAAACATAGAAAGGAATGATCAATCTCTGGACAAAAAAAATCTGAAAATATTTATATATACATGTATAAATAGAATAGAAGGAAGATCTTACCTAGAGAAAAATACCCTTTGCATAGAAATATCTTAAATTGGAATTCAAAATGAGCTGATTAACTATCTAGGAAAAGCCCGAATAGGGTAGGAACATAAATGTGTTTGTATAGTGTATCCTTACTCACACACACACGCACGCACACACACACACACACACACACACACACATATATATATATATATATATATATATATATATATATATATATATATATATATATATAATCGTGGTTCTTGGCACATATTTCATGTACAAAATATTTTATCGAAAGTGGTCATGAAAAAGATATTCAAGAAAAAACTATTTGAAAAATAACACGGACAAAATAAGAAAACAGTTTATATCTTCATGTTTTAGGAAGACCTCACGGACATGTAACGATAATTACCTCACTAAGCAAATAAGTATCAATGGTCTTCGTGTAGCATCAGCTATCAGATATACCAAAAAACCATCGAAGACACGGCAGCCCTACAACAACAATTTGTCAAGATAAAATCTGAGGCCATGTTGCTCTCCACAATTCGAAGAGATCTAGGCCTGGTTGTGCGTTGAATTTCGAGAGTTTTGAATTTTTATATTGGAACAAACTAAAACTTTTGTTTTTCAAAAAGCCGTCCGACCATGACCAATCTTTTGGGAATGCAGAATTCTATAGACATGTCATGAGCAATTCCTTCAACATTGCAGTTGGAATTTCAAGACAAATGAAAGCTTAGCTCAATCATGAAGTTAGATACAGCACAGTGGCTAGGCATTTTGACAAATTTGCTCAGAAAGTTCTGCCCATCTGAAGTAAAATGAATAAGAATGCTGGATGTACATTTGCAGAAAAACACGTCGTGTAGAAGGATAAAAAAAACCCGTCTGAATTCCATTCGAACGATGAAAGTAATTAAATTTAGTCGTATCTGACGGCAGACGATTTGTTTGAAGTCGTACAGGCGACGGATTGATTCAATGTATGTTTAAATGTCTGCCAAATTTGGAAGGGGAAGTGTTATGGGCAGATGTTTTCTTTTGAAGTGCTGGGCTAATTCTGAGAATTAATGGACCATGAATCCTAACGCATATATATATATATATATATATATATATATATATATATATATATATATATATATATATATACTGTTCCCCCCCAAAAAGCATCTCCAAAACGTCCACACATTTAATGCAGGATAAGATGTCATACAGTTAAACAAGTGAAAGTTTTTTCAAAGAAAAAAATTTTGAAGTCATCAGATGCACAAAAAACCGCTTTTCATTCTACCAATATCTTGTGGAAAATAATAGGAGACAAGGCTAGCGATTGAATTCCAAACTCTGTAACCGATTTGCTGGAAAAACTAGAAGGTTACTGTTAGAGAATAACACCATTTCTGTATGCAAAACTGTTCATAATTATATTAATTGATGTTACTTCATCAACGATATCACTTAATTTTGTAAACGTCATCATAAAAATGATATTGTATACCTAATTTTTTATGCTTTTTTATTATCTTTGAAAAAAATGTATATTTCAACACACAAAACTACAAAGAACCTTTTCTTCAAAACCTTTTTTGCATGTCTCTTTGGTCCTCCCAATATCTGTTATTGTAAGTTAAGTAATTTTTTTCTTTTTGTTTCTTTCTTTTGCACGGAATTTAATATAATGATACTATGTAGAAATATTTTCTCGTTGGCATCATTAGTTGCTTACCATTTAATAGTTGAGGGGATTTTAAAAAAACAAATGAGTACACACACACACACACACACACACACACACACACATATATATATATATATATATATATATATATATATATATATATATATGTGTGTGTGTGTGTGTGTGTGTGTGTGTTTGTTGCTTCATTCGTGGTGAAAGTGCCTAATATTTTGAAATAGAGCGTAAATATGTGGATGGATGAATACAATCGTCAGTTGATCGCAATGACTTAAAAAACTAATCAGTAAAAAGAAAATTTCGAAACTTACACTTCCGTCTGTGTGTGTGTCTGTGTGTCTATCTGTCTCTGTCTCTCTCCCCCCCTCTCTCTCTCTCTCTTTCTCTCTCTCTCTCTCTATCTATATATATATATATATATATATATATATATATAATGAGGCAGTTATACAAATATGCAAGATCAGCATCCTGACTACAGAATCTCTAATGGGCCGTCATATCTATCTATAACAGTAAATAGATATGCAATCCGATGCTTCCACATACACGTCAGGCGAGAAGATTTTTCATAAATGCATGCATATATATATACATAAATGTATATATATATATGTATATATGTGTGTGTGCGTGTGTCTGTGTATGTGTGCGTGCGTACGTAACAGTTAAAATACTTACATATATTCAATACAAAATAAAAAAGATGAACACTGTATGGAAGAATGAAGAGACGAATTTCAGGACAGTACATGAATAAAGTGATTTAAAGATGGCTTTCTTAGTCTGCTTCATTCCCTTGGGGGTCTTTTCTCCATTCATTTCTTCACTTCTCACTTTTTTCTTGTCTTTTCAGCCTAACGTTTCTCTTTTTGTCTTCCTCATTGTGACCTTTTTTTATCGTCGTGGTCTTTCAGCCATTTTCACATTTTTCTCACTTACCACCCATTTCCTCTTGAATCTTCCTCCTTGCTTTGTTTCATTTTTTTCGGTTTTCGTTATTAGAAACTGTAAACTGAATTTGTCACCAAATCTGTCAACCTAGGTTTCTTTTCTTTTCATGTTTATCAGGCTGGTTGATTATATATGTATAGGTCTATCACGCCAGCAGACAGCAGCAATGAATTTAGAAGGCTGAAACTCTAAACATGTATTACTTGTTCTGTTTACAAAACCGTTCTTTCTTTCATTCGATTCAAGTCACTCGATTGGTTTTAAGAGGAGGTTCAGTTTAGACTGTAAGTTTATACTGAATTGATCCGCCTTTTTTGCCCGTTTGTTTTTTTTTTCTGAAAATTCGGAACTTTCGCTGGCCACTTCTGAAACAAAGGTGATAGAAGTAACATCCATTGATCACCCCAACAATGCATGCAGTCAAAAGTCGCTATTCAGATGACCATATCTTTTGAGAGGCTAACCAGACCTTCTTTCTCCAATTCTCTTCACCTAAGCTAAATTTTTTTCCCTCCCTTGAATTCCTCTTTTGTCTCCTCAGCTTGTTCTTCACCATTCTTATCGTATTTGTTCCTCTGTTTCCTCTTCATCTTTCCTTTCACCCTATTTCCTGTCTTATCTTTTTTCTTTCTGTTTTTCCTCCATTCCTCATTCTCTTCTATCGTTCCTCGTTTGCACCGTTTCCAGTATGATCGTCTCACTAATTCACTCTCCCTTTATTTTACTGTTCCTTCTCAAATAGTCCGTTTGTATTTCTATATTCACCATTTTTTTTCCTTAGGTTTGTTCTAGCCGCCATTTTGTCATTCATTTTTCTCTGCTTACTGACAGTGTCAGACAGGACCAAATCGATAAAGGAACGTGATTTGGCGCTCATATTCTGAAGTCTTCGACTTATCTGATAACGTCCAAGCACCGACCTCCCAACCACCACCTGGAACCAACATCTTTGCTCCTCCTCCTCCTCCTCCTTAAAACATATAACATTATAGCCCTCTGTCCTCTTACCATAAGTCAATTTTCGTCAGCCCCAATACAATAGCAGGAGAAATCTAAAGAGTGGTATTTTTTCCTTTAGAGTCATCTCTTTTTCGATTCTCCTGTTGTTGTCTCTATATCTAACAACGTCACCACTTACTTCATCATAACCAAGAGAATCACGTGAAAATAGAATGACAACTAACGGAAAGATATGAACGCTCGCCTGTCTATGAGAGAAGTTTTTTTTTCCTGCTAGAGTGTCTAGCGTGTGTATTATTCATCTGAGAATTCCAGGGACTAATGTCATGAATTTTCACTTGCTTGGACAACTACGAAACGCGGTGGGATTTTATCATTCTTTCGATAATTGACATTTTCAACCGGTTTTTAGTGTTGTTATGTATTGAATAAAATTATCACTGTGTAGATAAAATACCGGAAAATACGATTGTTGTTCTCTTCTTGAGAAGGAAGTGCAGAGACAGTTGATAAAAGATATTATATATATATATATATATATATATATATATATATATATATATATATATATATATATATATATATATATATATATGTATATATATATACATAAACATTTGTATGTATGTATGTATGTATGTATGTATCTGATAGATAGAGAGAGAAAGAGAAGGTACATATATGAGTTCAAATTTAAGTAAACCGAATGAAAATTTGGAGAAAAACGTAAAATGAAAGAGATAATCACTCCATATTCTGTTTTTTCACTGACCCTAGCTACTCTCTCATCTTGAATTAACTGATTCTCCAATAACAAAGTACATTCACTCGAAAAAGATCTCACAGATTATATATCAGTCTGTGAAAATGCAAAATAACTGAGGTGATCATTAGGAGCCTCTGATTACCTTAAAATTTATTATCGGGTTGCCTTTGAAAATTGGAAGATGTATAACTATTAACGTCAGTTTCTATGAGAGACGAAGCTGGCTGATTCACACTAACGGAAGCTTATAAATCTAGGAATGTTCCAACTTTAATGAAATGACTTCTTTCTACTGAAAAAAAGATCTTCAAATTTGGCAATGAACGGGCTTCGATAAAATAGAATATATATATGTTTCTGAATAAATGACATGAGGATCTCAATGATTCTCGATATAATTTGAGGCATCTATAGTTTTTCATTTTTCTTTTTTTTTCCAATTTCAATTTCCCCTCTCTCATATTCTCTTTTTTCATCTCTCTTTTGCTGTTTCATTCTCTTTCCCTCCTTCTGCTGATTAATGACGTCAAAATAGAACTAATTCGTCTCTCATCCCTTTTCTCTCTATCCATCGTTTAAAAATTTCAGTTTTTAGTTTTGAGCTAGAATCAGAAATTGCCATTGTTGTTACGTGATGAAAATGAAATAAAAAATCAGTAGGACATTGACAATGAAAATACAACGGTACTATATATATATATAAGTATATATATGTATATGTATATATATATATATATATATATATATATATATATATATATATATATATATATATATATATATATATATATATATATACAAAGCTCAACTTGAAATGATATATTAAAAGGATAAAATAATTATGTTGCAGCAGTCTTTCAAGTGAAAATGGTCGGGCTGCCTTGGAAATCAGCATTAAAATGCTAGTTATTACCATTGCTTGAGGTATATACGAATATACATAGATATGTAGATTGATAAGTGTTTCGGCTAATGATTTCATTCTTGGTCTTTAACTAATAGCATCATATCGTCCAAATGCCCGCCTAAGAAGTATACATCCAAATGAGTATATTTTCACAATATTCTTTATTTGAAAAACATTCTTTCTAGGCACTGAACAATCGGACAAACCATCATTACTCGAAGTACACTAGGTTTTCAAGTTCCAATATGCCATTGGAAAACCGGGGCCTCATCGTAACTCTTCTAGATCATAGTAATATTCCATTATTGATGTCGGAATACTTCATGTTCAAAAAAAGAGAGAGATGCCATCAACGATGGATGTGTAGATTCAACTCAACACAGCAAATGAATTCAGAAAAAGCATGACAGAAACTAGAAAAAACTGTTACAAAAGATATATGGTCAGTCAGTCGAAGGAACCCAGCACATGACCAACGTTTTTAGGTACAATATTGAATTGAGGGGAGGGGGGTAAGAGATTGGTAAACAGGGTGATCAATCTTCAGGGCAGAGCCCAAAGCTAAAAAACAAACAAAAAGGGTTTGAATATTACTAGGCGCAAAATAGGTGACCAATCTAACATAGAACTACATTGTAAATTTTGTCTCCACTGAAAACACATTTGAGGCGAGGTATTTATTTAAAAACTATTGAAGAAACTTTTTTCTTAACTTAATAGGGTGTACCAATAAGTTCTCCAGGCCTAACTGGTTGGTTAGATACTAACGCATTTATCTCCAAACTTACTACCGAATCATGTCAAATGATTATATTCCTAAACTACTTGGTATTTGATTCAGTTTTGTCTATTTAAGTTTTAATGGAATTCATTCTGATTATTTATTATTCGTCACTATCAGTGGGGATTCTATTTCCAAATTTAATGTACAGGTTATTTAGTCCGCAATTATATTTCCTTTTCTCAATATGAACTTGTTCGCCTCCTCATTTTAAGCTTTTAATATCTGAGTTTTTGATCCAACATTCCATATCAGAAAAACTGCAAACAAGAACTGTCACTAAAACTACCAACAGTTTTTTTTTCAGTTTTTAAGTTGGTCTGGCTCGCTATGTATGTATGTATATATGCATGTATGTATGTATGTTGTATGTATGTATGTATCACGTGTACAGGCCGTAACCAATCGAGATAGTAGGGTTGGTGATTTGAACTTGTACACCCTATTAAGTTAAGAAAAAAGTTTCTTCAATAGTTTTTAATAAATCATCATCATCATTTTTTTTTCTGATATGGAATGTTGGATCAAAAACTCAGACATTAAAAGCTTAAATGAGGAGGCGAACAAGTTCATATTGAGAAAAGGAAATATAATTGCAGACTAAATAACCTGTACATTAAATTTGGAAATAGAATCCCCACTGATAGTGACGAATAATAAATAATCAGAATGAATTCCATTAAAACTTAAATAGACAAAACTGAATCAAATACCAAGTAGTTTAGGAATATAATCATTTGACATGATTCGGTAGTAAGTTTGGAGATAAATGCGTTAGTATCTAACCAACCAGTTAGGCCAGGAGAACTTATTGATTCTATGAATCTGAGGAGTTAGCAAGAGAGACATAATAACAAACAACACGTTTATAGTCAAATGCAAGTGTAACAAGAGGCAATTACACGTCGAGTAAGTGTGAAAAAATTGTTTTTGTGTTTCTCTATTTCGCAACTTCCTGCTCTTCAAAAACCTTTTCACAGAGACTACAAATTAAACGATTACAATGCAAGTCGATAATACTTTTGTAAAATGAATAACACATCTGCGCATGCGCACATACAGAGGAAGGCACGGGCAACACACACACGTATATAATGTTATGCTATTTACAATATTATAGGATGTATGTTTCAGCAAATGCATTCTAATCTGCTATCAATGTGGAGATAATGTAAACCACACCTCGGTAGATAAAGTGAACAAGTTAGATATCTTTGTTGGAAAGATTTTTCTCATAGCTCTACGGATACGACTTATCCATCTACTCCGCCAGTTAACAAGCCATTACTTTGTACATTCATTTAATTATGATTGACAGAGCAATTTCCGACGGAAACCATTTTTACACAGCTCTTGTGTTAATTTCCAGTCAAGTCTGGGATTGCATTGTCGGAAGAATGTTATATTAACAAAAGCCTTAACAGGAAGATGATGTATCTTCGAGACAAACTGAATGGATTCTGTACGTCTGAATTCTCAAAAAAGCAAAGGTAAATCAAATTAACGTGTTCAATGCTTCAACAGGCATAAGGAAAGGCAGTAATCCCTGATTCAAACTGTTGCAGACTAACATGTCAAAGTGAGTGAGTGTCGTCTGCATGTAAAATGTCAGTATCTATAAAATTTGATTGATGATTTGCATGTTCACAGAAATTTAAAAAAACAAATATTATATCTATCAGTCAAATGATATTTCAGTTCATGTAATTATGATCAAAGTGGACATGTCCGGATTAATTCTTTCTTTTCCTCTTTGTCTTTTGGTCCCTTGTTATATACATATCTAAATTCTACAAAGTTTCACTATTTTAAACACTAAAGATGTATGATAGTTCCTTCAAAATTCATCTCTGTTCAATCAGTTATTTCTGATTATCTGTTAATGCAATTTATGTAGGCTTTTCAAAAGGTTTTATGCTTTATACGAAATTAAACATTGCGCTGTGTGTGATAAAACACACAAATTGGACAAACTTAGTTAAACTGAGGTACCTTTTGTTTATCATTCAAATATGCCCTTGGGAAATATATGGATCCGACTTAATCGTGAAGGTATTATGCACACACACACACACACACACACACACACACACACACACACATATATATATATATATATATATATATATATATATATATATATATATATATATATATATATATATATATGTAGCGTGAGCTCTAGGCTTGGATATATTCTGATCCAAACCCCTACGTTTAATGGAATTATTTAAGGAAAAAAAAAAAAGCAAAAAAATTTAATTGTCTTCGATTAAATTCACTTTTCTAATCTGATTTTGAGGATTTGAACCAGAAAGAAAAAAGTTGGAAAGAAATATTTTTGCAAATGTCTGGTATTCTAGTTTCACAACTATTTAACCCATTACTGAATTCTTGTTCGTTAAAGCTGAAGATTTTGGTCTTTTTAATCCTGTTCAGTTTTCTTCTTTTGTTCTTCTCCATGCACTTCAGATCAGGAGATTTTCCGTGGATTAAACAGACCAACAAGGGAACTTTTTCGGCAATATCATCCAGTATAGAATATGAGTGACCCTCATTACTAAATATCTTTCTTCCTGCATCACCTCAAACATCAACGGAGCACATCAGCATTGATACCATTATCTCCTTTTTCGTTACTCTTTCCGACTGCTTTAAGTGCTATCATTCTTGAGCTTCCATAACATTTGGGCAGGTAGCTTTCACTAGAAAGCAAGTGATAGCAAGTCTTGTCAATATCTTAGGACTCTCCTCAGGATTCTATCCAATTTCAGCTGTGTTGTTGACATGATCGATTCTATCTTGTATAGATTCGTCGTTCCTCCAACCTACAGGACTGTTTCGAAGATTCCAAGCACTATCACTACTACGACTGATTTGGGCATTTTTTTTTTTTGTTTAGGTTTTGATGCATTTTTCTTTTTAGCTTTTCACATTTTTTCAGCTCCATTCTGTGGTCTTCTGGAATAACAAGTCCAGTGTCTGACACATTTGTTGTGCCTGTACATTACAACTAGGCCTTGTCTTCTGGCCTACATTTTGTGATCCGATCGAATATTTGAGGATTTCATGTTCCGATTTCTTGGACAGATTCTAATCCGTTCATGTGCCATTGGATTTTATTGTCAAAATGCAGTCGCCAGCACAAATCAAGTAAATCATTCACCCGATCAGGTCAAGCCTTTTGCATACTCCTCCTAGCCTAATTTGCTGCAATCGTATACCAGGTGGCTGATCATCTCGCTTATATCTCAGCATGATGTACATTTGCTATTTTCTGGGTCTCATTTTCAGCCGTTATATTATTCCTGGCAAAACTCATGGGATCACTACTTTTAGAAGATTTTTTCCCAGCTTTCTTTTCTACTTTGCAATAAATAAACAAATCTTAATCATACACTAATCGATTTTTAATAATTTTATAGTTCTGCATTATCAAAATTTTCAAATCGTTAGCATATCATTTCCAGATCAGATAACATCATCAGTCTTTTATCGACCGTAGTTTGACATAAACATTCTCCAGGGAGTCGCCACACTTCACTATCGTGGGTATGGCAGTGTCAATATTTTCCAAACATATCCAGTTTGTCTTGCTATCACATGTTCTGCTTGTCTCGGTTCTGCATTTGATCTCTGGGGATCCAGGTTGTGACTTGTGATGTTCATCAGTTGTTTACCATTCTTGCAACAAGACCAGCCCATTGCCATTCGAGTTTATCTTAATAGATTTTGTGATGTCTCGGACTCCTGTTTTTACCCTTGATGTATTGTGCTGTCTCTTGATTTCTTCATGTGATGTTCAGATGAGTGTGCCATGTGCTTGTTGCATGGTTTTCTGTTTGCAGATCAGTCTTTTGGTCAAGTTCCCATGTTTCAGCTCCATAGGTGACCATAGGAAATATGCATTGGTTGTATATTCTTCTTTTTAAAACCGATGGGATTCTTTTGTTCTCGATGGTCAAACTTGCCATCCTAGAGTAATCTTTGGCTTCATTTCCTCTTATTTTGATGGAGAATCATCACCCAACTTTGATGTCGTAGGCTACTTTGACCAGTGTTGTATTTACGATTCTGACTGTTGAGCATTTATTTCCGAAAAGAATATAGAATCATTTAATGTTGAAGGAAGAAAATTGCAAGAAATATAATCAGTAACTATGATGTCTTTTGTCTCTTTAGGTCTTATCTACGTAACCTATCTCCTATTGATCCATCAGCACGTCTATCAGTCATCTGAAATACCCGTACAGCTATTTTTCCCCCCCGATGGATTATTGTTCATATGGTACCTGTTTCTCTGTAATTAACCTTTTGTTGTTACGTGCTGTACAATTGTATTTTTTTTTTTTAGGGCAACCCATATTAACAAGCCATCTTTCTCCTGATGTCTTCGAAATTCACAAATAGTCCAGCAACGACGTCTCTTGGCGAGACACTTTATGCATTACCATCAAATTCAATACTCAATATTTCTGAGTTAATCTCTTTTAATATCAAAAATTATATATATATATATATATATATATATATATATATATATATATATATATATATATATATATATATATATATATATATATATATATATATATATATGTATATATTTGTAATTATTATCATTTAGAATCTCACACGTTGCCTGGTGGTAACCGCTGGAGTTTGAGTGACAGCAAGTCTCCTCAAGTCTCCAGCCCTCCTCTCCTAGTACTCATAGGTCGCAGTGATTCTGCAATTTACAGTTTAACACTGATTGCCCAGTGGTTATCGCTGAAGGCTGAGTGACAATAATCCTCCTCAGGTCTTCAGCTAACGTCACATCTCTCTTTCACCTATCATGTCAGGGCTACAACTCGTTGCAGTCCTTATATCTCTAGAACCTTCCTCAGTATCCGTGCAGTTCCCAGTAGTGCAGTGGTCTGTACGGTCTCTATCCTTCCTCTAATCCCAATCTCCTCCAGTCTCACCCTCGGTGTTTTGGGACAGTTCCTAAACGGCCACTATGACCGGTAGTACCCTGGTCTTCCTGTTCCACAACTTCTTTAATTCTCTTGCTAGGTCCTGGTATTTTTCCCGTTTTTCACTCTCCATCCTTTTTACTCTATCGTCTGCAGGTACAGCCACGTCTACTATTTGGCACGCCTTTCTTTTTTTTATCTACTATTACCGAGTTCGGTCTTCTTACCTGGATGAGGTGGTCAGTTTGGATATCAAAGTCCCAGATTAGTTTGTGGTTGTCATTCTCTAAAACTGCCTCTGGCTTGTGCTGATACCACTTTTCCACATGGTTGAATCCCATTTGTTTGCTTAGTTCCCAGTGTATCATCGTTGCTACTCTATCGTGTTTATTCTTATACTCCTTCTGGGCGAGTTGATTACATTCACTAGTTATGTGGTGTACTGTCTCATCTCTTTCACCGCACATGCGGCATTTGCTGTTTGTCTGTGTTCCGTCGATTTTTGTTTTTATGTAGTTTGTCCTTATGCTTTTGTTTTGGGCCTCCATGGTGAGCAATTCCGTTTCTCTCTTAAGGTTTCCTTTTCGTAACCACATCCAACATTTCTCGTCTGCTACATCTTGTATCTGCCTTTCAAACTCACCATACAATTTTTTCTCTTCCCATTTTTCTTTTCTTGTTTGCTGTACTGTTCCACTGTTTTCTTCTTTATTGCTTGTTGCGCTATCTCTCGCACTCTTTATGATTTCTTCGCTATTCGTTTGCACATACCTTTCTAGGACTGCTTTAGCTCTCTGGACTCAGTCTTCTATGCTGATGAGCCCCCTGCAACCTTCTTTTCCCTTAACGTATAGTCTATCTGTATCATATCTAGGGTGTAATGCTTTATGCATTGTCATAAGTTTCCTTGTTCGCCTATCCATTGATTGGAGTTCTTCCTTTGTCCATCCTAGGAATGGTCCTGTATATCTAACTACTGACACAGCCCAGGTGTTCATTCTTCTTATTAGATTTCTGCTGTTTAATTTGGTCTCTAATATTTTCCTTATCCTTCTAAGGTATTCTCTCTTTATTTTCTCCTTCATCTCTTCCCGTTTTATCGTGTCACATTCTATTATTATTATCATCGTTATTACCATTATTATTATTATTATTATTATTATTATTATTATTATTATTATTATTATTATTATTATTATTATTATTATTATTATTTGTTAGAATATAAAGTGGTTTTGTTCAATTTCAAACGTGTATGTAAGGATTACTCACTTGATAATTAAAATTGAAAAAAAGAGAAAGAAGCTCGATGGTATATGAGGTTTGAATATTAACTTTAGGGTCCGTTGAAAAAATATAAAATTATCCAATTGAATATGCAGGTAGAGAATTTACTTGTAGAAGCTTTCCTTTGTAATTAGTATTCTCGAAGATCATAAGTTGGTTTGCATGCATTTTGAGATTAAAACTGACAGAACAGATTAGGTATTCACATGGTTGAAACAAATAGCGAGACACATCCATTGTTATAATTACTCACCATTAATTATGTTTGGAGGGTAATCCACGTAAGAAAGCCAAGTTTAAAAAATAAATGAAAGGTAGCATGCAATAATATCAATAAACCAAACACCAGATACCTGATATAAAATGATTGACTACGTGTATTACATAAGCTATATTGTAAAGGATGGCTGAAAGGGGCATGGTGTTTGATAACACTGGTGGGTGCCATGTTATTAAAACTATTTTAATTTCAAGATCGATGGAACAGTTACATGGTTAACAATTGATGATTTCAACAAGAGACAATTTATACATTAAAAGTATATGCAAAACAGAGGGAAGAGCACTGAAAAAAATTACATAAATTGCCTTGAAAGTTATTGAGAAAGCATCTATTTAAATGACTCAGCGCTTATAATTTTTCTTTTAATGGTTGTGTTTAAAGCTGTAAATATAACGAAATGAGGATTTGGTTCACGAACATTTTTATGTCTCTATCTTGTTTAAGCTTCTCTTAGCAAATGTTCATTCGCACAAAAAAAAAACCCAAACAAGGCAGAAACAGAAACGTGTTTGTGTACTGAATCCTTACTTTTTTTATATTTCAAGCTCTAATCTAAATCAAGTCAATTTTGATGTATCGATCATTTTATGAAATAAACCTGTCACACATTGGATATTGTTTTATTTTAAGTTACAAAATGTTGTCTTCCTGATTTATACGTTTATACACACACACACACACACACACACACACACAACCACACACTCACACACACACACACACACATATATATATATATATATATATATATATATATATATATTCGGTAGAAATATACATGATTACATTCTTATTAATCATTTATCTTCGAAACTGCAGCTTCTGCTTACTTGGTCGAATCATGAGCAACCCAAACTCTTCTGAACTAGGTGAGGCTGATGTGAAGCCCATTATCCAAATAGGCTTTTCTGACCGATATTCTGATAAGAATTACCAACAATTCTTCCGATACATTCCGATAACTGAATCTTTTTCATCTCCCTCGGCGATATGAGAACAGAATGGTGATTTTAATTCCGAAAATCGAAACTTTTTCTTTTAGGTTTTGAGTTTGGTCTGGTGCAATAATGATACCAACATTGATTCCGTGGTAATAAACACTATTTCCTTTTGTGTTGAGAACATTTTTCACAGAAAAAATAATCAATATGAGACTGATACTAGCTGAGATTATCGGATAATTTTTATTGGCACTGGTGGTTGATTTTTGCGACCAGATAAAATACCATTTTTTTCAAAGCTGGCAAGCCGACTCCACTTGTAAGATTGCTGCAACACGATCTTTTCACGCAAGTTTAGTTTTTATGCTCGACTAAAATATGCTTACTGTATCTAGAAAAAAGTTAATATCATTTGAAGTACAAACGGTGATTAAGTGTTAAATACCGGGCTGTTTCTTACCTGACATCTGAGCAAGTAACTGGGCTTTATTGGATTTTCACTGATATTTTTGCTTGTATATTAAAATAAGTACGGGGGAAAAGTTAGTGCCAGAGCTCTCTCACCAACTCTCTGCCATGCCATTTAACGTGACAAGCCAGAGACGAGTATTTTTGGTGAGATATCAAGCGATTTGATTACGCACGAAGATGTTGATTGATACCATTCCCAAGAGTATTATTGCAAAGCAAACCCAATTAGCTCCGTCAGAAATTCGAAATCCGATTGCTGATCCTATTCTGAATCCTTATAACCATTATGATAATTATTCACATCTCGGCTGATATTTACCATAATATACATCTACAGTCCTCAGTACGTTTATTTCATTGTTAGTATACCGTTCGTATAATTAATTCTTTATCTCATCATCTGTAAAGAATCAGTGTATTGTGTGGGTTATGATTATTGTGACAATATTGAAATGATATGACAATGTCAGAAAGTCTGGAGTACAATTGATTCCATTATTTTGGCGTTTCTCCAAACTGCAGTTTATCAATTAATGAGGAGGCTGAGAAAAATGGTGTATCCACAAGTGGTCTGTGACTTGTGGTTAGTGGAGATTGAAATTAGTTAATTGAATGGCAGAGCATAGATAGGGTCAAATCCCCAGTGATATGAGCGTTCTGAATCGGGTGACCACCCTGATCAAAACGCTTACAAATGAATTTATATCCTCAGCTGATGTTTTTAGATGTAAAGGTCTGAATAATGGAAAATTGAGTTCAAAGGCGATCTATTCCATTAAAGTAAGGTTAATCACGATGTCGATTAGATAAACACAGCAGAAAGGTTTTTATCACACTAAACTTCAAAAGAAGAGAGCTTACTTTTATTTTGAAAATCAGTATCGTAAATGCTGACTTTATCTTAACTCAAATACAATGTCGTTCTCTCAATGGGGTGATAATTACCGTAGTAGTTATTTGGTTCGTTGGGCGAGCTTCTTAGGTAAACGTTTAAATCTTTAGGTAGATATAGTTATTTTTTTCGCTGAACTCTCTTAAGCTTGACACCAAATGCTAATTTGGAGAGCGTAAATTTTATTTCAACAAGTTGAGTAGGTCTGCTTTTCTTGAAAATCAACCATCAAAACCCTTGCTTTTTAGCCTTTATGCCTAGTACACAACTATGGAACCGATTATTTTTGCAGCAACCGTAGTGAAAATCACATTCACAACACTCGTCTACTGGAATACAATGGTCTATGTTCTTTCTCTGCGGACAATGGAATCAGATTTATCCTTTTCCCGGTCGAGTTGCATTCCCATTTCTAGAAAACCTAAATTTCCTTGGTATTTTACCCTTTACTGTTCGCAAAAAGATTGATTTATGCTTTTCCCCCCAGGGCATCGGAGAGAAGTAACCATAAATAGCTCCAACTTTTTTTTGGACTCGGATTGCCGATTCCATTGTCCAAGACGTTACCGACTCCATCAATCGCAGCTCAAGAACACTACTTGCTCACCGTTGCAGTAAGGCTCCTTATCTTTCCTTTTTTTACCCCCCCTCTCTCTCTCTCTCTCTCTCTCTCTCTCTCTTTGATACCAGGACCAACACAAAATTCCAGAGAACTTGGAGTGCAAAATCATTTCCTCATTGGTTTTAGTCTACTGGCTTTAACATTGGTTTGATGTGAACAAATTCAACGTAAGACAAAGTGTTAACAGTTTGACACATAGTCCTGCATTCACCAGTGTGAAACATAGCCAATCGGTCATATAAAGAGTACGAAAGAAAGTAAGTTTTCTCTAGCTTAAATGCAGTCGATTGAATCTCCAAGTTCACACCTTGAGAAGAATGCAAACTGCTCGGTAGGATTGGAAGATATCTCCTCCATACACTTTACACCGAAAATGTATAGCCTTTCCAGGTCAATCCTAAAGGTAGGATGTTTTATCCAACATTCAAAGACAAAAATGATAAGTGTTCTCTAAATTCCTCGTAAAAAGCTTGCGGGATATGTCTGAAATAACAAACATATACAAAAAAAAAAAAAAAGCTGCCTAATTTGAAAAATGAATCGATCGCTCAATGGGCTCAAATTCATCAAAATGTGTTGACAATGGGGGAGGGGATTCTGCAGCCAGCCACGTAGTTATCAACTGATTTACGATGTGAAAATTTATCAGATGATATTCAAATTATGAGGTCATTGATATACACTGAATTAGGTGCATTGGCATGGAAGACGTTCATGATAAAAAAAAAAAATGTGTAAAATAAATGCTTCCAGCAATCGGCTATTCGACTTCCTAACTTGATTAATTACAATCCCTTCCTAACAAAATTCACAAACTACTCAGATCTACACTATTTTTTTTCGTATACCTCCATATATTGAGAAAAAGTCATTTGGGCGAAACGCCAAAATGAAGATAAAAGTTCATTTCTGATATTTGCAATCCGTTCACATCGTCGGATTAATCGCAATCGACACCAATACTCTGATCATATATATATATATATATATATATATATATATATATATATATATATATATGTGTGTGTGTGTGTGTGTGTGTGTGTGTGTGTGTGTTATTTTGATTAAAAGAAAAAGAGAAGCGGCAAAGGAACGACCGCCATTTCAATATTAGCTGTCAATATGATACTGCGAGTAGAATAGTTCTGGGAAGCATAGCACCCGTTTAGAGACATTTCGATTCGATTGAATAATACTGAGCTATCTGCAACATTCTGGATAGGAAAGAAATTATTGAAAGAGAGGAATCTCCCTCTCCTTGATTCGCTATACACGGCGACAAATTGAAATGGAAAATGAAAAGCTCGAAGTGCATTTCGCTTCCTATTTTTTTTATCACTCCAAATTCAAAATGAATATATATTTTTGTCAAAAATGAATGCTCCAGTAATTCTGATAGTAATGCACGGCGGGGAAGAAATGGTGATAACATTGGAAATCTTATGAGAACTTTTGCGTTCAACAACGCATGTCGTAAATTATTGATATTGAACATCGGTATAAAAACACGAGATGAAATTTCACTGCAAAAGGCTGAATTGATTTTTGATAATAATAATAATAATAATAATAATAATAATAATAATAATAATAATAATAATAATAATAATAATAATATATGAGAAGAACAATCTAACAGCCGAGAAAAATAGCATAGTTGGGACAGTAAAAACCAAAGCGTTGCTGTGATAGATGAGGATAATATGAAAAGAAGGCTGGAGACCTGAGCTAACTCACAGCCATTCAACCTTAACCGATAACCCTCGGGCATTTGGTATGAAACGGTAAATGACTGCTCTGCTATAGACTGCAAGAGCGTAGAGAAGAAGACTGGAGACTTGAGGATACTTGCTATCACTCAGTCTCCAGCAATGACCACCGGGCAACTGGTGTGAAAATGCAAGTGATAGCAACAACAGAATTGCTCAACATGGCAGCTCAAACAAATGCACCAGAACAAAGTACATCAAGATAAAATCGACCGAGCACAGACAAACCGCAAGTGCTACTAATGTGCGGAAATCCTCATAATTAGTAAATGTAGTTGACTAGCCAATAAAGAGTATAAACACAGGCACGATAGAGTAGCCACAGTGATATACTGGGAACTGAGTGAATGAATAGGACTTAACTATACAGAAAAGTGGTACCAGCACAAACCAGAGACAGCCCTGGGGAATGGACACCACAAATTACTTTGGGACTAGGACATTCAAACAGACCACCTCATCCAAGCAAGAAGATTAGACCTTAGGTAATCGTAGACAAGAAAAGGAGAACCTACCAAATAATAGACGTTTAAATGCCTGCTAACCGCTGAGTAAAGAGGAAAGAGAGTGAAAAACCAGAAAAATACCAAGATCTGGCAAGAGAAGTGGAGAAAGTCTGGAAAATGAAAGTCAGAGTAGTATTAGTAATGAAAAGCGCACTCAGAACTGTCCCAAAGACAACGAGGGCGAGGATGAAAGAAAGAATTGATATTGTATAGACAGCAGCAATGCTTGAAGCTGCACAGATAATGAGGAAAGTACTAGGATTATTAAATCTACCACCGTAACTGTCGGTAGTTGCCTAACAGAGCTTAAGGGAGAGAAAAATACCCAAATAGTAGTAGAAATGTGAACCAGAGCATTGATGTGATTGGTGAAGGGGATATTAGATGTGAGCTGAAGACTTGAGGAGACTTACTGTCACTCAGCCTCCAGCGATGACCAACGAGCAAACGATGTGAAACTGTAAACCACAGTATTGCTGTGGACTATGACACTGTGGAGAGAAGGGGTGGAGACTTGAGGAGACTTGCTGTCACCTAAATTCCAGCGATAACCAGCAGGCAATTGGTGTTAAATTGATAATAATAATAATAATGATAATAATAGCAAATGATACTAATAATAAATAATAATAATAAATAATAATAAAAATAAATAATAATATTGATAATAATCAACAATAATAATAATAAATGATAATAATGATAATAATAAATAATAATAATAATAAATAATAATGATAAATAATAATAAATAATGATAAAAATAATAAATAGTAATAATAAATAATAAAAATAAAAAGTAATGATAAATGATGATAAAAATAATGACAATAATAATGAATAATAATAATAATAATAAATAATAATGAATAAAAATGATGATAATAAATAATAATAATAATAATAATGATAATGATAATATTAATTATAATAATAATAATAATCGACAGAACACAGACAAACAGCAAATGCCGCATGTGCGGTGAAAGAGATGAGACAGTAAACCACAAAGCTAGTGAATGTAGTCAATTCGCCCAGAAGGAGTATAAGCATAGACACGATAGAGTAGCAACGATGATACACTGGGAACTAAGTAAACAAATGGGATTCAACCATGGGGAAAAGTGGTATCAGCACAAGCCAGAGGCAGTTTTGGAGAATGACAACCACAAACTACTGTGGGACTTAGACATCCAAACTGACCACCTCATCCAGGCAAGAAGGCTGGACTTAGTAATAGTAGACAAAAAAAGGAAGGCCTGCCAAATAGTAGACGTTGCTGTGCCTGCAGACCATAGAGTATAAAAGAAGGAGGGTGAAAAAAGGGAAAAATACCAGGACCTAGCAAGGGAGTTAAAGAAAATGTGGAACATGAAAACCAGGGTAGTACCGGTCATAGTGGCCGTTTAGGAACTGTCCCAAAAAATCTGAGGGTGAGACTGGAGGAGATCGGGATTAGAGGAAGGATAGAGACCGTACAGACCACAGCACTACTTGAAACTGCACGGATACTGAGGAAGGTGCTAGAGATATAAGTACTGCAACGAATAGTAGCTCTGCCATGATATGCGAAAGAGGGAGGAGACGTTAGCTGAGGACCTGAGGAGACATTGTCACTCAGCCTTCAGCGATAACCACTTGGCAACCGGTGTGAAACTGTAAATCGCAGAATTACTGCAACCTACAAGTACTAGGAGAGGAAGGCTGGAGACTTGAGGAGACTTGCTGTCACTCAAACTCCAGCGGTTACCACCAGGCAACTGGTGTGAGATTCAATAATAATAATAATAATAATAATAATAATAATAATATTGTCAGCCACAACGACAACAAAGATCTTATTATCAAGTGAAATTTTGAAATACGTTCCCAGGAAGATATAAAGTTAATCATAATCATGTGATCATGATAGAAAAGAAACCGTAAATCACCAAATACGCCATTTAAAAGATTAGTTATGGAGGCATAAACACATAGAGAGGGAACGTTTTTCCTCAGGAACTTGCTGGTAACTCAACGTGATAAACAATGTGATATGCACAAACTATGATGTCTGAAAGAGGATGAAGAAAAAATTAAAATCATTTAGTACTTCGACGTTCGATCCAATCATCCAATTCAAACCACATCCAGTAATATCGGATGAAGAATCGATGATATATCAGTTACTAGATGTTATCACCCCAGCTGATTACTGAGAGAAACTGAAAGGGAATGAAAGATGGAAGACACCTGAAACCTGCCAGAGAATTGAAAGGAATTCACCCGGAACAATTCCAATGTGTCTTGCAAGAAAAATACACCAACAGGGATTTCATGGAAGACTTTAAATATCCAGAAAGCTGGATTACTAAATACAGATGATGATGTTAGAATTTCGTTTAGGTGCATCACTTTATTCCCAGAAAAAATAGCTATGACACTGGCTTTTATTAGAGCTTTGGGTGAATTCTTAAACAGCTTGCATGAAACATATGTCAACATATGATTTGGGGGTGAGAAATGAAACAGAAAATTCCATTCTTCGCGTGTCACTTACCTACAGAATATTGAGCTTATATTTACTTCACTAAACTAATTGATCAATATTCGAGTTTAATCTCATTAAAGCGACCACGCACGGAGAAGACAACGGTTTATGTGTCCAAAACAACTCTGCCAAACATATGTAAAGCAAACACGATACCAAACCAAGACGGAAATATCTATATGAAGATTAATTGGATCGCGGTTTGCCAAATCACCATCATATTCCTCCTCCTCCTCATCATCATCATCATCTGTCTATTGACATCTGTTGTCGACCATTGACCTTTTCCAAGATTTACAACAATTCTCAGTCGTGGGCGTCACGGAGCAAAGTACCTTCTGAATTTGTCTAGCCCGTCTCTCCATCTAATACTCTGCTGGCCTCGGTTGTGCATGTGATCTCGGGGGATATATGTCGTGAATCGCGATGTCCATCGTTCTTTTGCCATTCTCGTGATATAGCCAGCCCATTGCTATTTGAGTTTTTTCAATGGTGTCTATGATATGCCTGGCTCCTGTCGTCTCCTGGATGTATTGCACCGTTTCGTAGTCTCTTTGTGTGAGGTTGAGCATAATCCATTCACGAGCAAGTTGCATGGTTGTTAGTTTGCAGATTTGCCTCTTGGTTACATTCCATATTCCAACTCCATGAGTGACTATCGGGACGATGTATTGATTGTGGACCCCTCTTTTCAGGATTGATCCTTCCTTTTTGGTTTAATAAATTTGCTTATTACGGAGCCTTACATAATTTTGGTCATGTGGAAGATTTCTATGTGCGTTATTTAACACTCATCTGATATAATAACAGATATTTACCATATGTTTATAGCACTAACCTTTTTTAGTTTATGATACTTGTTTACAAAGTATATTTTTTAGAACTATATACTAATCAACTTATCCTAAGTTTTTATGGTGGCAGTGATACCTAATACAGTATATTTTTCTTATTTCCCCACATCTCGATAAAGTATGGCATAAGTCTTTTGTCAGCAGGAAATTCTGGATTGACTGGAAGATGTTCCTAGGATAACGAATCTCAATGAGCCCCTTAAAAGAAGGAGAAATCAAGCAAAGAATCACCCAGGGATGGCAAGCCTTTGGCAGAGCAAGCTCAAGCTTGGAAAAAAAGATCCCATCAATCCTAAAAAAATGTATACAGCCAAAGCATCCTCCTCATAGTCACTTATGGTGCTGAAACATGGAATCTAATCAAGAGGCATACCTGCAAATTAAGAACCACACAACGTCTACCTGGAAGAATTATGCTCAATCTCACATTTAGAGTCCACAAGACAGCACGATACATCCGGGAGAAGACGGGAGTCAGGGACACCATAGAATCCACGAAAAAAAACTCGAATAGCAATGGGCTGGCCATGTTGCAAGAATAGCAGACAACTGATTGATATTGCGACTCATAACATAGATCACCGGAAATCACATACGCATCCGAGGCCGGGAGAGTATTCGATGGAGATGAGCTAGACAAATTCAGAAAGTATTTGCTCTGTGATGACCACAATAAAGAAGTGTAGCGGAGTTTTGTGAAGGTTTATCCCCAACAGTGGACGTTGAGAGACAGATGATGATGATGATGATGATGATGATCAAATATGAGTAGTTATATACGACACAGGGTATATGTGTATACCAGTGAAGTGACTAACTTATAAGTGATCCCTATGTAACCTATAAGTTGATTAAGTAAATCATATGTATACATATACATGTATGTTTTGTTTTTGTTTTTACAGTAATTAATATAATTTTGACATCAGATTACATTAAGTCTTTTCTTCTTTCTCTTCCTGAATTTGATATATAGTTGAACATAGTCAGATCTTTACTGGGGGCATTTGAATATTTTGTCACAATGAGACTGACTTGAGCACCTACTGTGGATATTAGGCGTCCATGCAATTAGATAGTTGTATAATGTCTTCTTTCATTTGAATTGTGTGTGTTTGTGTGTTGTTTGCTTCCTAATAATCATTTCCAAACTATTTGTCAGTGACAGGTTTCACATTAGCTCTACAAGATAGGTCTTCTTTACGTGTTCCATGTCTCTGGACTGGGTGTGAATGACCAGATATTAAGTCACTTCTTCGTAGCATGGCCAATGGCTAGTTGGATGCAAATATTGTACTCAAATTGATAGTAAAAACAAAGTTTTTCACCATGACAGACGGTCACTTATAATGTTTGGCAATCGTCCCCGGGCCGAGAGATTGAAAAACTAAGCGGGGCGTGCTGTCTATCTTTCTGCAAATAAAAGTCGAAGTCGGCAGCTCTATACACAAAACAATATCGCACGCGTCTCTTTGTCTTGTGGCCCGAGTCGACGCACGGAACCGGGAGACGGAATTGGATTGGAACAGGCCCAAACACGGTGCAATGATACAAAAATCAAATGTGATGTCTGGAACCTTTTTGGCTAGCTTCACCATCCTCCATGGCGATCGGTTTTGGCATATAAGGAATTTTTTTTTGTTCTTTTTCATATCTATTCTGTTTTTGTCTTCTTTTCAAATCTCATTCTTAAAATTGGGTACCTCCATAAGTCAAATTATCCTTCCAATGTTTATGCAGCTATTTTTTTTTTAAGTTTTGGTTAATAAAAAAAGGATTAAGTGGCCAGTGTTTGAAAAAAAAACGATCTATTTAAAGTAGTTCTCTAAAATCTTTCCTATATATATATATATATATATATATATATATATATATATATATATATATATATATATATATATATATATATATATATATATATATATATATATATATATTCTCTAATGATATACGACATTTATGATATATATAATAATAGATGTACTACCAACTCTGTACGGCAGTGGTTCAATGTTTCCCTTCCATTGAGAGTATTCGGAGGACTCGTCAGTTCTAGCCCTTTCTTTTCAAAATTAATGTCTATACTATAGTATAACCAAAAATCATTTAAATCATATAAATCAAATTTCATTTTCCTAAATTTCATAACATTAAGAAGATGAGAAATTCTGTAATAATTTCACACAAAAAATTATTTTGTCGAACATAAAGAACGGAAATATATACGGTTGAATTGTTGTTCCGGTTGTTAAAATCGATTTCATGAGGAAGTCAGTAGATATAGGTTTCAACGTCTGGGACACCTGTATTATAAAAATCTACATAAATTTATCTAACTATCTAAATCTAATAAAAATTGCTGCACTTATTGCGTTGGTTGCTAAAGATATATATTGAAAGACTTCCTCGTGAAATTAATGGTTGAAAAACATATTCAATACAAATACCCCCCCCCCACTGAAACCCCAGATAGATACTGATATGATCATTATTAAGTTTTACATGTTTTGAAAGATAATTCTCTGGAGAATTAAAATCTGTTACATTATATTGAAGAAAAAAAAACTCAATGAGGACAAAATTTTATTCTAAATTTGAAAGACGTGATGGAAAATATTGGTTTAAAAATTTTTTTCTAGTCTTATTTGTCAAATTTTATTGTAGACATATGGGATGTAAAAAATATATGCATTCCTCCAAAATGATTTTCCAAGATTTTAGTCGAATTTTCGAAAAGATATGTAAATTTTTTCCAGTTTTTTATCTGATTCTTTACGCCTTTGATCATACCAGAAATTTTGTTTGAAAATATCAACCAAAACTATCAAAAACTTTTTTCGTCAGCTTTCAAGTTGTCCTGACAGGATATTCAAGTATCTATGTTCCATGGATACAGAAAATGACAATAGAGAAAGAAGGCTCGATATTTAAACATTTATGCCTTATTATGTCTATAAATATACTTTTTTTCCTTTCTCCCTAAAAGGTTTTTAGTCAGGGCTCAGTTTACAATGTAACTTGATGCTCCATTGGTCTTTTAGTTAGTGTCTGGCAGTATTCACGCTGTTTTTTTTTTTATTTCTCATTATGAAATTTTCGGTTTCTACACCATGCCATACAAAAATGAGAGAAATAACTTGTTCATATTCCCAACAGGCTGTTGTTACGTGACGTTTTTACTGAATGACAGGGTAGACGTAAGAATTTTTTTTAAAATTGATCAATAGTTATATCTTGCTTTGAATTCAACGAATTTTTTCAACGTGAATAAATGAAATTAGGGTGGATGGAGACCTACCATGAAATAATTTGACTTACTGCAGCTTGTAAAGACTCTTTTCAATCAGTTTTTGATAATCATCTGGTTATGACAGATTATATTAATTTCATGTCCGTTTAGACAGCAATATCAAGGAGGGGGGAAACACTCACCCCACCTGTCATCAACTACAATCAATAAAATCTGTGAGACATAGAAAGTGAAATAGTTATACATCTTTACATACCTACCTATTTACACACATTCTCTCTTTCTCTCTCTCTATCCATCTCTCTATCTATCTATCCATCTATCTATCTATCTATCAATTTATCTATCTATCTCATGCACATGCGCTCAAAAATACATATCAAAAGGGGACAATAGCTGGAACAATAAAAATCCAATTTATGCCTGTGGGGCAGTAATTGTAGCAGGACAAGATCAGTCCCATGAATAAAAAGATGAAAAAGAAACGTTCCAAGATTGGACATGACAGAGATTAGCACAATCATGCTTGTCATAAACTTGTAACGGCCACTGCATATATATATATATATATATATATATATATATATATATATATATATATATATATATATATATATATATATATATATATAGTCAATGTGCCAGTTGGCTTAGACAGCAGAAATAGAATGAACACTTGAAGAATTGGCCTATTGCAAGAATTGATCTTGTGTCCAACAGATGGTCACATAAGCAGCAAACACCAAGTATCCCAGAATTCCAAAGGAAGTCATAATTGTGTGTCATGATGATGAGTTCGGACTGCTTTGTGTCTATGAAGATATTTGTGGTGGCATGGTTTCATATTTTGTCGGAAGTAGTAGAAGTAGTTGTACGTATTTTACTGTTTGTGATGGTCAGAAGGAGTGGCATTCTTGAGCATTCTTGTCATCGGTACTTGGATGCTAAATAGTTGTTTAGTGTCAAACTTTTTGGGTACTTGGTAAATTTGGGACGAGGTTATATTTAGAATAAATGAAGATAGTCGAATTAGTGGGTCCCTCTTATATATGATCGAATATCTCTTAGGAAAGGTATATTTTATATCCTCAATGGTCATTGTCGATATTTTGATGGCTTTGGATTGTACAAATGGAATACCATACATAAGATTCTGTAGGTAGGGGTCAGTGTGACCAAGTTATTTCCCCATGTTGGATGTACATGAAGGGGAATTGTAAGTAGATGTGTTGTAATTGTGGCGAATGAAATTTATGAATAGTGAGGAGTGTCTGGGCTTAGGTAGACGTATCGTCTAAAGAATAATAGTTTTTTGGTATGGACTAGAGGACTTATTGGAAATCGTTTACTTAGGGCTTTTAAGTTTGGTGTTGAGTCTGTTGGGCGAAACAGTTCCTAGTTTGGTAATCCACAAATGTTCATGTTGTTGTTGAATTCTGATCGAGTTCTTAGGCGTATTTTCCCCATTTTTTCAATCACTGTGAATCTAGCATCTGTGCCAAAATTGTGATTCAGTGCATAAGTGTAGTTTTACAAACAGTACGTTGGGATGATTGGCTGATTTTATTCTGTGTCTACAGTTATTAAGTCTAATGTTGAATTGCCACTCAGACATGCTTATGTATTGCAATTTGCATTCATCATATTCTAGGAGGCTGATAATGATCCTGCTTTTGCAGTTAGAATTATGGTAAATGTTGAGAGTTTTGTTGGTAGTAGAGCCAGATAAAGTATTCGTGTTCTTAGAGTGGTTGCAGCATAGATAATTTCTTTTCATGCAGGGTTAGGAGAATTTAAAAGTTTTAGGAACGAAGTTATGTTGGATTTTTTCAAGTGTTGCTGCTAATCATGTCATCGATGTTTTGGGGTAGGCAATGGCACCTAGTTCTACGACTATTTCTTTGAGGTCTGTTCTGAAAGTGAGTATATTCAACTTTTTAACTACAAGCGATAGAGTGTGATGTGGCTGGTGGTTATGAGCGGTGTGCCATCCAATTCCTCTTGTTTGTTCTTCTATGGGTATTTTTTATTTTGTCATCCTTTACTGATTATCCCAAGTCATTGTAGTAAGTCATTGTAGTAAGTCATTGTTATGTTTATTAAGTTCACCATGTGTACAGCTAATTCTTTAAACTCTAAGTGCTTGTAGAAATGGTATTTTTCCAGTTGTCCGCTATGAGCCGATTTAGAGTGAAGGTAATAGTGAGTGTCTGTAGGCTTAGTAAAGGGGTTTGTCTGGAGTTTTCTAATATCTATGTATATGCAAGTGTCTCCAAAGGTTAGAGAGTCAGTGGATTTTTCGTAGTCAAATTTAATAGATTCATGTCTGGAGTTTATGAGTGTGAAGGATTCCTCACATTTGGCTTTAAATCTTCTTGATATGAAATCAATGTTATCTTTATATTTGAGATAGAAGACGTAGTCTTTCTCTGTCTCCGCGTTAATGTATGTCTTTTCAAATTTCCCCATAATGATGTTAACGTAGGGAGGGGCTGTACTTGTACCCATGGCAAAGCCTTTGAAGGAAGTGTCAATGCTTAAATTGAAACTATTGAGTTTTAGGATGTGTTGCATAAGGGTGGTCACCGATTTTGTTTTGTGTTTTTCAGACGCTTTATTGTTTAGGGATTCCTTGAGGGCTGAAAGTTTTTTTTTCATGTTTAATGTTAGAATATAAGGATTGGACGTCGATGAAGACTTAGAATAATTTTTCTGGGTTTGCTTTGATGTGCTTGATATCGTTTAAGATCAGTGGCGTCTCGTATGCAGGATTTAACTTGTGTAACTTCGGGTTGGATGAGGTGGTCTACATGTTTCCATGATTGGGTGGTGTGGGAGTTATTCGATGAAAGTACTCTTCGGACTAGGTTATTTGTATTCGATATATTATTTAGTATATATATATATATATATATATATATATATATATATAGCCATGTAAATTATCCAATTTCTAAAGCCGAAAAGAAAGATTTTATTCGTCATTTTTTTATATTTTCATACTTTTCAAACGATATATATATATATATATATATATATATATATATATATATATATATATATATATATTGATTAGAATGCTTTACTGCTTTGAACACTAAAAACATGAAAAACTTTTTCATATTTCTTGCGTCTTTTCAGTTAGTTATATATAGTCATGTGGGGGTGGGGTTATGGGTGCAGAGGGAAAGAGAAAAGAAAAGAATAGTGAGAAATGTCAAATGTTTCAGTGGGTTAGTCCTCATAAATGCCTTCAGTAATTGGTCAGCCGATTTTATGTCCTTAGAGTGCATCTATATTAAATTTATTAGATTTGCAGCTAGATGTCAATTAAAAACGCCGGAAAAAATGGTGAGAGGTTACTCAAACAACATTAGCAACAACTACAGCAGCAAAAATAATAATCATATTTTATAATCCCTACTCAGAAAAATCACTGGAATATATCTCATAAGTAACCAAACGGAAAGATAACAAATATTCTATGAAAGACATGCGCATCAAAGCACAGTTCATGTTATTTGCAGACACAGTAACACACTTTATTGTATTCTTGTTACTTTCATGATTTTCACCAGTTCTCTCTCTCTCTTCCAATATAAGGTTTGGATTTATGATCAAGTGATAAACCTAGCTTGGTTGATGAAATTACTCGAAAGTCCCAATACCAAAATATGATAACAGGAAAATAAAGGATTTTTCTACTTTGATTCGGATCGCCTTGTCTTGTTAGAAAATATTTATCATACACTACGAAAAATTGATCTCAGTCCAAGTTAAAGCGTATATCTAATTAGTAATCTGCTCATAATCTAAATATAGACTCACAGATTAAGAAAAAAAAAGAAAGAAGTCCAGATCACATCAGCATTTATTTGCCGAACTTTGTACCTCAAAATTGTCATCTGAATTTTTAAAAATATGAAAGCCGACGAGTTTTCAAAAGACGAACCCCGGTGATAATACCGGGAACATGAATGTAAAAGATATTACTAATATGCTCACGAATCTAAGATTCACTTGATTTATTTTATTGATATACATCGATTTTATCCGGCAATTACCGCTCACAGACTACAACTTTGGTGTTTGGAGCCTAACACTGTAGTATGATGTGAAAATTGACCCATAGTGCTCGGATGTAGCTAGTGAAAAGCCACTGTCTGTAGTCATCAAAATCTAATCATATGGCTATTCTTTATATTAACAATGGCCATTTGTGGAACGATATCTGGAATTCAACGGCTTCTATTTGTTAATATTACAAGGACTTGAATATTGGCGATTGAAGTACCTACGAAAGTTGGTCTTTACAAATTACTTTATAATAATAACATATAGATCACATATTATCAATTAGTAGGGGTGCACAAATAAAATTTTTCAAAACGGATTTTTATCCACGTAAGATCAGAATTATTAGAGAAAGAGGATCTTCACTGCGTTTTCTTCTTTTTTGTGCTACTATTGGTATTACCAGATATCAATATTCAAAACAAAATCTCGTATTAAATCAAATTTTATGCTTCATATCCTGCCAATTTATCTAATTTGCTCGTCCAATTCTGCCTAAAGTAAACATTTGATTTGTATAAATAATTAATTATGGGTCAATTGTGATATACAATATCCCTCTTGCATCCATGTTGATATTTTTTCTGTTCTTGGTAGTTATTCCTAACAGTGTTCGATCTGTTACTGGGAAATACTTAAACCAAGATAACGAAAACAGGGCAGAGGGGAAAACATAGAGCAAACTGAATTAAAAAACACACTTGTTATATATATATATATATATATATATATATATATATATATATATATATATATATATATATATATATATGTATATATATATATATAAGTGTATATATATATATACATATATATGTGTATGAATATATATATATAT
Source organism: Thysanoteuthis rhombus (assembly GCA_963457665.1). Lineage (NCBI taxonomy): Eukaryota > Metazoa > Mollusca > Cephalopoda > Oegopsida > Thysanoteuthidae > Thysanoteuthis > Thysanoteuthis major. The sequence goes on along the minus strand of OY735211.1, from coordinate 8,210,087 downwards.
ATATATATATATATATATATATATATAGAGAGAGAGAGAGAGAGAGAGAGAGAGAGCTAGCAACGTTCTCGAAAGAAGCGGTTCTGATTAGATGTCAATCCATTAGAAATCCCTACTTTATTTCTGATTCATGCTGCTTGCTCCGGAGGTTGAACAATGCATCGGCTCAGAGTATTTTGATGGAAAGAACGAATAAAGAGATGAAGTAAAAAGATTACTAATTAAAATAAGATCCCAAGATAATCAATGGTTAGCAATATAATCTACTCTAATGATGAACAGTCTAATTGTCTTTGTTCACTGGTAGTAGACGTGGATCCTCCCAAAACACACACTTGCAGTTTGAGAATAAGTCGGAAAAACAATTCCTACTCATCGTTTCAAACTAAACACTATCCCTGGTAAACAAATCTAGTATCTTACTCAAGGAAAAAAAATCCAACAACAAAACTCCGAATCAAAATGCATCAGTATTTCACTCCCCAGGGTCATAAACAAAAAATCAAAAACAATCAGGACGGACCTCGTGAAGTAAGGCTCTGCAAACTAATCTCGCTGCCTCATGTTACTGAATTTGATCAGAATCGGATCTCCCAGTAAAGATAGTCTGACACTAATTCAGCCTAAGTTAATATTTACTCTAATGATGAACATTGCAATATTCTTGATTTCCTTGACTCTCTTACTTGAGAGGTAAACATGTTCCCGATAGAAAATACTCCTGCCCACCATTCAAAACCAAGGACTTTTCAACTGAATCAAATTCACACTTTTTCCCCCAGGATATAGTTTCATAGAAATTCAAAAATATCCGGTAATTTATTTCGATAATTAAAAAAAATATAGCTGTATAATAATTAAATCTAAATAATCTGAGGTTAGTAATTAGTGTCTGCAATGCTTCTCTCCTAATCGATGCCCTACAGCGTGTAATATAAATTGAATAGACGTAGCCATCAAAGATGATGAAGGCTTCTCTCTTTTATATATATATATATATATATATATATGTATATATATATATGTATATATATATATACATATATATATATATATACATATATATATATATATATGTATATATATATATGTATAGATATATATATATATACATATATATATATATATATATATATATATATATATGTGTGTGTGTGTGTGTGTTTGTTTATTTATGAATGTAGGTTTTTGGGTTCCATACTGTTTGGTCTGAGGACTTGGTACCAGCGCTCTCCTAGGCTCCTTCAAAAACTGATTTTTGATTTTCTGAAAAACATTTTTTCTCACAAACTCAGACCTCATTTCTACGTATTTATTAGTAACATTTGAATTCTTGAAGATCTATATATTACTATAAGTTTTTTAAAAACTATATTTTAGATGTTTTCTAGTGGAAAACACCCGTCATGAATAGAATTAATCCGACCATATTCATTCTTCGATTGATTTAAAAAAAATATTATTTCATATCTTGACGCTACTTCTGTCCAATTATTGAGTTGATGGCGTGTATTAGTATTATGTATGTGTTTCTTACAAGATATTTTCTTATATGCCTCTCTCTGCATTTGAATCAATTGCACTGTTGATGATTTCGTAGAAGTTTTATGAGTTTGTAGACGTATATATATATATATATATATATATATATATATATATATATATATATATATATATATATATATATATATATATATATATATATATATTGTTACACCAATACAATTTATACAGTCTGCTGAGCTATTACAGGCGACGGGATGTTGTGTGATGTATACATATATTCACTGAATGAACTACACCAACTGATAAAGAGCAAAACACGTTTTTTTTATAAACGTATACTTCCGTTTGTGTGTATGAGAGGAAAACAATACATACTAATATACATATAGAAATACATATCTGAGAAATCGACCGACAAATAAAAAATAACTTCCATGTGGTCATGTGTGCGCTCTTGTGTGATACAAACATGATTTTATCTCGCTTTATGTTCCCACTTTGGAGCCAGAACAAACGAAGTGTCAAATAATATTTAATATACAATATTCCAAAATTTCTATAGCTGTTTTTCTTCTAAAATACTCAATGGCGTTAAAATATAATCGAAGAAGAGCAACCAGAAATGTGATTGAATATATGGCTGCCCCTAATGGCTAGTCATCTGCAGAGATTTGACTCTGAAAGAGAGAGATATCAATAGAAAAAAAAACAACAATGGCGCTGACATCAGTTGCGTTAGCGAAAATGGCGCCGTAGTCGACCGCCAAATTGTGTTGACAATGTCTCGATTTTGTATAAATTGAGATTTTAGATAATGTCACTCTAGTCTCAACTCTAGGAAGACAAAGTAGCTGTCTGATCAAAGAAATGGCTCTTTTGGTTATTCTTTTTATGAAAGTAGTCAGCACACAGGAAATGATGTGCTCACTCTATCGTATGACGATTTTATTACATTTCATATTAGAGGATATCAATGGCTTTACATTAATGATTTATACACCAATTTTGTGGCTGTTCGATTCGTTGGTCGTTAGATTAGCGTAGAGCTATTGGTTGTGAAACATCTGAATCTTTAATTTCTCTGTTGATTCATTTAACAGAATATACGTAAGTAAATTGATAAGTCAGTACCCTAATGATGAACAATGAGTCCGAGTAGTTCGGTGATTAGACTAGATTAGACCGGACGTGTGTTTAGCGAGCCATTCTACTGTATTGGAGTTTGTGAATTTGAATATCACTTTGAACGCATTGATTCCGATCAACGCTGTTGATTTATTTCCCTACTGCTCAGGGCCACCAAGCCCGAGTTTAGTAGCCATGAAAAAAAATCAGTTGAATTGAAGATGAATGTTAGTAAGCTATCAATAATAATGATTTAAAATAGTTCACTTTATAAATTAAATAAAAATGAAATAACAGTGAAAAAACTATCGATTGTACACAACATCTATTCATTTTCAACACGATCTTCTGCCATGTCAATGCACTTAATTCAACCTTTTCCCATCAATCGAATAGATTGAATATTGTTCAACAAAGATTCCAGATTGAAAAGTAGCTTGGTCAGGCTACAGATTTATTGACACACAACTATATATACCCCTACTTAATAATCCGAAAAGAAAAGCCAATATCAGTTTTCTTTATTGAATAGATTATTTTTGTACTAATAGTATGTTGTTTACGTTTTGAGTTCTCCCATCTGTATTCTGGCGAAAATTTATAAATGATTTCAATTCTTCCTGGGATTACAAAACCTTCAAACCACTTTGTAAGGTTCTTTGGGACCATTCAAACCACTCTGATAATAACGTGTAGAATGATCCCTCCGGTGGCCAAAGATTTGTTCATTTCATTGGGAAAGTTCTGGAAAAGTGTCCAGCTTTCTTCTTAGTTCAGTTTTACATTGTGATGTGATTGGGCAACGACATCTTCAATCAGATCAGTTTCTTTCTTGCTTAAAATGATAAGACCTGGTCTTCATTCCTGGTTGATGTTATTTGTTTAAATTCTTAAAGCTCGTGTTCATGCCTTTCCCGAGATGTTGGTGAGAATATTGCAATTGAATTGTTGATATTCGGCATAGGAGTCTTTTTAAGCAAACATCATAGATCACCTAACGTTGATCTTGAATATGATTCGAGGTCACCAGGGGTGACCCCTATTATATTGAAACCAATTAAAACAATTTCCAGCTTAGTATTGAGTACACTATGAGGTACAAAAATGTTTCCGACCTCAGAAAAAATGGATACAGTAGGATACCTAGTGCTGAATTGCGGAGACCAATTTTGGATCGAACTGGAAGACTCAATTTAGAATTAAAACACATTCTTCGGTCATGTTGCAGCCAAACAATTACATTTTTTGAGGGTAAGATAACCGGTTCTGACTATCAGAATTATTGAACGTCACCATCAGTTTATGTTTGATTAAAACAACTGTTTCCCATCCGCACCAAATAACCCGAATGTAATAAAAAGAAAGTTTATATATTGTTCCATCATAATAACCTTTGTCAAAATGAAGAATAGATATATGACTTTGTTTACATTTCAGCTTCAAAATTCCTTCTCCACATCATTTTTAATTAGAAACTATTCCCATCTTCATGAGATTCCAAAGATTCCATACCTTAGCCTGAAAATAAAAGAAAAGAAAAACTATTCCATTCGTTTATACTTATCGACTGATCTATTGTGAAAAAAACACAAAAAAAAAATCCCCGAAAAACACATCTTCCGAATTCCCTAATCAGCTGATTGAACAGTTCTGTGTATTCACAAATGAGATCACATACTTGTAAAATCTGAAACATCCACAATATCTCATAACTTACACCTTTTTCTCAATTCATTGTAAATTTTCATATGGCTATTCTATTCTCTTTGTTAACGTCCCTTTAACCATCTCTTCATTTTTGGAACTTCTCACGATCCTATTTTTTACACAGCGAACCAGAAGCCCCGAAGCCCGTAGAAGTTTCATACATTAATCAACAGACAACAATTGTACATTCAACAATATCCCTTGGGTTCAGATACAGTATTGACTTAAAATGATAATTCACGAAAAGTATTCTCGAATAAAAAGAAACTGTTCAATACCAAGAAGTAAAAAAGTCTAATACTAAAAATATTTGAAAAAACAAAAACAAAACAAAAACAATAATAATGGTATTTCCATCCTACAATTCATTTATAGCGTCAGAATAGATAGGCATGAAACCATCTAATGCTAAGCCTTGGGACCAAGAATTTGTCCACTTCCTGGCTATATCGATCAAACCGACTCCTATCCTCATCTGAAACAATTTCTTCATGCTATTAGTTGCGGACTTCAAGTGACATCATCAGTCGAATTAACCCGTTCAAGTGATTTTCAGTGATTATTTCTCAGCCCCCTTCATGTTTAAATGAACTTATCAGAAATTGAAAAATGAAGACACTTGCAAATATTGATAATATCTGTGTTCCTTGATTTTATTATTTCTTTGGGGATTTTTCTACTGATAAATAATACAATGGCAAAAACTCACTGCTATGTGTTTGGATAAAGTTGATATAAAAGTTTGCTTCAAAAGATGTTGAAAAGACAGAAAATATATGTTCGTTTTTGTTGTTTTTCAATTTATTCTCTTTCATTGTCACCTGGCCGTGAAAAAAAAAATGAAGACTGTTGGTTTGTTTCCCTTATATGTTTTTCCTATAGTAATTGCACGTTGTCACTACTTTAGTTCAAATTTGCTTGGTTTTAAAACATCATTTCATCGTTATAACAACATTTGGTGATTTTCAATGATTGGTATGGTTAGACCCTTGTTTGCCAATGATTTAATGATCTGGCTGTTATGGTCGTTGTAAGAAAAATTAAGAATTAACCAATTTATCACCAAACAATCATCAATGTTTCATTGGACATTGTAGTAATAACTTGGTCAGGCAATCCATCCCAAGTCGGGGTCCAATTGTGTTGGCCAGTCAAAACCACCAAAGGAACCCTTTCATGATTCCCATCATCTACCCATTCAGAGTATCTATTGCTATATTAAGTGGCTTTTTCAGCAGCACACAGCCAAGTCAAGTAGAGGCATCATCAAGCAACTTTTTTTTACATTTTGACTTAAAATTTCTTTCCAGTATTGATTCAAATAGAACCCATTTCTATCTTCATGAAAAAACGAACAATATAATCTGTTTTTTATCCATTGAATTCTGCATCCTTTATTAGCTAATCTATAGTAAACAAGTTCTCTATTTCCTCATCAGCTGACACAAATGGATTTGCAAACTTCTAAAAATATTCAACCCCTCGACATTGACCCCCAATATGAAGCATCATAGCTGTATTGATTTGAATTCTTTAGACAATTACTGTTTGGTCATAGGTGTCATCAGGCAGGAGACCAACCAGCGGCCCTATAGTAAAAACATGATTCAGTCATAAAGTCGCTGCTGCATCGGAACAGTATATGAGACTGGAGGCAGTTTCAATGAATAATATGTTGTTGTTTTTTTCTTTTTATACATCTTGTTGAAAATGTGTAACAATTGTTATGAAATACATTGATTTTCACTTTTGAATAATCTTATGGTATAATCTGTTCACAATTACCTGGTGCATCTGTATATTCCCTCAGTTGATTATATAAAATCTCCTATTCATATTGGTTATATATTATGCTATTTGGTTACAATATTTCTGTCAATATTGAACGCTCGATTCTCTTCCTTATAGATATTGCAATTTTTATTCTCTCCTCGAAAAGAAAATAAACGGACGATCAACTAGCGTTCATCAACTCCATCCAACTTGTAATCCAGCCAACTCTCTTCCCAACCAAACCTAAATTTCGCCCGATATCCGAAAAAAAAACTGTTAACATGGAGATAAAAACAATTACGAGACTAAAAAAATAAACATACTTTTCTTATTTCCAACCGGTGTATGAAGCACAAAAAGTTGAAACAAAACAAAAGCCATTTTGTATCGAGAAAACAAAGTTATATCAACATTGCAGTGCGCACAGGCACTGCAGGCTAGCGACTCCAGTACGTTTAACGGTTTACAAACACACATGAAAATGGTTAACTGCTCTCGCATCTGTAAGTGGAATCGTGTGAAAAGAGCAACGTGTGTTGTATCTTTTCTGAAAACGTCTCGATAAATGCAATCCCTCCTGGGATTTAGAGTGGTGGGAGTGGTTGACTGTTAGTTGTGGGAAAATATGAAGTTTTGTGTCTGGATAGGAAGCCCTAACCCATCAAACGCTAATTCACTGGTAAGTATAAAAATTACAGAAATATTACCCGTACGTTCCAAATGTATATGTACATTTACATAAAAGTTCACATTCTCATTGACTCCGTTGCATGCATATGTATGTGTATGTGTATATATATATGTTTCACTTATGGTCGATTAATGATAGATTCGAGAATAGATCAAATTGATCTCGTTGTATTGAAACAAACGAATTATGCGAAAATGGAGAGAACAAAAGTTTACTAAACAAATCAGTTAAAATTAATAACATTTTCAGGCATAAGGAATGTGATATAGAAAAAGTTCAAAAGCTTGTTGATACTACCTGAAAATCTTCAACTGATCAGATCGAATCCCAGATATCAACTACTAGTGAGGCAACGGAAATCTTGACCCCCCACCCTCATATTATGGGAAACACTCAGAATTCAACAGTGTGTACCAGAAGTAACAACTATTCTTTTGTTCATCGGCGAATTAAGTTAAAATAGTTAGATGACTGAGATGCCTTATAAGTGGGTAAATAAGCAGTAAAGAAAATGTACAAAGTTCCTTCAAGTTTGATTGAATTCTTTTACTAATCTTACTCGTTTTCTTACAAGTGAATGATCCTAGGGTCAAACTGTCGTAAGTATTGACCAATTGTTTTTGATTAGGCATTTTTGACTGATCGTACAGTCATCATCAAAATCGTTTATGTTCACGATTTTTTATGATCCAGTAATTGAGAGTGTGATGTGAAGGTTTTTTTCTTACAAGATTTATGAGAGAAACTTCTTTTTGGGGGGCGGTCTTTTTTTATTATCACTAGAAGCACTACATGCTCAGATCAGTAGGGAAACTTACGAAGTATTTTTTTCAAACGTTATTAGAATGGCTCAAAGTACGATGAGTTTTCTTGGCAATCTGATTTGATGAGTATTTGTGTATTATTAACCAACATTAGGCATATCGATACTGTAAATGGAGAATGCTTGTTTGAATAGGCTCTTATTGTATTCCAACAACAGATTGCAATAAACTTGATCTTCGTTGTAAATTCATCATCATCATCATCCTCATCTTCATCATCATCATCATCATCAGTCTTTTCACGTCCGTTGTTGGATATAAACCTTCCCTAGGATCCGCCAAATCTCTCTATTATGGCTGTTGCAGAATCAGTATTTTCTGAATTTGTCTAGTTCATCTTTCCATCTTGTTTTTTTATCGACATCAGTCTCATATGTGGTCTCTGGGGATCGATGTTGTGAGTCGTGATGTCCATCGTTTGTCTTTCATTCTTGCAACATGGCCTGTTCATTGCCATTAAAGTTTCCTTATAGATTCTATGATGACTAAGACTCCTGTTTTCTCCTTAATATACTGTGCTTTCTTGTGATCTCTCCATGTAAGGTTGAGTATGATTCTCTTATGTGTACTTTGTATGCTTCTTAGTTTGCAGGTTTGTTGTGGTTAGGTTCCATGTTTCAGCTCCATAAGTGACTATCGGGAGAATGCATTGGTTGTTTACTCTTCTTTTTAGAATTATTGGGATCGTCCTGTTTTTGAAGGTTGAACTTGCTTTGCCGAAATCTTGCCATTTTAGGGTGATTCTCCACTCGATTTCTCCTTTTGTGGATTTCGAAGATATTCGCTGCCCTAAGTAGATGTAGTGGTATGTTGTTATGTCTTCGTTCCCTTTGAGTATGGTAGTTATTTATTTCTGTCCTATACTGACAGCTTTGTTTATTGCTCTGAAGCCTCACCGTTTATCAAGAGTGGTTTCGGTGATTGCTGTCGTGTACTTTTTTCTGTCTTCTCTTAGTTTCTTTTTATTCTTTTGTTTAGCTCAGCCTCCTCTATTCTCCCCTTGTTGTTAGTGGTGGTTTGAGGTTTCTGTGCTTTTCAATGAGTTTCCTGGTTTTGTATGAGATTTTTCTGATGGTCTGCGTTTTTTTCAGTTCAAGCATATTGGCAGCTTTGATAAGAGAGGTTGTTATTGTACTCTAGAGTTTGTTGATGTTAGTGTCGTTTTTATTAGTAATGGTTTTAAATCTGTTTTTCAATTCTAGCTTAAAGGGTTTGTGAGTTCATTTGGTACATTCAGTGGTTGCAGTTAGGTGTGGAACAACCTTCTGCGTTCCTTATTTGTGTTTACTTGCATCTCACACTTTACCATTTTATGGTCGCTTCCTATGTTCACTTAGCTCAAAATTTGAATGTCTTTGATGGTGCAGCTTTTGTTCGTAAAAATGTAGTCATTTTTGTTTTTGGTTCCATGGTTGGGACACTTCCAAGTCCATTTTCTTTCTTTTTTTCGAGGATGTATTCATGATTTTCAAGTCGTTCACGTTGGCAAAGTTCACAAGGTCCTCACCTCTCTCAATCCATCTTTTGTATCCGAATTCTCGAACGCAGTGTTTGTTTCCTCGTCTTACTTGTGCATTGAGATCTCGCATGATGAAGTATTTTTTGGTATCTTGTTAGAGGAAAATCAAGTCATCATAGAAGTTTGTTTATTTCTTCTTTGGTCGATTTCAAAATGGGAGCGTACACTTGGATGACATTTAACTTGTACCATTTTGAGAGTTGTATGGTAACACTGGCTATGCGGTCAGAGAAAGCTACCATGTCGTTTAACTCTCTATTGATGAGAAAACCTACTCCACTCGGTTTATTTGGGAGTTCAACAGGAGACATATATCTGCTAATTTTATGTTTCATCAAGTGTTTATCTTTTTGTTTTGATAATTCCTATGAACTTAATTACAATAGTATATACCTAAAGTCTATTTTTGCGGCGGTTCAACCCTGGAATATGTTCTCTTGTGAGAAAACGAATGATAACTAAACAATTTAAATCGACATTCACTATCTGCTGTGTTCAAAAAGACTTGCATAGAATTGCCGCCCAATCATACACACATGTGCACAAGCATACACAAACACAAACGCTCACACATGCGTGCACACACCCACAAATCCATAGACTCAGGTATATGCGCACATATGTGTGAAGGGGGTGCTACCGAAACTTACGGAGAATTTAGGAATAAATAATGATAAAATACTTATTCTCTTACGCAGTCCCCACAGTCTTCTTCGAAGTGATCATTTGGGTACTTATACAAAGTTTCCAAGCGTTGATGGGAGATCACAAGACTCTTTTGTGCAGTAAATGTGATACTACCTGGATCTCAGTCGTATCAAAACAAGGCCCCCTCAGCAGCAATTTAATCTTATGGATTACGGGAATGCCTTGAGAGATTTTATCAGGCATAAAAATCAAATGGAAAACATTTCTCGCAAAAATCTGTGATACCGATCAATGGCAAAATATTGCATTATAACTCATACTTTGGCTCATAGCTGACCTAGTGACAGAGGGGTAAACATACCCAATGTAAAAGTAAGTTGGTGTTCAGTATCGGGTAAGTAGGCCTCTCATTTTCAGTAAGCAAAAAACAATTCACAAGAACGCTGAACTGAGAATTTCTCTCTGTGTGTTTCCCTTTTCGGCCTAGCTTTCTCCTGAAATAAGGAATATTCAGTTGTATTATTAGTAGCAACCAAATTTTTGTACAGGGTATGATAATATTTTGCCATCCATCGGTAGGCACAGTATGAAATAAAATGATAAAGAAAATAGAATAAATAGATTTCACTCCATTTCTTTAAAATATGACTTGAGAATAGCATTTGCATCATTTTTCTTGCGACAGGGATACGTGACCAAACAAACTCAACCAGAAATGTTAACAATATTTTGGCATTAGTTTGGCACTGTGTGACTAAGAAAATAAGAAAATAGAGGGAAAGTTCTTTAGAACCCTTGTTTTGATTAAGATAAATGAAATAAAACATCGGTGACAATTTGGCATTGTGGGACAAGAAGAAACAGGGAAGAACTTGGCACATGGCATGAAAGGGACCAGGCTGCCACATTGGAATGCCAGAGCATCAATTCTCAACGATACTTTCCTCATATAAGTTTGCTCACATCTACGTATGTGGCTGATTCACTGGCTTTGAAATCTGACACGAACAATTGTTTCAAAAAGCTTAGTTTCAATAATCAAAAGTAAATTTTTTGATCTTTCTGACAGGCGAGCATGTTTTTAACCATGTGACCGAAATGACCGAATACCCTTCTAGTTTCACATTAAAGCTTGCATTCTGACATACACTACAGCAGGATCTAAACAGGCAAGGTAACGCAGTAACTGTGCTACGAGCCTAACCAGATCATTATCATCATCAGAGGTCTTTTAGCGTCATAGGACATATAAAGTCCCGACGATTCGCCAGACCTATTTATTATAGTACTCTCTAAAGTTGTCCAGTTTCAAAGCATCTTATTTCCTGCCGTCCACAGTTTCATGTGTGATACATAAAGTCAAACGGTTGTCTTGGTCTCTCGCAACCTGACCAGCCTTTTGTCAGTTGAGTTTTGTTATCGATTCTATGATATTTGAGCCCTGTTCTTTTCTCTTATATACTTTGCTAACGTGATCTCTTTATGTGACGCTGAGCCTGGTTCTCTTCTGTGCACGTTGCAGGGTTCTGGGTTCTAGGGTCGATATTTTGGTTAGATTCCATGATTCAGCGCTAAAGGTGACTATTGGGAGGATTATGGATGCATAACAAATCGAATGATAGAGTATAACACATTTAAATCAAAGGTTGCTATCCGTGACTAACTGGACGATCGACAAAAACTTATACGAACAGAAAAACCTGTGCTCTATTGCCAGTGGATGCAATGTATTGAAGACTGTGAGGAAACAAAATAACTCACGGGGAACGTGCTGATAGAGAAATGTTTATTGTTGAAGATGGTGTAATTCTTAGTTCGTTGAAAACATAAGGATGCTCACAAAAGATAGAAAAGTGATTAAAAAGATGGAAAACGAGATATAGGACCCTATGTTTTATGGATAAACGAACAAAAAGTTAGTTTTTGGTTGACTGATTCGTTATTTCGGTTAAAAGCAATGCGTAAAATATTTGCCATTAACAACGTACTAGATAAACATTTTATTGTTCGGAATCCTGCGTTACGTGGCACGAAATCCCTTTTTAAGTAAACTATACGACACCAGTACTACATAGAGTGAAAAAAATGTAACACTCGATTAACAATACAAAGACAACAGTAAACCCATGAAGGGACAGTCGGTATTTCTAAATTGGAGGAAAACTTACCTCAACAAACTGTGTTTCATTGAATGCTATTTTATACTTATTACAACTACCCTTTGTGGTATTCTAAAATGTTTTTTGAAATAGTTTCTTGGTCGATGAGATTTGTGTTAATCCAGTGTTAACTGATGTGGATATCTGTTTGGAGGCCTTTTATGTTGAAAAACGACAGAGAGAGAGAGAGGGAGAGAGAAAGAGAGAGAGAGAGAGAGAGAGAGCACAGCAATAACAGAATGTTAGTACAAAAGGCTAAAATTGGTAAGTATCTCATCTCGAGATGTAAACTGTTTCTAGATGAAAATTAGCGACATAAGAATAGATTTAGACTATTAAATCCTACATCGGGGATAGGTATGAAGTGCAGACATAAAAAAAAGTTTTTGCTAAAGTATCTAAAGAGAAACATGATATGGTAACTGTATCTAACTTCAAGGAAGCCATAGAGATGAAATTTCATTTGATGAACTTACGACGATAGCACCCAAATAGTAACATCATGGTTAGGTAGTAATCATACTCTCACTCTACGGACCTCAGACCATTTTCATATTTTTTACATGTTAGACGTACCGAACATTTGACCAAAACTTGACCTTACACCAAGTTGCTAATCAGAAAAGGCCAAATGTTTCATGTATTAAACTGAAGTTGAACCTATACGCACAGGCCATCATCAAATGGGTGAGGAAGGTTATAAATAGACCTAAACCGGTCAGAAATATACAAGCGAGCCTAATTAAGGACATGACGCTGTGATAAAATCATAATCATAAAAAGTGTTACTAACATGGCCATAATTTTAAAAAACTAAATTCTGAAAAAAGAACAAAAAAATCGAAATAAACAAAATAACGATGAATCAAAATTAAATAGATAAAACAGAAAAACACGAATTGATAAATGAAAATGAGTACTGATGATAAATGAGTAAAATCGAATAAAATTCAAAATCGATGAATTCAAAAAAGTCAATATGAACGAAATTAGTAGGAAAAGTAGGACAGTTAGACCTCTATAAATATCGTAGCGCCAAAAAACATTTCACTCTACCCTACCCCTTAAGTATAGATCCCATAAGATTTCAGACAATCAGGCTGACCAATCTCCGTGGGACGGATTCCAAAATAGGTAAGTGGAGTTTTTATTTCACGACTGGGTATAAAAAAATTGAATTTTTATCTCCGAAGCGTTCATTTGAAATGAATCTACAATCTGTAATGATCTTTTAAACGAATTTATATATATATATATATATATATATATATATATATATATATATATATATATATATATATATATATATATATATATATATATGTCCAGAAAAATCTGTCAAAAGAGATATCAACAAAAACTATCAGCTGTGGTTTTTTTCAGTTTTTAAATTGGTTTAGCGGGCTACCTTGCTATGTATGCATCGCACGTACAGGCAACACTTTTGTTGTCAGAATGCTAAAATATTACACACTCACTCCAAATTATGTACATAGTTGAACAATAATGTTTTCAACACCTGTCCCTGGTAGTCATTCAGGGAGGAATTCAATTTGCCATATAAGTTTATGCTAAATTGGTCCCCCTGTTTTTTCTTAAGGATCACTCCCTAGAATGAGGCAGAAAAATATTCATAGATCGCCTTTTTTTTTCAAGTTTTTAATTGATCATCCCAATACGATCTACTGTGAAAAGATGTTGATTTCTCGGCATTTTCTATGTGTTGATTAACTGAATCTCTATAGATTTATCCATTTTGTAAATGTACACAACGAAAATCTTGCTACACCAAATTTCCTCTTGTTTGGCTTCCTGTTAGACTAGTGCAAGCTTGGTATATATATATATATATATATATATATATATATATATATATATATATATGTGTGTGTGTGTGTGTGTGTGTGTGTGTGTGTATGTGTGTGAGAGAGAGAGAGAGAGTACATATTATCACTATTTTGCAAGTAGGGTAAAGTTGGTGACAGTTAACATCACTGCGCTAAACATTCAAGGAAATCAAACCGTTCCTCCCAACCTTTTTCCCCCTTTTTCTCACAACCTACTTACCCATCCTATGAGCTTGACCGTTGACCACTAGGCTTATTGCCAAATAGTCACCATGAGAATACCAACATCTTGAGTAAATGCCGTCCGTCTACAAGCGGTCATCGATCGACCCTACTCGCCTTGTATTGACCACTTCGACCAGCCATTAATAATGCTGCAAAACCCTTTTTTTTTTCATTTCACTTTCCCAGCTTTCTTTGTTCTAGCAATGAATTGGCCATTTTATCTTTCTTCCTCTTCGTTTGAGACTCCTTTTTTATTTGTTCCTTATGTTTTACCGTGTTCCTTTTCTTTTCACGTATATTTTTATCGTTCTTTACCTCATTGATTCCACATTATATGATTGTGTACAAAAGAAGTTACTGCAGCCCAGCGGTCGTCGCTCCATGCCATGTTGAATATACAGCTATGTTCGGCGGATGTAGTTAAAAGATGTGCTTAAATTTCATTTTCGAAGAGTGACGAATGAAAAAAAGAAGACATTCAATGTGGAAACCATAAGCATCCTAACAGAAACTGATTAATTGATTAATTGAAGAAGTATTTGTCAGCCATCATATATATGACTGCATGTGATTTATCGTTCAGATCTGAGTTGCTCAAACATTGCAATGGATATAATGCTATGATTTTTCAGAAGCATGTTACTCTGCAAGTTGAAACGAAAACTGGTTTTCTACTTGTTCTCATAAACATTTTTTATAAGAGTATGATATATACAAGAGCTAAACGATAGACAATTCTCACCTGAGAAAATAACTTTCCACCAAACATGTTCCACCAATCAACCAATATCCTCACTTTGAAAAAGAGTGGTTCAAAAGCCACACAATGAGAGATCACTTTTTCGCAGATATTGATGAGAAAGATCATTTCTGCCCAAATATTTCTGCTTATAATATGTAACCATAATCTATCACACCCCAAATTTCTTGAGTAACGACATCGGCAGATATTCAATTCTGGACTGCTGGACCGAACGCTCCCACAAACCCTTCAACAAAACGTGCAAATGAAGAGACTGCACTTGACCACAGGGACAACCAGCTGAACTGGGACTAAATGAAGCACTTACATCAGAAGAAAATTGAGAAGCAATCGGTTGAGAATGGTGTGGAGAAACTGCAGGCGTCAATGACAATGCCGAGGAGATCTACAAACATGGCAGTAGAGTTGTTATGTATAAGAGGTTCTATGAACACGTTGTGGACTTCAGGGAACAAGGTGAACTGGTCCAGCGAAGTAGAAGTGAACCAATGTATCTCTCTACTCCCAACTGAAGGTAAAACCTTAGCAAAAATAGACTGGTAGCCAAAATTGCAAACGATCATTTCCCTGAAAGCCAATGTGGTTTCAAAACTATCCAAGGCAGGATTGAAATTTTTGTTACACAAAGACATGCAATGGCCCTTATAACTGATTCAAATTTTCATTTTGTTTATCTGTTGTTTGTATCTACTCTGTTTTGTATTTTCAATGCATATAATTATATTAACGAGACATGGATGTGTAATTCGACAATTCCTTCATATTACATGGAAACTATTTGAGTGGATCCATCGTTATTACACGGTAAAATTGTCATTTCAAGGTACGCACACACACACACACACACACACACACACACACACACATATATATATATATATATATATATATATATATATATATATATTTGTGTGTGTGCGTGTGTGTAAATTTGTATACAGACATGGACAGATATATATATGGATAGATAGACAGACAGAAAGATAAAATGTAGGTACGTTAGCCCACACGAGTTCATGGAACATTTTCAAATCAACCATAAATTTAAAAAAAATAGTAAGCTCCACTCCGTAGATTGTTAAGGTGAAAACTACTTCAAGTGCATCTAACTAATTTATTTCAACTATTGATTTTGAATCAGTTTTGAGGTATTGACTGATAAAATCGGATTTTGGAACGTGAAAAAAAATTTTGAAAAATGAAATGAACTTGAAAAAAAATCTTATATACCGTCAACAGTGCACTCACTACTTCACAATGGTACTTGGTATTCCAGGTGTGATCTGTACTACAGATGCATGAAAACACAAGAGTATTTTAGTGTCCGTGAAGACCAATTGACAGTGAGAGCGTTTTTAGTACAATAAAGGGAAGATGGTTCCTATCGTAGATACTAAAATTTCACATCTTTGCTCATTCGATGAGAGAAAAAAAAGAAATCAGAGAATTATTGAGAGGAATATAATTGGTTTGGACCCTATTATCTGCTATTACTTGTGTATAATTGAAATTTATATTATCACTCAAATTTCTACGATCGGGTCCACTTTCCTTGCATTGTTTATAAAAGGCTTCCATCATCCATTGCTTTTTACAGACACTGGACTACGCTTTTGTGTATCCATAGCCTGCAGCACACCTGAAATACGAAGCACCGTGCCCCACATATACAAACGTGTGTGAGTAAAAATACAAAATCTTCTCATGTATCTAAATAGTGAAGAACAAAATAAATGCTTAAGCTGTTAATTCTATATTTCATGCAAAATAAAACGTATCTATACCCCTCTGTCTGTCTGTCTGTCTGTCTGTCTGTCTGACTCTCTCTATCTCTATCTCTATCTCTCTCTCTCTCTCTCTGTCTCCCTCTATCTCTCTCTCTAATTACACAAATCTGATCAAAATTTAGTTATGTGGTAGCAAATCTTTAGATATATCTGTCTGGAAGATTTGATTGAAATTAAAAGCTTTTTATGTATCGTTATATATTTCTATATCGAGCATTTCTATACTTATGAATATATATTTAAATAAACAAAAATTATGATCTTATTTCCTCTGCCATGGGATCATAAAACATCAATTTGAAATTTAGTGGCAACGTTTTAGCTGATTTGACTCAATCGAATTACCAAATAATCGAATTATCAAATTTCCCGAAGTTGAATGTTATCGTCTCCCTTAGTGACAGTTAATTGATTTTCTTTCTAGCCCAGAAATAATTGAGTATTTCCTATTAGTGTAAAAAGTGAATCCTTGTTCCACGTCCAAAGCCAGGAATTCAAACACTGATTCTATCATTAACCATTCGAGACGAACGGCTGGTGTACTTTGAAAATGGCCATTTGCAATACTGTTTATTCTTATTCTTATTCTTCTTCTTATTATTATTACTTGAAACTGTTAACTAAAACAGCCAACATAGGTTCCTTCATTTTTAGTTGATCTGGTTGACGAGCTGACTGTCTGGTCATGCAGCTATACATCATAAATACAGACTGCACTAATGGAGCTTAAGTACTGATAATTCCAACATTAACTCTTTAGAAGAATCGTTTTTTTTTTCTAAATCCTCCCGTAAATCATCACTGTTGCTCACACTGTTCGAAACCTACCAAACTTGAAAATAACCATTCAGGTTTATTGTCTCAATAACATATATGTGACTATTAATCGCATTCACAGAGATTAAATATATGTTGATGTGTGGGGAAGATTGTGTTAAGCCAGTGTGAAGTGTTTGCTTGCCTTGCATTTAGTATTCGATGACATGAATTTCCCTTTCAGCTAGCACCAATGAGAAAGATGGAACTATCTAACACATTAAGTATTACAAAAATTTTCACGGTCGCCATTGTTTTTGATATTAATGGTGATTCTCTTTATCGACTGATCATCTCCAGGTCAGGGTTAATCCACCTGTTTATTTAATGATTTTTCTTGGAAAAACAACCGCTCCATTCTTTATAAAACTAAAATGATTATTGCAGAACCTTTTTCATTGGTCGACATATTTCGTCTCTCACCGGTTTCAACCAGTAGCAAATCGAACAGCCATACGTGTAGGTGAATGAAAAAATTGGACACTGTGTGAGACTTAAACCTGCTTCCACTAGAAACCAGTATTTAACACGACTTTGCTCTTCCAACTCGGATAAAGACACTGTTGGCAGGCGATAGTCCAAAATATCACACTCAACAGTCCTATTCCTGCACGACACTAATTTTCTCATGATTTACTGCGTCGGCAGCTAGACATGCTACTGGTTAAAACTTGGTTTTGACGTAATTTGTCTTTTTCTTCTAATTTTCCCATTCTGTCGGACACAAATTGTCCCATCTGATGACACACAGACACACACATATACAAGAAGATGTGATGAAAGGAAAAACTGACATTTTATTTATGGTCATCGGTTATAGTATTTTTTCAAAATCTTCAACTGGTTACGTACACGTATTAAGAATATCATTCTGTTTGTGGATATACAGCCTACTCTTCAATAAATGTGTCACTCTTATTTGAGTTCAAATTCCATGAGTGTCATAAAATTCCAGTTCTGAGAATGAAGGATGGGTGTTGCCGGAATCCCCTTAGAAGAAAGAGGTAAAGGATGTTGAAATGTCAATCTTTTTCTAATTATTTAAGAATTCATACTGATGTTGCACACGTAAGTGTCTTTTCAAAGGAGTAGATGTCTTGCTGTGTTCCCTTTTAATACTTTGGGGTTTAAAGGGTTTTTGGTGCTGACAAATGGAATAATGGTCATTTTATTGAATTCAATGCTCATCGATAGCAATTATTGATTACCTAATTTTGTAGCTGTTTCAGTTCCACCTCTAATCGAGAGGGGGGTGGGCTTATTTGAATAGGTGTTTTTGTACTTTTTAGAATCTAATGTTTAAAGTACTCTGTTTTCAAGCTCTGGGCAAAAGAAACATGGTATATTGACCTTTGTGTCTCCGAGACTACTTGGAGCAAATAGTAATTGGGTATTAACGTCTATAGATTTGAATGATATGTTGGTTGAAATTTCAAACAGTGAGTGTACGATTTTCTGAACATCTCTGAGAATTCAGTACTAAATTTTGTAGATATTCTGATTTATTATTACTTTTTTATAGATAATCAATTGTTAATGCTGCATGTCCTATTGCTGTTCATCTAATCTGTCTAAAAAATTGACTTAGAAACTGAAAGTGCTATCTAGAATAAATGAAATGAATTCCAGTATGAAACTTCTTATTAAATATATTTCGTATTTTGTTACAGATATCTATATGGCCAAACTCATAGTGCTACCTCTCCTAATTTGGAAAACAGCGATGAAAATCAAAGTTGCCACAACATATGCATCATAAACAATTGTTTAACTAAAAGAGCAATTATGTACCAATATATCTGGGAGGTTAATATATGAACGAACAACTACTTACTGGATGATGGGCAGTGATTCCACCAGCAAAATCACATTAGCCTTCAATAGACATATACGAAATTGGTTGAGGCTTATCAAAGATTATTGTACCTGAACACCATTAACTAAAAAGTTTGACTTTATTTTTTCTTCTATTTATTCAAATCATTCAATCCCTACAGTAGAATTGTTCCCTCTCTCCGTCTCTCTGTCTCTCTTTGTGCCCGTCTCTCTGTGTTTGTCTCTCCCTCTCTCTCTCTCTCTCTCTCTCTCTCTCTATATATATATATATATATATATATATATATATATATATATATATATATATATATATATATATATATATATAGATAGATAGATAGATATATGAAAAAAGTAAATATTTTGTAATTCATGTACTGGGAGTGGTTTTCTTTTATCGATTTAAACGTCAAAAAGTCAGATCACCTATTTCAAAAGAAAATCCGTTTGTATGTGACAGTCTATCACCATTTTCAGCCCATTTTCACCCCTGGGGCGATATCAACTCTGTTGAGAATGTCTGCTCCAAGTGCTATTCTGGCTGGTATTATTACTTTCATTGTCTTTTTTTTTTTTTAGTTTGCTCTTTCGTCTCCTCACCTTGGGCTATTTTCTTATGTTTCCCCTAGAACGACTTCCTCTTTGTTTTGGTTCTTTATTACGGCATTCACAAAAATTTTGCATGCTTGAAGTGATGTTGTTGGTAGCAATAATCAAAACAGAAATACCATTGTTCGTAATAATAACAATCAAAATAAGTTTTGAAAAAATACTGCTCAGTCGTTCTTACTATAGCGTCATCTATCAATAAACCAACGCTTGTGAACGAGGGGGACGTAGTATATTCGTAAAAAAGAATTTTTGCATTTCAAGTTTAATTTTTATTGTAAACAGAGCACTTTTTCATATCCCGAACCGTAAATCCAAATGACTTGAAACTTGACAAATTCAATGTATGGGACGCAGAATAACACAACTAGCGATTATCAATTTCTTATAATGACAAGTTTGCGATTTATATGAGCTTACACACGCTTATGGTAATTCTTCAGATTGTATTTCAAATTTTCCTTCTTGTTCTTTTTGTTCTTGTTTCTTTTGTTGTTGCTGTTGTTCTTCTTCTTTTTCTTCTTCTTCGTCTTCTTCTTCTTCTTTTTCTTTTTTCTCCTCATTATTATATTATCATTATTATTATTATTCATCTTGTTTTCGTTCTTGTTTTTTTTTCCTTTTTTTTCTTCGTCTTCTTTCTCTTTGTCTTTTCTTCTTCTTCTTCTTCCTTTTTTCTTTTTTTCCCCATTATTATTATTACTATTATTATTACTATCATTATTATTATTATTACTATCATTATTATTATTTTCGTTAATATTGTTTTTGTTCATGTTTTTAATTTTTTCTTCGTCTTCTTTCTCTTTGTCTTTTCTTCTTCATTTTTTCTTTTTTTTTCTCCTCATTATTCTTCTTCTTCTTCTTCTTATTATTATTATTATTATTATTATTATTATTATTATTTTCGTTTATATTGTTTTTGTTCATGTTTCTTTTCTCTTCGTCTCCTCCTTCTTTGTCTCCTTCTTCTTCTTATTATTATTTTCATTATTATCATTATCATTATTATTATTATTTTTATTATTATTATTATTCCCAACTTTTTCTTCCTCGTGAGCAGACTTTTCTTGTCTTTTTATTGAAACTCTCTTCGTTTATCCAGTATCTTTCTCCCTCTCTTTTCTTCCTAAGTCTTCCTTTTTTTTTGCGTGGGGTTTACGAAACTGAAGCCTGTCATCCGGTAACAGAAGTGGCCTGATGAGCAAATTTATGAGAACGCGTCATATTGCTGCCACTTAAATCCTGGCATTTGTACGGATATAAATTTTAATTAATTCTCCCGTTGCGTACATTTACCGAGGAATAGAAGAAGTGAAGACCAGGAATCCATAAAAGTTCCACAGCTCTCATAACCTCTTCTGATAGCTTGACAGTGATGGCCAAACATGCAGAACTAACAGCAAAAGCACACTTTAAAAACTCGCCTGCCAAGCTCAAAACATGTCGCCTGCTCTATTCGAACAAAATGTCGGGGAATTTATTTCATTTTCCTTTTTTTGTTGATGTCATTTCAAAAATAGGGAAGTGTTTGAGATTATTCGTACGTTCATCCGACTGGAAGTGCAAGTCCCGGTGTAATTTTGCGGAAAAATGCAAATGGTATCAGTTCGTTTTCTTGGAAGGATGCGCATATTCTGTATTCATTAAATTTTCTTGTTTTGGCATATATATATATATATATATATATATATATATATACATATATATATATATATATATATATATATATATATATATATATATATATATATATATAATGTGTGCGTGTGAAAGATTGTTGGTGAATGTTAATGCCAACTCCTGATCTCATTTTTACAGAACGGTAAATAAAATAAAATCTAATAAAATGAATATCATATAGATGTATAAAAATTGATTATATTTAATATCAACAACTCAAATTTTTTTCTTTTATACCAAAGTTGGTCCACGTCAATTTTTCCTGCTGCCCCGAATCTTGAAAATTGGATACTCATTCAATCCAATACAAGGAATTGGTCTGAGATGTTTTCATACAATCACTTAAATTATGATGAGAATACACGAGATCAACAGTCCTTCGATCGATGCTTATCTTTTTTAAATGAACAGTGTTATCGTCAAATACTCACTTAAGGAGACCACTCAATCAATCTATTCTGATATTAAACCTACTTATCATTATCAAATCCCAACCTCGAAAATTCCCTCTCGATCTTTGATAATTCATCCGCTTTCTACTTGTGACATTTACCCACTCGTCCCATTATGAAAACACTGCACCGTGTACACGTCTTTTGAAATTGCCCGAAGCCTTCAAAGGTTCCATTGGTTTTGCAGTAATTACATGAATATATCAGAATTCAGAAAGTAAGAGAAAATATCCATAATTGAAGACGTCTTCGTTTATGAACTGATTTTATGAGCGTATAAGTCTATTAGTAACGGTCTAGTACAAGTGAACAACAGACACGGCCAGTCGAGGGCTAAGTGTATAGCATTTGCATCAGCAAAAGTGAGAAAAACTGACTTAGCCAGTTTGGTAGCCATCCGAGTGTAAGCTAGTTCTTGGTCACACATTGTTGCAGTCGACATGAACTTGCTTCTTTCTCTTGTGAAACTTACAGCTCAGACTCATTTTTCACCTTACAAACACAAACACACAAAACACAGACTCCCCTAGTACACGCATATAGATACAGAGTGAGAGAGAGAGATAAAGTGTGTGAGAGAGATTAAGTGTGTGTGAGAGAGAGAGAGAGAGGAAGACCCCCCCCACACACACGCACACCTACACACACCAATAACGTGAAAGGACTAGATAATGTATTCAATGGTTTATTGTTGGCCAATTGAGGGAGTCTCAAAGCAGAATAGAAAAGAATGGAGAAAATTTAGATTTCAAAAGACTACATATATTTTGATAAGAATACAAACATGAGCTATTTAGTGGTTTAATCTATCTCTTCATTCGTATAATTTTATGGACGTATAAAACTAGATCTACACCCATCTTACTATGTATGCATATATTCATCAATGAATATACTCATACGTGCTTTGAGAAGAAATATCTATTCCAAATGAATTTATCCAATTCCCAACACGATTACATTCCTTCCAAATGAAATCAACCTAATGCAATTTCATTGATCAAAGATTTTGAACAGTATACTGTGAACATTTTAGATCAGAATTCAGTCATGTCACGCTACATACCAACTTCGTTGATAGATAGATAGATAGATAGATAATACAATCAAAATGTGGTCGTTCGCTTATTTTGGATGAGTGTGGCACTGGATATTTTAATGAAGCACCCATCACATTACGATGAAGTCTCTAGTTATTGAGTGAAGACAACTTCATGAGTTGGGCATCCAACCAGGATTGAACTCATAACAGTAGTGTATCTGATTGTGTGATGGCCATAGTAGACATCTATGTTATACGATGCTTCTTTGTTACATATATCATCATCATCATCATCATCATTAACGTTCATCTTTGCACATTGACCCTACACAATATACGTCAGATCTCTCTGTCGCTGGCAGAACGGTTCCAATATTACTGAACCTGTTCAAATTTTCACACCATTTTCTTTTCTGCCGGTCATGATTTCGGATATGATCTCAAGGGATTCATGTTGATGATCATGAAGTGTAGTGGTTGTTTGCAATACGACTTGCTATTGTCAATTTTAGTTTTCAAATTGATTCTATGATATCTCTGACTGTAATATACTGTGCAGTCGTATGATCCCTGCGCGCACAAAGTAGAGGTCCAACAATCCCTTTATGATAATCTTTTCTCTTCTTTCTTTCACAGATTACACATTTTTACGCATTGACTGATATACATTCCCCTATTCTGTTCACCATGCTTAAATCGAGGAACTGGCGATTTTATTGTTATAAAAACACGATTCTTAGACCTAAAGCTTCTCAATGTCTCAGTGTCTTTTTTACACTAATCAAATCCAACCAGAGAGAGAAGTATCGTCACAGTGAAATGACACCAGTTGGTACCGGTTTTTTTTTTTTACTGCCTCCACCGCCATTTTACATCCATTATCAAGTGGCATTAACCTAAGTATCTGTACATCACATGAATGAATCAGCGTATCCAACGCGTGGACAAGTACTGATAATGTGAATAAAAATAAGTAGAAAAAAGATGTACAATCTAAAATAATCCGGAAAAAATACCAGCATAAGATCTGGGCATTGTTGGCTCGAATTGGCCACAGAGACTCCAACAAATGAAAAAAAAAATGCCCATACTGTTCTCGAACAGAATTTCAAGGTTGTATACCCCAGAACGTGACGAGGAACGTCTGGTGAGACATAGACACACATGGTAATGGGATTTGTGGAGCTGCAGTGATTCGATCGTTACTCACTATAGCAGTCCTCTTCACTTTCCCATCAAATGTCTTGACACGAAGAGTACCTCTGTTTATTATTTCAACTAATGCAAAAATAAAAGAAACATGAGAATAAAGTAGTTTTGTAGGGATAAAAAACCCCAAAGGAATGAAGAGAGTAGGACCCAAGAAGAAACGAAAAAAAGGCCAAACGGAGGATGTAAGAAGTATTAAGGTCACAACAAAAGAGAAAATGTAAATAGAGATATCAAAGGGACACAATGTAAGGGGGAAAAAGGAAAAGAAGAAAATCATTACGCTAAAAATGAAGACACGAAAAAAAGGACGAACGGAGGATGTAAGAAGCATTAAGGACACAACAAAAGAGAAAATGTAAATGGAGATATCAAAGGGATACAATGTAAGGGGGGAAAAGGAAAAGAAGAAAATGATTACGCTAAAAATGAAGAAACGAAAAGAAGGACGAACGGAGGATGTAAGAAGTATTAAGGACACAACAAAAGAGAGAATGTAAATGGAGATATCAAAGGGACACAATGTAAGGGGGGGAAGGAAGAAAAGAAAATGATTACGCTAAAAATGAAGACACGAAAAAAAGGACGAACAGAGGATGTAAGAAGCATTAAGGTCACAACAAAAGAGAGAATGTAAATGGAAATATCAAAGGGACACAATGTAAGGGGGGGGAGGAAGAAAAGAAAATGATTACGCTAAAAATGAAGACACGAAAAAAAGGACGAACGGAGGATGTAAGAAGTATTAAGGTCACACAAAAGAGAGAATGTAAATGGAGATATCAAAGGGACACAATGTAAGGGGGGGGAAGGAAGAAAAGAAAATGATTACACTAAAAATGAAGACACGAAAAAAAGGACGAACGGAGGATGTAAGAAGTATTAAGGTCACAACAAAAGAGAGAATGTAAATGGAGATATCAAAGGGACACAATGTAAGGGGGGGGAAGGAAGAAAAGAAAATGATTACGCTAAAAATGAAGACACGAAAAAAAGGACGAACGGAGGATGTAAGAAGTATTAAGGTCACAACAAAAGAGAGAATGTAAATGGAGATATCAAAGGGACACAATGTAAGTGGGGAAAAAGGAAAAGAAGAAAATGATTACGCTAAAAATGAAGACACGAAAAAAAGGACGAACGGATGATGTAAGAAGTATTAAGGACACAACAAAAGAAAAAATGTAAATGGAGATATCAAAGGGACACAATGTAAGGGGGGGTGGAAGGAAGAAAAGAAAATGATCACGCTAAAAATGAAGACAGGAGGGTAAATGTTTTCAAAAATGATTTGAGACACGGAGAAAAAGACATTAAAGTAGGCTGAAGACACGGAGAATAAAGAGGAGTAAAAGAAAAGCATCGAGGCCTGGTTGGTCAATCATTATTAAATGCCATTCGACAATATCATTTATAATCTTTAATTGATCACCCCAAATACAGCATGCTGACACTGCTGTGTTAGGGTTGATCGATCGAAAGATTGAGAAAAAGAGAGATCAATGAATAAGTCACTTCTCATGACTTTTAGTTGGCTAGTGAAGACTCAAAAATCTAAATTTAGAAGGAACAATCGTGAATGTGACTGTACACAAACTAAAGGACCAACTTAGCGTAAGATTAAATAGCAAATTGAACCTTAAACTGATATCATATCCAGAGGGAATTCCCCTGAAAAAACCAAAGAAATTTTCTTGACTCCTTTTCTAAGGCGTAAATGTTGATATTTTCAGCCTTCTAGGTACATTGACTTGAGGCCCTGTTATATACATGCATATAAAAGCAGTCAGTCAGTCATCCAGGCAAACCATCATAAATACTTAAGAAACTTATGTTGACTGTGTTGGTGACAGTTTTGTGTGATGTATTCTAAAATACAGAAAAAAAAAGAACAATGGAAAGAAATAACAATTGAAAGTAAAAACAAAGAGAGAAAAAACAACTCACTTAGAAAATATGATGAAAAAAAAAAATACAATTTGATCAACTTAGGCTTATGTGTATTTTTTGGATGGATCCAATTCTCTGGCTGAAGAAGAGAAACTATAAACAACTAAAAGGAATCCAAAAGCTTGATGTCAATCGACCTAAGTTTTTTTTATGAAAAAAGTTTCTCGAACTGCGTTGTTTTGAATGTTTTAATGCAGACTTGGCCTTTGGTGACTACGACTAAGACAAGCACTATTCCTTTTATAAAAACGATGGCAAGTATTGACGCTAACACTTTTACGAATGACAGAGGTAAATAACAAAAACAATTAGAAGTTTGGATAAAAAAAGATACTTTGTAAAAGGGGAGCAAATGAATGTTGCAGAACGTGTTGAAAATGAAAGAAGCAACAATGAAAAGACTAAAAAAAAGATGGTTATGGACTGGAACCAAACTACTTGGCTACAATAGGGATCCTATGATTCAGTTTGCGTTACATGTTTGGTTTCTTGTTCATTCTATTTAGTAATTTGTCTGTGTTGAAATCATTTTGTTCTTTTTAACTGATCGTTTGGGCGCTAATCCGTTTCGGGAAATATTTACACGTTGGGGGTGTCGAAATGGTATCTCAAAAGGCAGTATATACACACGTGATAGAAGACAGCAGGAGTTTTACAAATACACTCATACATATACCCATCAATATATACGCGAAGACGCGTGTACGCACATGAACAAGTGTGTGTGTATATATATATATATATATATATATATATATATATATATATATATATATATAATCAAATTGATCCATCAAGTTACAAAGTCTTCCGATGTCTCCCTGGACATTTCCCACATAGTTTGAAATTACTCAACCGGGAAAAAGCTGTATTCTAAATATGAATCATCAAAAAATTCCTTAAGGAAGCTTTGCATATTAGAATCGACGGATTATTCGGCTGTGCGTAGTGTATATTTCAATATATATATATATGTATATATATATATATATATATATATATATATATATATATATATATATAGAGAGAGAGAGAGAGAGAGAGAGAGAGAGAGAGAGAGAGAAAGAGAGAGAGAGATAGATAGATAGATAGATAGATAGATGTATATGTGTGTGTGTGTGTGCAAAGATGATATACATATCCAAAGATCAAGACTGATTATTATATTCGTTTGATCTGATCATTATATCTAAGTATCCATGATGATATCAATACTCACACATATACGTATATGCCTGAACCTTCATACCATTTTTGCTTACTTTGATAAGAAATCGACTGCTTATCCCAGATCAGACTAATTATGTTTTTTTTTCATTGTTTATGGTAATATGACTTTTGAATTTCTGTGAATTAGGTTTATTCTTTCTCCATATCCCAGTGTTCCCTCGTAAAACCATATAAACCTCAGATGCAGGTCAAATAAGTACACAAACGTCTCAAAAAGTGATTAACGATCTCGCCTACCCACTACTCAAATTTCCCCCTTAGACGGTTCTATCTGTTAATTTTTCGCTTTTTTTGCCTTATGAAAAGAGGTTTCAATTCTTCCTCAAATTCAAGTTAATATCGTACAATATGAGATACTAGCAAATGCTATCCTTCCATGAAGTTAGAGTGCAATTCAGTGATTTCCCTCAATGCAGAAGTTAAACTATATACTGTTAGATATATTTGGTAAAGGGTGACTGGTGTCAACTCCCGTTCCATTTGATTCAGCTGAATTTAATGTGTATATAAATGGCTATACTTTATTATCTTTCTGCCAGGAAAATATTCTTGTAAGGATTTTTTTTTCGCTCTCAACATTGTCAGTCTGAATACGTTGTTGTCAAATAACTGAACAATTGTCTCAAGAGTCACGATTGTTACTGTCCTCCCCTACTTATAGTATAACGCATTCCGAGTTCCATAACTTTTCGATATTACACAAAACATATATTTAGTTATGATTGTATTGATTCAAATCGTGTGGAAATAACTGTTAAATCAAGCGAAAAATAATATTATGCTTATTTATAACGTAGATATATTTTCCCTAATTCCCTTGAACCTTGATCTATCTTTCGTATTCTTTCCTGCATTATTTATTTACCACCCTTTGTTATTCGTGTATATTTTATCTGATAAACTTGCCATTTTTATGTGTATTCTCTTGTACCTGTTGCATTTTCCTTCTTTGTTTTATTCTCTCACTAAATCCTTTGCATATATACTCTCATCCTTTTTGTGTCTTTTACTTTCTGCGTCCGATTTTTTTTTAATCATTAACCAACACGTCATTACATTCCCGACTGTAACCCTATATATCATCTCTAGTAATACTTTCTATTCTTTCGTTTACCTTCAAACACAGACTCCATTTAAGCGAGGATTTCTCTTACCGAATGACCATCGAACAAATAAAACCTAACTCAACTACTGTCCTAATCACAAAGTGGCCAACCAGACCGTCCGCCTTTCGTGTTTACCATTTTACTGCGCAATAACTAAGTCTGACTTCGATCGCTACGAAATTACTACCCACATTCACAGAGCAGAAGGGTACTTACACAAGGGCTGTGTTGTAAACAGTGATTTCTCCAGTCGACGTCAATAGGAGAAGGGGGGAGGCTTAGACTGACTGACTCAATGCTCCGACGGGCATGCGTTCAGCGCTATCACACGCAGTCGTCAGTTTCCGTTTGAGCAGAGTTCTCTTCGATGGCGGCACGTTTCGACCTCTAATGAACCGGTAAGGTAGCCGCATCCGATCTAAATTTCCGACCACTTTCACTTTGTAACTATTATTTGCTTTCGTTTCCCTTTCATGTTGTATTTTCGATCTCGATTCTGCGTTTTTCTTATCCCTTGTCTACATTAGAGTGTTAACTGTACCACTAGTTGCCTCACATTGCGTACGTGTCTGAAAGAATAAAATCTAAATACGGATGTTTACTGCATTCTGGTGCCATTTAGTCCAAAGAATAATGATGCTGAAGAGCTCTATCTTTCATTGACTTGGGGAAAGTTCCAATTCAGAGAAATCAGATTTTGGAATCATATGAAAGTAATCATTTGTCGGAGAGGCAGGGTAAATGTAGTTAATGTCTCTATGCAAGATGCCCGAAAAGGCGATTATTTTCCAGATTCTATAACCATTTTTTGAAGAAAAAAATCAATTCAAATTTTGAAACTTGAAAATGTGATTCAAGGCGCCATAGAACCATATTACAACACAATATTTTAGCTGCAGTAGACGCAGTTATTGCTGCATAAGTAAGAGATATAGAGGATCGAAAAGATGAAAATAGAAGAGCTGCCAGTAATTAGACATAGATTTGGAAACAATTGATATACTAACTCAGTGTATATTATTGCAGCAAGGTATTTTAAATTCTACTATTACCCTAAACGGTGTTTATCAAAAAGAAGCGTAGAGTGAGAATACGGTTAATGGTGAATTAACTGGAGACACAATATAATCACCTAGCTGTGTAAGACGTCGCTGTCAGCGATAATAGAGAGGCGCTGGGTAATAACAAAACAAGATGTTCTTCTATTGTCCATACTACTACAATTAACTGAACAGCTGTTTCGGACATAAATGATAAGATTTTTAACTCCCCCATCATTGGTCTAGGGAAGACAGCACATTACTAATTAATTTACTAAAGCTAATCAGCAGACGTCATTCAAATTTAGTCATGTAGTCATACACTACATTATCCAATTTTATTCGTACGCCATTGAAAAATATCAATTGTCAACTTAGCTTTTCCTGAGGTTTAAAGCTGGTTTAGTCAAATGGCTGACAATGGATGTACATCGGGTTCTGGCAGTACCAGTTAAAAGTTGCAAGAGGAATTTTTCTTGTGAGGCACACTGACGCTTAGTACAATAACTATCCTTTCAGTTTTGATCGCAATTTACAATATCGATGCATCAGTGCCACAATTTAGGATTTGGCTTATCAGAAGTAAAATCTCATTCGGCGCCTCTATCGTGACAAGAGATGTTATTTGCTGCTTAAAACATGTATTCAAACGAAGACGAATGGACAAGTTTTTACATGAAAATACCTACTCATCGCATTAGCCTCATGCTATACCATCAGTTGGCCACTGTCTCCTTTCTTCCTCTTTATCTAACTATCTATATGTGTCTGTATGTGTGTGGATCACGGATACATCATCTTGAAAATGATAGTTTTTAAATCATGTGTGTGGGGGGATGATGGATGACGCACACATCATCATCCTTTGCTGCTCACCCATGGACAAGATACACTAGATATTTCTATTGCGGTTGCCACAACACCAATATCTCCTAAATCAGTCTAAATCGCCTTGCCATCATTTTACTGCCAGCTGTTATTTCACATATGATCTTTGGGGATCCATAATGTGAGCCATGATGTTTGAAATCCTTGGAACATGGCCATCCAATCGTCGTTTAAGTTTTCCAATTGATTCTATGATATATCTATCTATTATTTTTTCTTTAATATACTGCGTTGTTGTGTGATTCGTCTTTGTGATATTAGACAGTATCCTTGCTTGGGCACGTTGAATGGTTTCAGGTGACTATTAGGAGAAAGCTTAAAACAACTCTTTTATTTTCGATACTACTTATCAAAGCAAACAAGATTTCTGTGATAATATATTAGCACAAAAATTCTAGTACCACATGCAATACTATTATATGCGATTAGTAGTACACTCTTAATTTCTGATACATGATTACTGAGTGCTGATACTTTGTACGGAATGCAGTTCGTCCTCCACTTAGTAAGACAGGATTGATACCCAATTAATGATTCCTGCCCTCAACTTCTGTTTCCCACCCCCACATGTTTCTGGCCTTGGTAACCTCACGTGGAAGAAACAGGGGTAGCAAATGAACGTACAGCAACTGATAGACTTATTCCTAACGTAAGCAGAGACCGAGGTGAGGCTTTGATCCTTATACGAGAAGATTCTGGCTCTTTGAAAGATATGAAGATGGACAGATAACGTTAGCTTCCGAGAGCGGACCATCGGTTGACTTGGTCACTGTTTACATAACTTAACTTTACATACAAGATTCTTGACGGGAAAAAAGTCTTTATTTGTTTATGTGTTGAATTCAACCGTAAGGTTTAGCATTAACGTTTTTGCCAACATTAGGCTGGAATTGGAAAATGCATATAAATATTTCAGTTACAAATACAAGAATTTACTAGGCTATTACATGCATTCTTCAAATAGCACATGGTCATTTTAGTAAAAACATATCTTACATATTCAGCGTGTTTCATTGCTTTCAGTACAAATAATGGATGTAATAGTTATTCATGACAAGGAACTTGAATCTGCCTTGGGAAGAGATTAGGGTTACAAAACAACAGCAACATCACAGCCTCCCTGGGCAAAAGTCTTATGACCAGGAAAAAACAAACGGATCAAGAATACCAGGTAGGCTCCATCGTTTTGCCGGAGTCAAGTCACTCTTCAAACACCACCCGTGCTGAGACACCCAATAGAATGGACAGTTAAAAGATATAACGGACTCATAATTATTCTATTGGATTATATATCAAATCATCATCATCATCATCATCATCATCATCATCATTATTATCATCATTATTATTATTATTATTATTATTATTGATAATAATAATAATAATAATAATAATAATAATAATAATAATTATAATAGTGTATATATATATATATGTGTGTGTGTGTGTGTGTGTGTGTATCTTTACAGTTGATTACACTAATAATTACTGGATCTTATCGCATCGAATGAGTGTCCCCATTTTTTTTTCAAAAATGGAATGTCGACGGTATGTTAGTGAACAGGTCAAGGGATTGGGCTCATCACAACAGGAATATCAATGATGATTCAACAATGAGTATGAGTCACTTGTTAATAGCGAATTAACTTTCACTGCTAAAAATGTCTGCTTGCTTGTTCATGTTCCAGCGCTCCTGGCCATACCATTTTTCTACAGATTTCTAAATTTGTATTCTTACTACGTTACAGGCATTCTAAATTCATTCGACTCTTTGTGATATAATGTTGTTTTTAGACCTATAGAGGCCCCATCCAGATGGATTTATTATTAACACGTTTGTTCCTTTTGAATTTATTCGAATTTTTCAGTCATGAATAGAATTAATCAGAACAGTATTTATCGTTCGATTGAATTTCTTCACATGGCTTTATTTTTGACGGTACAGTTGTTCAATTATTATCTGTGATGATGTGTTCATTTTGATTTAACGAAAGAATTTTGCCGATTCATATGGCTTCCTATGGTTGGGAACAACTGGCCTAGAACAAAGAAGGAATTGTGTCCATCATCTAACCGTGTTTTCTTTTCTTGAAATGACCTTATCTTCTACTCAATCGTCGAAAGATCTATTTGCACTTGAACCTCAAATTATATTCATAGTTACTTCTTACAATTACTCCAACTTGATACACTTGATGCATACGGAACAAATATAATAATGTAAATCAGATATGATTTTCAATGCCATTGTGTGGGTGTAGAGCTTTTCAGTAACACTTACATTTGATTCAATGTTCAAGTTATACCGAGGAAAGATAGCCGAAAGTCGCTCTCCGGTGTTTGGAGAAACAAAATGTATTTCATCTTGAGACTGTGTGGTAGCTCGACTGAATATTTATTAAATTCCCTAAGTATATAAATCGATTTTTCCAATGCTCAATCTAATTATATGTTTGTCCAATTGAACTTATAGATTTGATGCCCCGAGATAAAAAGTCGTGCTGACAGACAAGACAGATACTAAAGTTGAACAACCGGGGAATCACTCATGGCCTCGACGTTCATTACGTGTAGATAACAAACATTAGGCAAGAAAGAAAATGGGAAGGTATGGAAGGAATTTTGCAGAGGAGGACCTGATTTGGGAAGTGCCTGTGTTTAAAGGGTGGTTATATTTATGAATGAAAAAAACGTTCAATTTTTGGAAGAAAGGCCATTGACATTTGAATTGGGTGTATGAAACATTGATTAACGAACAACTCCTCATTCATAGTGTTTGGCAATGAAACATGGATTTTTCAAAACGTCAATATTTTTTCAATTGAATCCATTTTGAAAAGTATTATCTTTTGAAACACTCTTTTTAAATCTTTCTTTTTAATAGATCGGGCTTTTGAAATAATCAACATTAACAGGGTTTACGAGTATTTTTATGTTGAATCGAGGCGAAGCTGTAGAAATGGAACAATTTGCATGAAGTAGCTCTGTCCAAGACAATTATGAAACATGGCTTGAATTGAAAGATGAGAGACAGCGAGGAAAGAATACTTTGAAAGTGTACAGGGGTAGAAGAAGAGAAGAGTAGAAGTAAAAGATGAGTCCTCGAAGAAAACAAGAACAAAAATAATGAGAAGAGAAGTGAAAGTGAGGTTGAAAGATGCAACCATGAGGAAAAAAGAGGAACTAAAAAACAGGAAGAGAATATTTGGAGACAGAACAGAAGGGAGACAGGGAAAAGACATTTAGCAATAAGAAAGAAAGGGTTAAAGACGAGGCAGGGGATGTGAATGATAAGATAAATATACTGTAGATTCCTTCAAATTGAACCAAAAGTTGATAAGACTATTAGCAAAATGGGACTGATACCGTGAGAAAAGGATCAAATGTATAATTTGCTTCTTTTATGTGTAATGAGTAGTTTATTAAGACTAAGCAGCAGTGCTACTGGATTAATATATTTTGAAACAAAATATGATGGATTTATTAAAAACATACCCTTTAGTTCTCAAAACTACATGTTTTTATAGGTGTTTAGTCAGAGGTTGGTGCTCACCGTGAAAAGTTAAAAAAATAGCTGTAATATTTCGTATGTTTTAATGCAAGTATTCCGCTTTGAATAAAGAAAATGCAAAAAAAAGATAGTTTGGTTTATTTGACAACCTGGTCATTGGCTCGAAGATCGTTGGTCCCGATGCTGTCTTGTTTAGCAAGACCCACTGTATATGCAGGGGAGAAGAGAGACGGTAGAAATGAGAAAAGACAGTTTCATCGACGAGAAGGGTGAGTTAAGGACGAGAAAAAAAAATTGGTTATGCGAAAAAACGTTTCATTTTACGGTAAGGGAGATAATGTTAACAGAATGAAAAAGAGATAGTTATCGACTAAGTTTAAATGTTTTATCCCCTTTGAGAAAAACGCTTGCAACGAGAAAAAACATCTTTGTCTCCGAGAAAGAAAATGTTTGCGACGAGTAAAGGAAAGGTAAGTGTTGGGGTAGTAAATGTTTGGAACGAGGAAGTGAGTGTCCGTGGTGAGAAAGGGAAAGTTACATGTGGTCAACAAAGAGATATGAGCAGTTAGCGACGTTTGGACAATATCGATGTACCAATTTTGTTCTTTTCAAAGTAATTCTTACTCAATTATCATCTTTCGAATACAAAAGACTTTCAAATGCTTCCATAGCCTACAACAAGTCAGCAAATGGCAAAGATTGGCACCAAAGAATTAGAAGTTTGGATTTCCTAGATCATCTAATTTTTCATTAAGCCAAGATTAATCTGACCCATGACCATTAACATTTGCATACAGATAAAACAATACAAAATTTAGTGAAAATCAGGTTGATTAGGCATAACCATGTGAATTATCTTTGTCCCCATTAACCTTATGGCCATAAACGCAGGCAATATTTTGAGAATCTATCTCATTGCATCAGTTATGGTCTGCTGGAGAATCCTGTCAACTATCATCAAACTGTACATCACTTGAGTTAAAACATATCTGTCTAAGTCACAGGCTATTCACTTACAAAATACGAAAGAAAAGACATGATCTCCTCTCTCTGTAACATTACCGAGGATGTACCCGATTGCCTATAGTTTGAAAACAGAACCTGCTAGAAATGAAGACGTTTTGGCAATTGGGCGACCCTATGTCTTTGTGTAAAAAAATATACATCTATGATGTCGCATTGCTATCTAAACGGATCATTCTAGAAGTTTTAATTGTTTTGCTTATCGGTTTTGCGATAGTCTCATGACTTGACTTCCTTTCATGTCGGGATGTTGAGATCAAGATGATATGCAAGAAGGAGGATAAGAGGCATTCTTTTGAGTGGGGGATAAGATAATTGATAATTAGAATTGCCGGAAGTTTATTTTGTCTACAACGGAGGCATCAGTTGATAAAAAACACGTCTTGATATGCATTCATTATGCCCGATCACATATTCATTTACCTCCTCTCCCTTTCTCTTTCTCTTTTTCTCTTTCTCTCCCCCTGTCTGTTTGTCCGTCTGTATCTCTCTCTCTCTCTCTACATATATACATATATACATATATATATATATATATATATATATATATATATATATATATATATATATATGTATGTATATTGACATGTAAGGGATAATAATGTGACGTAGATGATCATGTATAGTGTAGGAAATAACTTTCTATAAGTAGTTAAATATGCTGCTATATTCAGCTACTACACATTTTTTGGGCGTCTGTCATAAAATCTAAAAACTTTCATGTTTAAATTTGGAGATATCAAACATTTCAATTTGATTAATTTTTGAACATCATTGGCACAATTGGAATCAGTTAAAGCTGCTATAGAAGCATCATTTGGAAGAAAAACAAATTTCTACGGTCCTTGTGATTGACACAAAATATCAAGAGATTGAAAGATAGGCACACAGAATGTAAACCTGCAACAAGTTTTCCCTTTCAAACAAATCATCATCATCATCATCATCATCATCATCATCATCATCATCATCATCATCCTACCCTCTGTAGTTATTCATAGACTGTCCTCAAGAATCGCCGGACGTCTCCATCATGGATGTCGTGGGGCCATTACTTTCTGAACTTGTATACTTCCAAACGCCATCTTGATTTTTGCAGGTTGCAATTTCGCATATGATATGTAAGTAGGTCGTAGCTCATTCTGGCAACATGTCCAGCCTATTGCCATTTGAATGTTTTAATTGATTCTATGATATTTCTGACTCCTGTTTTTATCTTATATTCAGTGCTGTAATGTGATTCTTCCATGTGTCGTTAAACATGATTCTCCTTTGTGTATGTTGCATAGGTCTCAGTTTGAGGGTCAATCTTATGGTAAGGCCCATATTTCAGCTGTATGCTTGATCACTGGGAAGATGAATTGGTTGCAGATGATTCTTTTTCAAACTAAAAGGATTTTTTCTTTCTTTTGATTGTAAAGCTTTTTCTTGTCCGTGTGATCACTACTTCTTCAAAATATGGGCATTCACTTTGTTTATTAGAATCACAGTAATTTTTTTCTTTCCCATTGGGCTGAATTACTTCTTGGGAAAGGATGGTGATTGTTTTTGTTATATTGATGGTCTTCCTTCAACTGTACGGTATTACTAGGTGACTTGTATGATGTAAATGTTTTGATTTATCATAACTATGTATGACTATGAATCAATATGATACGTTATATGTACAAGGCAATGTATGTCTGAGGGTCAGTTTTATGCATTTGAGGGTGTATTTGTGTGCCACTCTTTGAATACACATCTGCAAAACTTTTTTTTAGCCAGAAGTTTCGATAGATTTATTTCATTTCAAATATCTGTAGATAGAATTAGGTAAGAACTTCAGGTGTTTGCTTTGAATATGGAATCATTGTCTGTAAGTGTTACCTCTGGAATCCAAATTTATTTAGAAAAAATGAAAACATATTTCCCAAATTTCATAAATGTTTGTTAAGATTCCAAAGATGTGTTGAATTTCCAAATCGTTCAAAATGTCTTGTTAATCATGATGATTAGGATTAGATTTGCAAAACAAATCATGATAATTTTAATCGTTTTTTTTCCTTTCATTTTCATAGGGTGATCTGGAATCGTGACGAAACAAAAATACAGCGACCAGTGCTAACTTTGTGCAAATCTCTTTTCGACGAAAGATCATAATAAATTCAATTCTAATCAACACATATTTCCAAAACACATTCTGTTACTTGTTTTTATCAAAAAGAGAACTAATTCTCAAGAAGAACATAAACACTCTTGATACGATGTCAGAGTTTTGAAAACGAGATCCAATTTTATGATACCGGCATTTTGGTATTTGGTAACTTTTAGATATATCTATTGCATGGGCTTGTTCACTGTATAACAGTCTTTCGAGCAATTGCATATTTTGATGGATTTGATCTAAAAAAACTTTACCTGTGATACCACTATTTACAAAACAGCTTGTATAGTCTATACAACATGGCATTAGAATAACGTAATACAGAAGGAATAACAACCAGAATGAATCATTTACTGAAAATAAATAGCTCCGACCTTAATGGATGACATCTTCCCCATGTCAAAAATTGCAGGATGGGAAGTGTCGTAGCCTCATTAAACGCCTCCATCTGTCTGTCTGTCTGTCTCTCTCTATATATTGGTAAATCTGCAGACATTCCATCAATGGCTACTGCTCCTACTAAAGATGTTATATATCTTTAATATAGAGTTTGAGAAACACAACACAACACATTAGTCCTCAACCTGAAAATGGATAATGATTCTGTCAAATTGATCACGAAATATCAACACAGTTGATCGCATTTTAAGACACCGTAGTATACATGGATTAAGATAGGTAAAAAAAAAAAATTGACATAAAGTCCATCGACAAGGGAAAATATCTCCGCTTTGAATCGTATAATCACGAACATCTAAAAGAAAGCTTATTTCACCTGCAGTCACCAGGACTATAAATGATCATTGACTCGCGAAAACACCAAAAAAGCTTTTCATTGATTGGAATTACAGCCATGATTACTTTAAAAACAGGTAAAACAAATGAATTCCAGAATAACATATCCTAAAACCAGCAAAGAAAGAAAAGTCAAATAGTATCCCTCGTATACCAAAATTTAATGAATCACTACCCCTAACTATAACTCAATAATTAAGAACCAGTGGAATATTCTGAAATCAAAAACAACTTTCAAGAAAATACTTCAGGAAACAGGTATGCTACCTTACTGGAATGATTGGTAGCAATACCTTAAAATACGACTAAGTTATCAATAAAAAAAATACTTGAATTTCATCAACTATACAACGACATAATTCGTGTATACTATAAAAAAGTCAAGTTTATGATTTCATTCACCAGTCTTATAGCGGAGAAAAACCCCCACAATTTACCAGGGATCTGATTGCCAAACGGAACACGTTATTATGAGTTTGGAAAGCACACGTCACTCAAAGCAATACATAGGCAAATCTGAATGGCGGTTTCATAAGACCTAAAATGAACTATCACCTTTAGAATTACGATATCCGTTTAGCAAAGCATGGCTTTGCCAGAGATGTAATATTCACTATCATCGAAAGAATAGAAAAATATGGATTTTTCAGGTATACTATCTCAATGTGATGTCGGTAAAAAGTATTTTTCGAAAGATGGAGGTAAACTGAGTATCTTAATTGTAGCTGCGCTACTACATGGGATTCCTGAAAGCCATTCTTTTCGTTTCTTTGTTAGGTCAGCATTTCTCCACCTTGTCAGTGTAGAGTACAACTCTGCTCTTTTCTGACATATGTTTAGTCACCAAGTTGATATGTGCTGACTCCTTGATTTTTTTCAGTTTCCAACAGCGTTCCCTGTCTATGATACAAACTTTCTCTACGAGAGGGAAATGTTCACCTTTTCTCTGAAAGCAATATTCAAAGATGAGATAAAAAGATCAAGGATGCCTAATTGCATTTGGAGAGACATCCCTATCCGGATAAGCCCCACCGAGGGAGATCAAGGCTATACATTTGATGTGTCGCGACTGATCTTACTTTTACCCGTTTCCCCCGGACGATTAACAATTATCAAAACTAGTAGGGACCGGCAAGAATGAAACCAAACATTTTTACGCTCAGTACTAACCGTGCGTCTTCAATATGTTCACCTGTAAAGTATTATGACGCAGAAGAACATTTATTTAACTTCTTTCAATGTCGTATAACTTCACTACTGTTTGATGTCGATATCCAAATAACACACACGCACACACGTACACACACACACACACACACACACACATATATGTGTGTGTGTGTATTTAAATATATATATATGTGTGTGTTTGTATATATATATATATATATATATATATATATATATATATATGTATATATATATATATATATCAAATACTCATCCTGTCTCGTAGGATAAGATGAAGAATCTATTGAAGTCTAAATTGACTAAGTCTGGGAAACTTCCGACTGATATGTAGCTGAATATAGCAACGTTCCAAAAGAGCAGGTGTTCTTTTTCCTTCTTTTAAAATTGATGTCTTTTGATACTCCACCGAGTGATGAAAAAAATCAGGTTTATCAAATTTAATTCCTCACTTTCTCTCCATGATCATGTTACTATTAAATGTCATTACGAGTCAGTGTCTGAACACGTGTCCACGACTTGGTTTAAGAAACTAACAGACTCTCACAATATAATCAAAACGCAGCTTTCTCAAACATCCAATCTACTTGAGTCTTCATTCCCTTCTCTTAGTCTCCTTTTTCCTCTGTTTTCTTCTTCCCCCTTCACTCATATTTCTAGGATTTAAAATATGAGACGGAGACCCTTCATTCAAATTTGATTAGACTTGGCGGAACCACACTGACATTTTCTACTTGACCTTCCGGTCAGCTGTCGGTAACAACACACGTCCAGGTGGTCAGTCATCAAATAAATCCAACCACTAATCGACAAGTTGTCTGATCGATTTTTTGGGCCATGATCGATAGACGTCTTACCAAAACACAGACTAGACGCCTTTTTTTTGTTCTAATGGATATTCGCTGTACCATCGAAAGGGGTAATTTTTTTTGATAATATTTTAACGTCAAAAAAGATAGAATGGAAACTTTTTTTTCCTGATAGCTGAAT
The DNA here is from genome assembly GCA_963457665.1 of Thysanoteuthis rhombus. Classification (NCBI taxonomy): domain Eukaryota; kingdom Metazoa; phylum Mollusca; class Cephalopoda; order Oegopsida; family Thysanoteuthidae; genus Thysanoteuthis; species Thysanoteuthis major. Next base: position 8,170,002 of record OY735211.1, on the reverse strand, counting down.
CGACCACCAGAAAAGTCTTTAAAACCAAACAAAAAGAAAACAGGACATCTGATGTAATACTTTTTTTTGGTTAAGGAGTCAATTACTATGTACCGACTTCACACTAAATAGATGTCTATTTTTTAATCTAAGTAAAACACCTAAACAAGTGACTAGGTCGTCTGTGACTTTTTTTACTCACTTTAAGCAAGGCCATCCAGCCAATGATCAGATCAAAGGGGTAAGTTAGGAGGATGTAATGCAGGCTATCGAATTAGGATTACTAAAAAGTAATATGTTAAAATAGATAACTGATGTTAAAATGCAGATTTGGAAACATCAAAACATGAGATGCTTTGAATAAAGATTAGAATTAGAATTTTGCTCTCACCAATTGTTTTTCTTGCAGATCTTAGCAAAAAGCAGAAATCTCAACTGATGATGTTTGAAGAAGGGCCAGTCTTTTGATATCAACTGATATCTTCTGTATTTCATCCTCAATTCTCAACCACTGAGAATACATGATATTGCTAATACCTCATACCTAATACCTGAGCAAAATTTCCAATCATTACTCATGATTTTTGTACTACGTATGGTCTTGAATGGATTTGAAACTAAGATAATTGGCAACGTGCTATCTTACATCTATTTGAAAATTAGAAAACCATTGACTTGTCATCGGGCTTTCTAGCCTGGGAAGCCCGAAAAAAAGGCAATTCTGATTCCATAACAGGGAGTTGAATCTCCTTAAAGCAGTTTGACACGCAATTTGAATTCCTCTCGACAGCTATCTACTTTCCCTTAGACTACTTCAGCAAAGTCAAGAGAGGGAATCTAATGACTGGTCACCAACTGATCTCTAAACGCTTTGCTCAGGCATGCCCCTGGGTGGAGTAGGGGGCGTTCCATTGTCTGAAGGTATAAAACGGAGGCTATCCCTATGTAACAGAGTTTATACACGCCAATCCAGCAGAATATCCATTGGATTTGAAATAAATTTCGTCAAATATCACAAGGATCATTTATCTCAACTCACTTCATTCAAACGATTGGATCGCTCTAAAATAAATTGTCGAAATTGACGTATTTTGTTCATAACAATATAATAATCAACATTTTCGGCATGATCAATAGTGTTGATAGTGTTGTTTTTTTCAGCAGAGATATTTTTCTGAAAGATGCTCCACAGTCGGATAATGCCGTCAGGGTTGATAGCAATCAAATCTGTACAAAAGAAATTATCATCGAAAAAAATAATAGACAATTAAAGAGCATTTTCCGTCAGGCTCCTGATGGGTGTGGAATTTAAGATTTCTGACTCTTTCCTGTGTTTTTGATAGTTATTTAAAAATATATATTTATATCATTATTCTATCATTATCATTATAATTTTTGTTATTTATTTTTATAATCGGTATTCATAATCCCCTGATTCTTCTAAAATGTGTCGAAGCGGTTTTAAAATCTGATTATTGTATTTGTTGTAACAACATGTTCCGATAATGAGTTTCACGTATTTGTTGATTGGATAAAAGTGGGTTTTAGTCTTATTGCAGGCCATACCACTACTTGGAAGATTTTATTTTATGTGTACTGGACATGGAGAAGTCTGTCAATTACTCCTGAATACGAATGATCCACTGCTGATCTTTTATATAACCCTGATAATATCTTAAACATCCATTCTATGTCACTTCTAATATGACCATAGTTTAGAGATGACAGCTTCAATGTTTGTAACCTTTTTTGGTATCTTTAAGTTTTCATATTTGATAGTTGCTTAGTAGCTCGACGTTGAACAAACCTCAGTTGATTTACATGTTCATCAACCTTATACCTGTAGATCAAAATGATGAATTGAAATTAATGCGTACCAGTTTGGTCGTGTCACTGGAATGTATACAAATGTTCTGTCTCCCAAGTAATTGTGACGATTAAAAGTTGATACTCCATATATACGTGGAAAGCAGTCACATTAATCACCACTAACTATACCAAGTGCATAGTCTCATCCAGTGATGACAATGCGTTTTATATATTGGATTTTGGTAGGGATTCTCTCTTTTAAGACCCTCTTTTCGAACAACCAAACAAATGAATTAATCAAATACTGGTCATAGTTAGGAGTATTGATGGCAATAATCAAAAGGAAATGCCCGTCAGGAATTAGTTAAGAGAAAAGGCATATTATTCAAACAGAATAATGAAGATAACTTATTATGTATATCATCATCATCATCATCATCATCATCATCATCCTTTAGCCTTCATTGTTGAACAGGGCCCTTCCCTAGGATTCCCCACAACTTTCTATCATGAACAACACGGAGCCAGCATTTTCTAAACTTGTCTAAGCTGTCATGCTATCTGATTTTCTGCCGGCTACAATTTTGCACAAGACCTCTTGGGATCCATGTCGTGGGTTGTGATGTCTAGTTGTTGTCTGATATCCTTACAACATGGCTCGCCAATTACGACTTGAGTCATTTGAAGGATTCTATAATATCAATGGCTCACTTTTTTCTCTCTCTCTCTGATATACTGCGTGGTTTTGTGATCTCTCAGGATTTATGTTGAGCATGATTCCTTCCTCTGTTCATTGCATAGATTTTCAGTTTGATCTTTTCGTTAAATCCCGTTGATTTGTTTACCATTCAAGCATTGTAGCAGATTTATGGGTAAATTCGGTCCCATCCAGGGTATTCATCGAATATTATTTCTTTGGATTCCAATTTATCTCAGACTATACACAATTATCTGGATGGAAAAATTCAATTTCCAAGAAGGCTGAAAAGTCACCTATAGCTGTTCATTGCTGGAAAAGATTTTTTTTGAAAGTTCTGAGAGAATAGAATTACGTAGTCGCTCCATCGATGGTGAAGGATAGTGGAATAAAATGGTTTATACGGTATTCAATGAAGATAATGTCGAAAATTTGAAAACAAATCTTTTTTTTCTCTAATGGACCAAATGATCTTCTTACATTACACAAAAATAATCTATCCTATTCCTATTCATCTATCCACTTACACATTGAGTTCATATCTATTTCAAAGTATATTCCACTCACCCCATCTACACAATATCTGTCACTCTTTTTCAGGATATGTCAGACAAAACTAAACCTACTTCTTATGTGAGTCTCTCTTGAAGCATCCATTCTCGTGAGTAAACTTCCTGTCCCAGACGTATTGGAATCCAATTAAACCCACGTTCTGAATGATACATTTTTCGTCTTGTTACTCTCAAAGTTTAGTAGCACTTCACAAAAATAACAGCCCATCTTGAAGCTAGCAAGGAGACACTCTTGTTCTAAGAATCAACTAATTTCATGTACGCATGTATGTATGTGTGTATGTATGTATCGTTGGCGTATTGTGCTTTGTATCTCGCGTATGTTGTGTGCTATGAAAGCCCAGACACGCAAAATATAGTTAAATGATTGTAAAGAGAAACGTACAGTAAAAGACTTTTTGGTACAATAGGGAGAAGGTTGCTCCACTTGTAAATCGTGAAGTTTGAAACCTTATCTAATCTAATGTTACAAGGTATAAATGAATAAGAAATACGAGATTTAATTAGAGTAAAATAACTTTGATTTGAAACTATGGGGACCACTTTCCCTACATTATGCCCCCGAAAGCCTCAACTGTTTATTGCTTTTTACGGACACTAAGATATTGTTATGTTTCACGTATCCGCAGTACACAGCACATCCAATTTAGAAAGTACCCTCATTTTTTTCACATGGGTTCATGATAAATAATTTGATATTGATGTCCCATATGGAACATTTCTTCATTTCACTAAGGATGATCGGTCACTGACATGATTTTATGCTTGTGGCAATCGCCGCGAGGATTGAGCAATTTCTGGATTATACAATATGCTACTTTGGTTCATGGACTGCACATAAGACTCTAAGAACAACCTTAATTATCTTTGGGTTAGGGCTAATGGAAATACATACAGTCATTTACATGGTTCAGTTTTGTCCGGCTTGAGGCCACGGAAATAGGATATTTTGGGGCTTGAATTCTCTGCATTAGCAATGGTAGCGTGATTTAGAATGCTGCTCTGAGATAAACGTTTGAACAAAGGGAAATATATAAATATACCAGGGAAAATGATGACTGACGGAGAAAAATACAGTTTTATACTGATCTATGCGAATCATTGTGCGCTGTGAGATAAGCTCAAAAAAGGATTGCTCCCGCCAATTATCCGAACAAAGAAACATCTGCCGAGAAGATCTGCATTTGAAAGACTTGATTTTTCCCATAGATCAAGCAATACCATATAGTAATCGTTGGATATTGATGATTCAACAATGATACAATATGGTCATGCTGGATTCAGTCGGAAATTGTACTGCCATGCGGATCCTTTCACCGAAAAGATTATATATAGATGTGTAGACATACTTTAATATAGTCATTTAAATCTGTGAAATGATAATATATATATATATATATATATATATATATATATATATATATATATATATATATATATATATATATATATATATGTATGTATGTATGTATGTATGTATGTATCTATGCATCATCTCCAGTATATCTAGGATTCAAAGTTAGTGTCACCGTACGAATCTCAAAGAGGTACACACTGAAGATCATTCAAGTCTATGCACCAACTCCACATTCAACCCAAGAGGAGATATACGATTTCTACAATGATTACGATTCAATACTCAAAGGAAACCAATGTTTTTTTCAACATCTTTATGGAAAATTTCAATGCAAGATTGTATATGCTACTTCGGAACGTCTCAGCAAATGGATTCAAAAGTGTGAACACCTTTTTCTAGAAGAAACCAGATAGAAAATGGGCTTGGGGGAAACTAAATCAGGAAACCAACAACATCAACTCAATCCTGGCAGACCAGAGCAACATTGTAAAAGATATCCAGGTCCTAAATTCGGCCAATATAGAGAGTGACTGCATTATAGTAAAATGTAGAATCAAAATGAACACCACCAAAGAATGTAGGAAAATGTTTCACACCAAAGAACAACCATCAAACGTATCAAAAGAACTCAACCGATCCATCGAGCTCGAACTGGAAAAAATTATGAACGTCTCACCGAACCAGAAAAGAACTACGTCGACATCAACGAGTTTAACAACTAAAAAATAACCTCTTTAATAAAAGTTGTAAACATGTTTGAACCAAAAAGGAAACGATCCATCACTGAATTCTCAGGAAAAAAAAACCCAAAGAAACTCAAGGAAAAACACTGGAATCTCAAATTGTCTACAGCAAAAAGAAAAAAAGTTTTGAGCAACCTAACTGAATGGAACATAAAAAAGGAAGAGAAGATAAAAAAAAACATACACAACAAGAGTCATTGATGTACTCCTCGAAAAGTGTAAGGGATTCAAAGTAATTAACAGAACCTCTAATGCAGGAAGTATTGCAACGTATCCATCAACACAGAAGTTCCTTTCCCAGGTTTCAAAACGTTTTGGACTTCTTCCAGCTCATATATTGGTAGGTCAAGCTCACCCAAACATGTTACTACCAGTTCTCAGATGTTCACCCTAAACCTATACTTGGAGATTGAAAGTTTCAAGATAGGCAGATAATACTTAAGCAACCTTTCATATGATATCTCCCTTTTCCTTTCTCTAGAAACCTTCATGACTTCAAGAAAATGTTAAACGAGCTGTATGGAAAAAAACCAAGAAAGTTTGTCTCTACATGAAGTAGTCAACAAATCAAGCGGAAATCACTTTAGGTTAAGTCGACGGGGCAAGCTCCTTCGACCTTCAGGATGACAAAATCAGGGTATACAACCAATGTATCTCCCCGATTAACACTTATGGAGCCAAAACTTCAAACTGCAACATGAATATTAGGAAAACATGCTCAACATAACATGGAGAGATTACGGGACAACACAGTATATAAAAAGAAAAAAGATCAGAGATATACCATAATCTTTGAAAAAACCCTAAATGGCAATGGGCTATCGTTATTGAGAAAACGGCAGACAACCACCTGGGATCACATGTGAACTAATCATGACGACCACAATAGAGAAGTCTGATGACTTTTGGTTCTTGTGCCATGGAAGGCTCTATAAGGCAATTATAAATATATATATATATATATATATATATATATATATATATATATATATATATATATATATATATATATATACATAAACATAGTCAAAACAATTATTTTTCAAGACGTTGCAAGCAAGTCAGCAAGAAGCAAGAACTGAAGAGCGCCGAGGGACAGTGTCCATTGACATACAAATACAGACCCACATGCTAAATCTTGCATTTGAATGAATTAAATATTGAAATGATCCGCATATGTATCCATAGTGAACCAATGCTTCCGTTCATCGACTAGCTGCTTCCCCTAATGGAGGCTTCATGTTGTTTTTCGGCTTAGAACACCGTGCAGATGCCATCAGGAAACAAAATAATCTCCTTTGTCATTTTTCCTGGACGTTATTTTCTTAACAGATTGGCCAACGTAAGATTTGTTTGTTCATTGGCACTGAGAGTAAACATCAACCCACAGTTATTGTATCAAAATGCCCAAGGGGGAAGTCGGTCTAAGACAAGCTGCCGTTGAAACACGCAAACGATGTGTGTCCTCTGGTCAGCTATGGCCGTTCGCCAGAGAAGTGAGTAGGAAGTAAACGGACAAATCGCCTATATTTGTACGCCTGACACAGCAAAAACCGACTTGGAAATCTCCATTTAAATTTATTAGTATAAAAATAACAGAGATATATTATCAACTATGCATATAATTATTGTGTTTAAGTGTAAGCATATTTACCTGTATGCTACGGAATAGCATTTGAGGAGACCACCAGCTTTCCAATGAAACGGCCATTCATGTATATGTACGGCTCCGATCAATCAAAAATTAAATGTAGAAAGGGCATTAGATTCAGCTTAGTCTCAGATGCCAGATCTGAAGTAAATTATCACAGCCTCCTATTTTTGAAGAGGACAAACAAATGTTTTACAAACAGGAATCCACACAATTGTACATGAATAATCATCTTCTTTAGTCTGAGAACATCGCTTCTATGGTTATTAGACATGATTTTGGTACTAAAAATTATAATGAAAGTGGCTTTCTTGAGAATTTCGATGGCAACGAAGGATACTGGACGACTTGGACACTTCCGCCCTATCCATTTATCATTTTGTTTCAACTCTTTCTTCATAAGTATGTCGTTCTTATCGGCTATGAAACCTTTTGATATTGCCTCTGAATCTTTGATTGGTCAAAACTACTAAACAAAATTCACAAAGACCTTATTTCAAATAACACAAATAATATCCAGCTGTCTTTTGTGTTTGCAGCCATTATGTAGTGTTAATCTTAATGGGCGATCAATTATTTATGTCAGCCATTGTTTCCATAGATCTCTTTTTCTTTCCTAACATATTTTCAGTGTTGGGATACCATGGGAATGTTTGACCCCGCGTTTTCTTAATTTTTGGCTACGGTTACAGCATCTCATCACTATCCATATTAAATACCTATCAACCAAAATTGTCATCAGAACGGGGTCTTCTCATTGATTTGACTGGAAGGATATAGATGTTTGTATCACGCACATAGACTGTACCCATAGAGCAAGAGGGCTGGCAATTTAAATGTTCGATCCCCCCTACATTTTAGCAGCAGTTTCATTTGCAACATATGTTTATGCTTGATAGGTTCTTTTCAGTGTCCACCATTAACACTTATTCTTTTTCTCATTAAATTTTGGTATTTTACTGATCACTACTCAGAAAAAGGTGAGAGAATCAACTCATCCATCAATCGTCGTTTTTCGATTTTTTTCAATTTGATATTCTCAATACAGCATTCTGCCTAAGATTATTTTAGTTTTTCATTGAGGGAATTAACCAGAAATGTTTGTATATCTTTTTTCAACTTTTTCAGTGTTATTTTTAGTGTTGGAATGCTGTGGGAAAATGTGAGGACGGGGTTTCAATACTTTTCTGGAATGAAAACAGCATTCTGTCTCAATTTATATTGCACTATCTCTTTAGATAATCTACAAATCTGAAAAAAATTTCACTATAAGTCAAAATCTCATTCCAATAAAATCAATTAAAATGTATCTGAAACTGGCCCCCAATTACTTTTTCTTCTTCAAACTACACCACTGTATATTCTATATTCATCACAGCTATCCACAACACCAGTTTATATACTGTTGCTAGGTTCAAGTTCTATGAGAATTCTGACTTCTCTATGTCTGTATGTATATACCTGACCTTCCCTCAGCCGAAACTGTTCATAGTAGAAATTTGATGTATTGTGCACACACCCCTATCGATTAGTGCTGAGCATCTTTTCTTAAGACCCCCTTCCAAAAAAGTTTTAGTGATGGACGTAGTTTACAATGCACATTTTTTTTGTTGAATTGGTCTCTTTGTTCATCTTTTTCTTATATATATTCGGAAGATATCTTAGTTTACTCATTTCCTGCGATTAATTTTATGGCCTGGAAGCATTTATCATACACGTTTTGTTATGGTGGGATATCAGAATGAAAGAAAGCAGATAGAACATTTGTTTTGCTCGTCTTCCTTTTATATCATTTTCTGCTGCCTTCTATCGCTAAAGATAATATCTTATCGTTATCATAAGACTGTGGAGCAACCAGCATGGAACGGAAATTGATACGCCTCCAGAGAAATTTTTAATCCTTATCCTTGATAACCTGTCTTTTCAATGAGAGTGCTGTTACTGGTTTGGCTACGAAAACGTTATCGGTTTTAGTAGCTTAACTAAGCCCTGCAGTTATATTCCTCATTTCTTTTCCAATTGTTACTACACTAGTGTCTTTCCCGTTTATCTACACTTGTAGTGTATGTATATGTATATCGAGGGACATCTCCGGTGGAAGATTGTCATTGTTGGGGTAAAATTACGTATGACCCAGACAAAAATCACCTAGAACGTAGTCCAATATCTCCTTTGACCAAAGCCATTACGTAAGAGTCTAAAATCACCTGTAACCCAGTGCAATATCACTTATGACCAAAACCAACGTCTCCAGTCTGAAACAAACTATTAGGCAAAGGCACACCACCGATGAACCGGAGCAAAGTCCATCTTCTATGACTTAAACCAACATCACCAATGAACCGAACAACCCATGAACCAAACCAACGCCCCCTATGACCCAAAATAACATCACGAATGAACTGAACCACCCATGCACCGAATCAACGTCCCCTCTGACCCAAACTAAGATCACAAATCAATTGAACTACCCCTGAACTGAACCAACGTTCTTTATGATCCAAATCAACATCACCAATGAGCTGAATCATCTTTAAACCAAACCAACGTCCCTTATGACCAAAAATAACATCACCAATGAACCGAACCACCCATGAACCGGACCAACGTCCTCTTATAATCCAAACCAACATCACCAATGAACGACCCATGAACAAAACCAACGTTCCTTATGACGTAAACCGGCATCATCAATGAACCAAACACATAGGAACCAAACCAATGTCCCCGATGACCCAACCAACATCACCAATGAGCCGAACCACCTGTGAGCCAAACCTATGTCTTCTATGACACAAACCAACATTGTCAATGACCAAGACCGCTCATCAATCAAATAACGTCTCCTGTGACCAAAACTGACATCACCTCTGAGAGAAACCAACTATATATGACCAAAAACCCTGAACAAAACCCACGTCCCCAATGACGCAAAACATCGTGGTCTATGATTCAGGCAACTGCCTATGATGAACAACTACCATCACCGATCACCAAAACAACCCATGAGCATAACGGTTGCTTATAATTGCCCCCCCCCCCGCCAAAAAAAACAACGTCCATGAAACAAGCATCCGTCCATGACCAAAACCAAGATCACCAATAACCAAACGCTCCCTTCCACCCAAACCAGCATCATCTATGAACAAGACCAACTAAGTATGACCTAAACTTTCTGTAGCACAGTAATCACTTATAACGTAAATTTACAGTGCCAAACACTTGTACCAAAGTCCTGCATTTCCTGTACTTACATCGCCGATAACCCAAACAAACATTTTCTATTACCCGAGAAACATCATCCATGGACGAGACAAACGACTTATGACATAAGTTTTGCATCATCAATGGCCATCAATAGATCTATATCACCCAAACCAAAAAAATGGCCTGTAATTACATCTCAAATGGATCAAACCAACGTCATCTCTGACCCAAACTAACACAGTTTATGAACCAAACTCACTGCCTCTGACCTAAACTCACATCAACAATGACCAAAACCAACGTTCCGTTCCACAATATCACCAACTATACATATCAAAATACCTGAAAGAACTTCCTTTATTACCTAAACTTAAATGACTAATGACCAAACAAACGTCTCTTATCTATTAAGCGATCATTGTTTATGAACCTAACTACCTATGAATTTAACCTGCATCGCTAGTGACCTAATCCAATTTCCCTCATTACCCAAATCAACATTGCCTAAGAACCAGACAGAGAACAAAACTTACATCGCCAATCTCCATAGCAAGTCTCTCATCACCTGAACATGATAATTTACAATGCCATTGAACAATAACTTATGGACTAAAATGATATTGCCAATGATATGAACGAACATAGTATATGATTAAAACTAGTCCCTTGTCACCAATGCCAATATCACTTATGATGTGAACTTACGACACAAAATGTCTGAACCAACATCCCAATGACTAAACTTACATTGGTAATGAAACAAATCTACATCTCCTATCACCCAAACCCAAATCAAAGGCAAGTACAGTCCAATTCACCAAACAAACGGCACTAAAACCATTATCAATTATCAACCAAACTAACCGAAACTTACGTCACTGATGATACAAAAATTGTCTCCGTATGACCAAACAAACATAGACTATGAATTAGAAAAAACAACTTACAGCGTAAAATTCCATCTAAAATTGCCCCGAAGCATCAATGTGTTTGACCAATATGAAAAGATACAGACCCATATCACCAATACGAACATCACTTATGACCTGAAATAACATTGCTAATGACCGGGAAAAGCGTTCCCTATAATGCACACCAACTTCAGCTAGGAACAGGACTAACTACTTATGAATTAAACTTAAAATTCCTTAAAATCAAAACCAGACAAATCACTGATCCAAAATTAACACTGACTGTTCATAGCTGAACTTACATCGTCAAACCCAGTCCCTTATCAGGCAAACAAGACAAGCCAATTGCTACTTAAAATTACATTGCACATGAATCATAGCAGCATCACCTATGACCTGTACCAGTCCCGTATCACACCAAAGATTTCTTATGGCCTGGAATAACTTTACCGGTGACTGAAGCCAACGATCCCTACCACCCAAACAAACATTACTCATGGACAAGACGAACTGCTCATTACTGAGCTTACATCACCAAGCACTAAAACCCAGTCCCCTATGACCCTTACAAATCATATCTCACACACTTACTGTAAATCACTAATGACCTGCAATTACATCTCCAATGACCGAAACCAGTGGCCGAATAACCAAAATCAACACCACTCATTAACAAGACGAACTTTTACTGACATTGCGAAATACCAAACCAAGTTTTTATCAGTCAAACAGGACAACCAACCTGTGACCCAAAATTAACTTGCATACGTCCCAAAGCAGCATCGCCAATGACATGTACCAATTTTTTATCACACTCGATATTACTTATGACCTGAAATTACATTGCCCTGACCAAAACAAACGACCCTTAACAACTTAACATCACTGATGAAACAAAAAGAATTTCTCATGACTGAACTTGGATTGCCGATCAGCAAACCCAGGATATTATCAGTCATAAAGGACAAACAACTTGTAAACTGAAATTACATCACCAATGACCTAGAGCAGCGTCATCTATGACTTGTACGAAGCCTCTGTCACATCTAAAATGACTAAAGACCTGAAATCAAATCGCCAATGACCGAAACCAACGACCACTATCACCTAAACGAATACCACTCATGCACAAGATAAACTGCTCTTGACTAAACGTACATCGCTGAAAATCAAACCAACTCCGTTATCAGCTGAACAGGACAAACCACTTTTGATCGGATATTACATCGCCGATCCAGGGCAGCATGATTATGATCAGTATCAATCTTGTGTCAGAACAAAAAACACTACTGACCTTGAATTTCATTTCTAAGGATCCAAAACAATGGCACCTATCACCCCAAAAACATCATTTGTACACAAACTAACTACTCATGACAGAATTCACATCGCAAGGCACCAAACCAAGTCCCCTATCTGCCAAATAGAACAATGACCTATACTAATTTTGTCTCACACTATACAGCACTAATGGCCAAGATTACAATTGAAAACAATTGACACCAACGGCCTTTATCATCCTGACGAACATGACTGATTAACAAAATTGCAATGACTAATCAAGCATTGCAGAAGACCATACCTAGTCCCCTAACATCAAAAAAAGATTAAAAAACATGAATGACAAGAAATTACTCTGCTTATGACATGTAACAAACATCACTAATAACAAAACAAATTATCCATGATGGAATTACATCGCCAAACCCCAAACGTAGTCTGCTATCAGACTCTATCAAAACTCTTATGATCTGAAATTACATCACCAATGAACAACAGCAGCATAATATAAAACCGATACCAATCTTGTACTACACTTACCACTATTTATGTCCTGGAATAACATTGCTAAGATCCTTAAGAAGCATAACAAACTGTCCATGTCTTATACCGTATAACCTCAAACTCAGTTTCCTATTGACAAAACAGAACAGAACACTGATGATCTGAAATCACATCACCAAAGACCCAGAATATAATCACCCATGACATGTATCAGTTTTGTATCACACTTGACAGCACTTATGACCAGGAATTACATTGCCAATGATTTGAACTATCAGCTTTCATCATCATAACCAACATCCCTCATAAAAAAAACAAACCGTTCATGAGGGAACTTAAATTGACAAACTCCAAAACAGTTTCCTGGCAGTAAAACAGAACAAATCTCTGAAAACCTGAAATTACATTGTCAAAAACTAAAAATAGTATTCTCCAATGACCAAACCAATCTTGTACCACATTTGACAGCAGTTATGAACTGGAATCACATTGCCAATGGTTTGGACCATCGGCTTTCCTCATCAAAACCAACATCCAATTAAAACACAACGGACTTTCCAAGAGGAAAATCATATTGCCAAGCCCAAAACACAGTTTCTTATCAACAAAACAAAACAAAACAAACTTTAATGATCAGAAATTACATCGCCAATGACCAATTAGAACATCATCTATGATCAGTACCAATCTTGAATCACACTTAACAGTACTTTAGACCTGGAATCGAAAGAAACACTTTCATAACAAACATCCATGGGAGAATTTACATCGCCAAACTTCGAACACAGTCTCTTATCGGCCAAAGAACAACCATATAATGAGCTTATATTACATCGTCAATGAACATGACCAACATCACCTATGACCTGTACCAATGTTTCATCGCACTTAACAGCTCGAATAGCCTGGAATCACGGAGACAATGACTGGAACATTCTGCTCACACCACTGTACCTAACATCTTTAATAAACACAACGTCCATGGGAGAACTCACATTGCCAAAAATCAAACACATTTTCCTTAGGCTAAACAAAGTAAAACTCTAATACCCTAAAAACACATCGCCATTAACCCTGAGCAACATCACCTATGACATGTGCCAATGTTTTATCACACTTAACCGTACTTTTCACCAGGAATCACATTGACACTGATTATGACCATCTGCTCAAACCATTGTAATAAAGGAAATAGGCCGTACATGTAAGAAGTTACATCGCCAAGCATCAAAACAATCTCCTATGAACCAAACATAACAAAACTGTAATGACCTGAAATCACCTCGACAATGACCATGCGCAACATCACCTATGATCTCTACCAATGTTTTATTACACGTAACAGCGATTTTGACCTAGAATCACATTTACAATAATTGCAACAATCTGCTCAAACCATCATAACCACATTGCTAATGAACAAAATGGACTGTTTGTGTGAGAAATTACATTGCCAAACATCAAAAACTGTCTCTTATAGGCAAAACAAAGCAAAACTCTAATGACCCGAAATTACATCGCCAATGACCATGAGTAATATCACGTATGATCTGTACCAATGTTTTATTACACTTAACAGTGCTTTTGACCTGGAATCACATTGACAATGATTGGAACCATCTGCTCACACCATTATAACCAACATTGCTAATAAACAAAATGGACTGTCTGTGCGAAAATTTACATTGCAAAACAATCTCCTTGACAGTGTTTTCACCTTGAATCACATTGACAATGATTAGAAAAATCTACTAACACCATTGTAACCAACATCACTAATAAACAAAATTGACTGGCTGCTGTGTGAGTTCTCATTTGACCAAACATCAAAAACATTCTCCTATTGGCCAAAGGAAGCAAAACTCCAATGACCGGAAATTACATCACCAATGACCATGAGTATCATCGAAAATGATCTGTACCAATGTTCAATCACACTTAACAGTGCTTTTGCCCTGAAATTTGACTGACAATGATTGGAACCATCTACTCACACTATTTCAACAGGCATCGCTAATCAACAAAAATAGTCTGTCTTAGTGAAGAATTACATTGCCAAACATCAAAAACAATCTCCTATCAGCCAAACAAAGCAAAACACGAATGAGCGGAAATTACATCGCCAATGACCATGAGCAACGTCTGAGAAGATCCGTACCAATGTTTTATCACACTTAAAGGCACTTTTTTCCTGGAATTTTACTGACAATGATTAGATCCGTCGACTCACACCATTTGAACCGACATTGCTGATGAACAAAATCGAATGTCCAGATGGGAAGTTACATCACCAAACATAATGAACAAGATTCTATCAACCAAACAAGGCAAAATTCGAATGACCGGAAAGTACATCGCCAAAAGCATGAGCAACATCACATTAGATCTGTACCAATGTTTAATCACAATTAACAGCGCTTTCGCCCTGGAATTTCATTGATAATGATTGGAACCATCTACTCACACCATTCTAACTGACATAGCTGATAAACAAAATGGACTGTCGGCGTGAGAAGTTACATCCTCAAACATCAAAAACAATACCCTATCTGCTAAACAAAGTAAAACTCCAATGAGCAGAAATTACATCGCCAATGACCATGTGCAACATCACAGGAGAGTTTTTACCAATGTTTAATCACAATTAACAGCGCTTTTACCCTGAAATTTGCTTGACGATGACTGGAACCATCAACTAACACCATTATAACCGACATTGCTAATAAGCAAAATGGGCTGTCCGAGTGAGAAGTTACATCATCAAATATCAAAAACACTTGCCTATCAGCCAAACAAAGCAAAGCTTAAATGACCGGAAATTACATCGCCAATTACCATGAGCAACATCACATAGGATCTGTACCAATATTCAATCACATTTAACAATAATTTTGCCCTGGAATGTGATTGACAATGATTAGAACCATCTATTCACACTATATCAACCAACATCGCTCTTAAACGAAATGGAATGTCCGAGTGAGAAATTACATCGCAAAAAAACAAGAACAATCTTCCATCAATCAAACAAAGCAAAACTCGAATGACCATGGGTACCATCAGCATTCATCATGTTAAACAACGTCTCTGACGAACATGATGAACTGTCCATGAGAAGTCTTACATTGTCAAACACCAAAAATAATCTCCCATTGGCAAAAAAAAGAAAACTCTAATGACCTGAAAATAAAACACCAATGACTACGACTAACATCACCTATGACCTATATCAATGCTTCATCACATTTAACAACACTTATGACCTGGAATCACATTGCATATGATTTGTACAATCAGCTGTCATTATCATCACGGATGTTCCTCATAAAAACAACATTTTTTTACTGGAAGAACTTACATCGACAAACATCAAACACAATTTCCTCTCAGCCAAACAAAACAAAACTCTAATGACCTGAAATTACATCGCCAATGACCATGAGAAACATCGCATAGGATCTGTACCAATGATTAATCACACTTAACTGCGCTTTTGCCCTGGAATGTGATTGACAATGATTGGAACCATCTGCTCACACCATTATAACCAACATTGCTAATAAACATAACGACCTGTCTATCGGAGAACGTACATCGCCAAAAATCAAAAATATCTTCTATCGGTTAGAGACAACGAAATGACCTGAAATTACATCGTCAATGACTCAAAAATGCATCACCTATGGTATGTACCAATCTTGTATCACGTTTGACATCTATTATCACATTTAATCACTCCGCTAATGATTGAAACCATCAGTTTTTTATTATCATAAGCAACATCCCTGATAAATACAACGAATTGTCCATGATAAAACTTACATTGCCAATTTCAAAACATGACCTCTTATCAGGTAAACAATACAAAACTGTAATGACCTGGAATCACATTGCCAATGATTGGAGCCATCATTTTTTATCATAGTAACTTACATCCCTGATAAACACAACAAACTATCCACGCGTGATATTACATCGCAAAACTCCAAACACATTCTCGTATCAGTCAAACAGAACAAAATTTGATTTTCCAAAATGATATTGCCAATGACCAATAGCAGCATATCATATGACCTGTACCAATCTTGTACCAGATTTGTTAGCACTTATTGCCAGTGATTGGAACCATCAGATTTCATCCTCATAACCAGCATCCCTAATAAACACAACGAACCGTGGAAGAGGGAACTTGCATTGAAAGAATAGAAACACAGTCTCCTATCATCAAACAGAACAAACCTTCAAATACCTGATAATATCTACAAATACCAACAATGAAGAGGCCTATACCAATATGTACCACATTTGATTTAAAATTGCAAGGCCAATAATTGGAAACACAACAAACTGTCCATGAATGAATTCACATCACCAAACACTTAGCACAATTTCCTATCAGCTGAACATAACAAAACTCTGATGACCCGAAATCAAATCATCAATGACCCTGAGCATCATCATGTATGACTTGTACTAATACTTTATAACATTTATCAGCAGTTATGACCTAAAATCACATTGCAAATGGTTGGAGCCATCTGCTTTCATCATCATATCCACCATCCCTGATAAACAAAACGAACTGCTCATGAGTGAAGTTACATGTCAGCAAGCAGGAGAAATAACCTGAAATTTCATCTCCAATGACACGAAGTAGCATCACCTATGACCAATATTGTACCACACTTGACAGAACATATGACCTAGAATCACATGGCCGATGATTGGAGCCATCATCTTTCATCATCGTAACAGCAAACACAGTCTCCAATCATCCAAAAGGAAGAAAACTTAAATAACCTGAAATTATATCGCCAATGACCAAGGATAGCATCACATATGACTTGCACGGATCTCTTATCGCACAAAACAGTACTTCTGACCTGGAATTTCATTGCCAATGATCAGAACTATCAGCTTTCATCATTAAAATCGACGTCCCTAAAAAATTTAACAATCTGTACATAAGGGAACTTACATCTCCAAACTCCAAACACAGCCCTTCTCAGCCAAACAGAACAAAACTTAAATGACCTGAAATAAAATAGCCCTTGATCCATGGCAGCATCACCTGTGACTTCTACGAAATTTGTGTCATATTTAACAGTACTTGTGACCTGGAATCACATTGCCAATGATTGGAAACATCAGATTTTATCATTGCAACGTACATCCCTGATAAACAAAACACAACGTTCTTGAAGGCGATTACAACCAAACTCCAAACGAACTTTCCTATCGGCAAAACAGAACAAAACTCCAATGACCTGAAATTATATCCCCAATGACCCAGACTAGCATTACCTATGACCTGTACCAATCTTGTAAAACACTTGATAGCCCTTATGACCGGGATCCGCATTGTCAATGATTGGAACCATCTGCTTTCATCATCATAACCAACATCCCTAATAAACACAACGAACCGTCCATGACGGAACTTACATCACCAATCACCAAAACACTGTCCCTATCAGCCAAACAGAACAAAACGGGGCAAGCCTCTGATAACCTGAAATTACATCGCTGATGGCCAAAAGCAGCATCACCTATAACTTGTACCAATCTTATATTACACTTGTGATCACTAATCACCAGGAATCACATTGCCAATGATTGGAACCATCAGCTTCTATAACTGTAACCAGCATCACTCATGAACAGAATTGAATGCTCCTGACTGAACTTAAATCGCCAACCAACAAACCAAGTCTCTTCTCAGCCGCAGAGGACAAACGACTTGTTACCTGGAATTACATTGCCAAAGACGCAGATCATCATCACCTTTTTCCTGTACAAGTTTTCTGTCACACTTAAAATAACTACTGACCTGAAATTGCATCGCCAATGACCGTGACAATAACACTTACACTAAAACCCTTCATGAACGAAACGAACTGCTCATGACTGAACATTGCAAACACCAATTTCGGCTTCTCATCAGCCGATAAGGAGAAAACACTTGTGACAAGAAATTACATTCCTGATAACCGAAACAAATTGCCCTTCAAACTGAGACCCAACATCACTCATCAACAAGACATACTGTCCATGACTGAACTTCCATCGCCAATTAACAAACCAAATGTCTTTTCAGCCAAAAAGGACAAATCACTTGTGACTTTGAATTGTATCGTTGATGACCTGGGGCAGCATCGCTCACGCCTTGTACCAATCGTTTGTCTTACTTAAATCACTAATGACCTGAAATTTAATCGCCATTGCCCTTCCAACCCATACTAACATCACCAACGAAAAGATAAACTTTTAATGACTTAACTTACTTTGCCAAATACCAAACAAAATCTATCAACCAAACAGAACAAAACACAAATGACCCGGAGCAGAATTGCCTGTGACCTGTACCGATCTCGTTTCACACCTGATATTACTTATGATAGGAAGTGATATTGCCAGTGACCGAAACCAACGGTCCTTAAAATCCAAATAAGCATCATTCATGAACAAGACGATCTGCAAATGATTGAACTCACATCACCGAACACCTAACCCATTCCCTCATCAGGAAACAGGACAAAACCCTTATGACCGGAAATTACATCGCTGATGACCGATTTCAGCTTCACTTATGGCATGTAACAATCTTGTGTCATACATAAATTAGTTAATGACCTGAAATTACCTTCCCAATGACCCACACTAATGGCACCTATCACCGAAGCTGACATCAATCTTGAACAAAACGAACTGCTCACGAATGAACTCACATCGATGAACACCAAGCCATGTCCCTTATCAGCCAAATAGGAAAAAACACTTATGACCTGAAACTACATCGCTGATGATTGAAAGCACCCTCGCCCATGATCTGCTCAAATCTGGTGTCACACCTTAAATGACTTGTAACCTGAAATTTTGATTCTGATGACCGAAACCAATGGCGTCCATCATCCAATCCAACATCAGTGAAAAACAAAACGAACTGTTCATGACTGAACTTACATAGCCAATCGCCAAGACTTGTTAATAATCAGAAAAACGAGAAAAACACTCACAACCTTGTATACATCGACAATGGTTCAAACCAATCTATGACCTATACCATTCCTGTATTACCCAAAATCATATAACTTTCACTTACATTGTTGATGACTGAAAAATTGCCAGTGATTGGAACCATCAGAACTGGTCAATCCGCTTATGACTTTCAATTATACTGCCAATGACCAAAATCGACATTAAATTTGGCACATACAAGTCCAATGTCACACTCAACATCACATATAATTTGAAATTACTTTTCTGATGACTGAAAACGATGGCCCCTTATCTCCCAAACCAGCATCATTTATGGACAAAAAAACTGCCTATGACCTGAACTTACATCACCAATCACCAGCCCCCCCCTATCAGCAAACAGGATAAACCACTTATTACTTTGATTTACATCGCCAATAACACAAAACCGCATTGCCTATGCGCAATACCAGTCCTGTGTCAAACTCAAAATCACTTTTGACCTTTAATTGATCACCAATGACCTAAAATAAACGACCCCTTCAATATAACCAACACCGCCATTGAAAAAGACAGACTGCTTATGATGTAAACCTAGAACGCCAATCATAAAAACCAGTCCCTATCAGCAAATCAGGACAAACCACTTGTGTCCTGATATTACATCGACAATGACAAAGACCTGCATTACTTATGACCCAGACCAGTTTTGTATCATCCAATCTAACATCATTTATGACTTGGAATTACACTGTCAGTGACCAAAACCAACCGACGAGATAAACTCCTTATTGTCTAAACTTACATTGCCAATACCCAAACTCAGTACTTTATAAGCCAAACAAGACAAAGCGCTTATGACTTGAAATTACATCACCAATAATGCAATCTAGCAATGCGTATAATTCGTTCGAGTCCTGTCACACCTAACATCACTTACGATCTGGATTCTCATTGCCAAAAACCGAAACCAACGGCCCCTTTCACCCAAGACACCCCTTTCAATGCAGAGAACAAACTACTAATGACGTAAATTCAAATCACCAAAGACCAAAACCAGTATTCATCAGCTAAACGAGACAAATCACTCCTGACCGAGAATTACTTTGCCAATGATCCAAACCTGAATCGCCAATGACCCATTTAAGACCAGTAACACCCAACCTAATATCTTTTTACCTGATATACCATCACCAATGACCCAAACCAGCATTGTTTACGGCGTATACCAGTCCTGTGTCCAGTATTGTACCGAACATCACACATGACCTGAGATTATATTGCCAATGACCGAAACCTACGCCCTTCGTCACCCGATCTAATATAATTTATGAACAAACGTCATGCTCATGACCTGAACATACATCAACAAAACCAGCAAAACATGACAGACCACTCGTGACCGAAAATAATGTTGTCAATGACCCTAAACCAGCATTGCCTATGACCCATACAACCCTTAACCAAGCATGATTTAAAACCTGAAACGTCCATGTATGATCAAAATACATCATTTGGGAACCAAAACATTATAAAGTAGATGAACAACTTATGACCTAAAATCACATCACCAATAAGCTGAACCGAAATTGCCTATGGCTGAAACCAGTGTCTTATAACCTAAACCAACATCAACTATGAAATAAATCCACTACCTTACGGTGACAATGACTGAAACCAACGTCCCCTATCACCTAAACCAACGTTGCCTATGAACTGGACTAACTGCTTATGACCTAAACTCACATTGATAACATCCCCTATCATCCAGACCAACTTTGCTTATGAACCAGACCCACTACCTATGACCTAAAGTCACATCGCTAATAACCTAAACGAACATCCCATATCACCCAAACCAACATTGTCTATGAATCAGACTGACTGTATTTGAACAAGACCAACAGTGAAGGACCTAAATAAACATCACCAAAGACCTGACCCGAGCACCCCTACGACCCAAACCAACGTCCCCTATGACCCAAACTGAAATATGTATCGACCCAAACCAAAGCACTCAATGACCCAAAGCAACATCCCTCAGGACTCAAACTAACGTCATCCATGACTAACATCAAACCATGACTTATGACACGAACCAACATCACTAATGACTCAATTCAACTTTTTGTATCGCACTAACCAACTGTCTTTGACCTAAATTTACATCACCGATCACCCAAACCAACACCGCTCATAAGCTACACCAACCACCAATGACCCGAAACAACGTTTCTGTTTGACCCAAACCAGCTGTGCATTTTACCAAAACTAATGTTTGTGTCGGTCTTGGGTAGTTGGTATGATACATGAGCGATGATCCAAACCAGTATCTTTTCGAGCCATAACAAAAACAACCGCTCATGACCCGAACCAACTTTGCTTATGACCCAAACCATCAATTATGAACAAGACCAACCAATCATAACGCAAAACTTACATCATTTACGACCCAGACCAACGAAATCTCCAATGACCCAAACCAACATAACTTATGACCCAGACCAACATCCCCTATGACCTAAACCCAGATCACCTATGACCCAGACTGGCAAAATACTTTAACACACGCAGCGATTTTGATTTTTGCCAAAAAAAAAAGGACTGCATCAAATCCGATTTCTATGACTAGTGAAAACAGCGTAAAAAAACAGCCGAGAGGAAATGATTGCAAAGGAGAATCAAGAAGTAGAAGGAAATATTGAATGAAAGAACTAATTAATTAATTTGTGAAGCAGACATTTCTTAATCTCGCCTCTTGTTAATCCAGTGAAATCCTTAATCCTTTCAGGTCAAACTAGTCATGCATCTTAAAAAAGATGAAACAGGTCTGGTTAGTCAGTCAATAGAAACAAGCACGTGACCGACATCTTTTGGCAGCATGCTGTGTTGATTGTGATCAATTAAAAAAATGGGGAAAAAAGGTTGACATATGTAGCTTGGGGGGGGATCATCACAGCAAACATTGCAGTTCTCCATATGAGATGTGAATGCTGATGAACGCAAGAAGTGGGGTCAATTTGCATTACAAATGTGACTCCCACTAAAAGCCTTCTAAATGGTGGATTTAAAAAAAAAAGGAAGCGTCTGAACCTGATGATAATATTGATGAAGATAATAATAATAATGATAATACTGCGACTCGAAATAATAATAATAATAATAATAATAATAATAATAATAATAATGATAGTGATGATAATAATAAAATGAAGAAGAAGAAGAAGAAGAAGAAGAAGAAGAACAACAACAACAACAACGACAACAACAACAACATCCTTGTTGTTGTTGTTGTCGTTGCTGTTGTCGTTTATCATTATTACGTTCAAATCTTAATTTTTGGCAGCTACACATGAAACATACATAGCCAGCCAGATGAACTTGAAAACAAAAGAAACGTATCTGGACAACTTTGGAATAGTAGACATTCTCCAACCTTTGCTCGATTATTGACTTCTTCAAAGTCAGTTATATGTTGTTGTTTTTTCTACACGTAGGTAACTTGCAATTACCCCGTGTCTGAGTGGATATAAATACTTTTTTCATTAAATGATCTTTATTTCTTATAGATTTCTAAATCTCAATGTCTCTATCAATTTTCATATTCACATATTCATCCTTTAATTAAGAAATATATATATATATATATATAGAGAGAGAGAGAGAGAGAGGAAGATTGAGAGAGAGAGAAGAACATGTATGAAAATCAATGTGTATAATTATATATCTTATTCGATGGCAGTTTATTTCGACCGATTCCTGTTACGCCTTGAAAATTATAATGGATTGTTCCTTGTGGGATACATGAACATAGCTCACAAAGCAGCATTGTGCAGAGTTCTGGAGTTAAAACAAATTTAAACCATACAGACACAGCTGTGATATCATAGCCAATAGCATTTTCGCCCAATGAGGCGTGGTACTGCTCTGTGAAGTGAAAGTCCTGAGACCTGAAAACCAGCTGTGTTATGTCCTTGAGTCAATGGGTAAAATGACTAAAAAAAAATCGAGAAAGATGAACTGACCTTGTATCTCACCTTTTACTCGTGGGGGTTAAGGCGAATAGAAGAAATGAAAAAGTTGGGTAATGAGGGATAGCCCATTACGGCTTGATGATTCGCTTGATGTTTGAAACAAAAATGTGTTCAATGACTGAAAAATATTTAATAACTGGGGAAAATGTTCAATTTTGAGTTGAGACTTAAAAGAATGCTTAATATAGATTCTTGAATTACTGAAAGATTTACTCATTGAAGTAGCTTTTGGCACTTTTATACCAATCCATGCATAGATAAACTCATCATTTCATACGGATATATGTTAGTGTATATAATAATGATATCATGTATGTATGTATGTATGTATCACGTATGCACACGGCTTGAATCTTCAGCATTTACTCCTTCCAGCTCCAGTAAGGAGTAGGGTAAGATGATACCTGTTCACTTGAACTTTTCACTGTCTCCCTCGAGATAATCTTCCGAAACCTGGACTGGGAGAATAGAGGAATCAGAATAAACGGCAAATATCTGAGCAACCTCAGATTTGCAGACGACATCGTCCTTTTTACAAAGAACCTACAAAACCTCCAACTAATGCTAGATGAACTATACGAAGGAAGCAGAAAAGTCGCCCTGCACATGAACCTCAGTAAAACAAAAATCATATGCGACAATCACAGTGAGAATGAGGACATAACTGTCGAGATCGAAGATGGAAATCTTGGGAAGGTAGACTACTACATTTACATCGGACAACAAATCTCCATGAGACCGTCAAAAGAAGAGGAAATCAAGCGAAGAATCATTCTAAGATGGAAAGTCTTCGGCAGCTCAACTCAAAATAAAAACCAAATAATCCCAATAATCTTGAAATGAAGAGTATACAACCAATGCATTCTCCCGATAGCCACTTATGGAGCTGAAACATGGAACCTAACCAAGAGAAAGACCCACAAACTTTGAAGTATGCAACGCACGAATCATGCTCATCTTTACGCAGAGGGATCACATAACAGCACAGTATATCAAGAAAAAAAAACAGAAGTCTGAGACATCGATGGGCAGGCCATGTTACAAGAATGACAGACAACCGATGGATATCACAACTCACAACCTGGATACCCGTAGATCAGATGAAAATCCAAATCCGACATAATAAAAGATGGAGAGATGAACGAAACAAATTCAGAAAATACTAGCGACGCCAATGAGAGAGAATTGTGGCAGGTCCTTGGGAAAGTCTATGTTCATCGACTGATATCAAATGACTGATGATGATGATTTTATCTTGGAATTGATTTTTTTCAAATCTCCCTGCTAGATAGGTTTTAGTGGGGTGAAATTGCGATATAAGTTTATGCAAAATTGATCCCTCAGTTCTTGTCCAGCGGCATCAACGAGTAATATTTCGAAAATTTAGACTTTTTCAGTGATAAAAACCTAACTGAAGGTGAGAATGGTAACTTATCCATTGATCACTCCTTTTTCCAATGTTGTAATTGATCACCCCAAACGCAACCTCTTGGTAAAATATGGTGGTTATGTGATGGTTTCTTGTAAGAGACCAATTAGACCAGCTCCATAAATTTACAAAATGAAGTGAACAAATATTTTACTCTCACATCCTATTCAACACCTTTTCTTCATCTGCATAAAATTGAAGGTAGGGAGCTTTAATATGTTTGATACAATGTCACTTAATCAATCATTGTGATAATATAACACATTTTGAATTTTGTAATCAGCACAGACCCTAACAATGTCAGCCTGATATACGAGACAAATCTGCATTGTGCCATTGATATTTGCCAGTTTCTAATAATACTTTGATTTAAAATTTTGCTCACGATTGACGAGTTAAATTTGCTCCTTAACACCATTCCTTTCCCTTCCAGAGCATTAATTGACTTTTGCCATCACAGTCAATACTTAAACGACCATGGAATCAAAATCTGACCCACGTAAAGAAAATTCATTGGAGAATAAATATGATCAAAATGAATATTATTTATGGCATAATCAGTATTTTCCACTGGGAACATCTGAAATACAGTAAAAGGAAGGTCCAAAATTTATTCTGGGGAATCTGGATGTTATCAAGAAATTCCTGAATGAAAGGTCGAAAACGGCTTCAAAAAAAGAAATAGATGTCTAGTGGAGTACTGATGCCAATTTTTAAGTTTATTGACAAAATGAAATGCTAAGGAGCGCTGGAGCACCCAAACAATTATACAGACGCACAAAAATATAAACAAACGAACATATGCAAATATTGCTAAACATCTTTACACCGACGATTAATTTGAATTTTCACATTAACAGTGCCAATTTTTACCTTTCAAAATTTAATTTTTCAGCCGTAATACTGAATGGGTCCCCCCCCCCAAAAAAAAATGAGAGATATCGGGACAGTGCAGGCCTTGGAGAGGATAGAAGAATACCACTATGAACTTAGGGTTAATGAACCTCAAGCAGGGCATCAAATGCAAATTAGAAACCGTCAACCAGAACTGTCAACATAGGATTTTTCAGTTTACAAATTGGCATGACTTGTTTGCTAGCTAGCTACGTATGTAAGTATCGAGCGCACAGCTCAAACCAATTAAAAAAATGAACATTGTGAAACATAAATATCTAAACCAATTTCTTCCAATCAATAAGTACAGTAAAGTACAAAACAAAATTGTCTTGGGAATATATCTAGTAATTACAACTACTAATCGCCCCCATATATATATATATATATATATATATATATATATATATATATATATATATATATATATATATATATATATATATATATATATATATACGTATATGTATATACATACATACATACATACATACATACATATATATATATATATATATATATATATATATATATATATATATATATGGGTGGGTGTGTTTATGTATTGAAAATCATTAGAATTATGAATCGACCTCTGGATACATCTTTATATGATTAGAAAACGTGGCTTAAGAATGACTCACATTGAGATATTTAGATAATCAGCAAAGTCGTGATAGAGAAGCTTGCTCTATACCTATTTATGGCAATGTTATACTGTATTTTTGAGATTGTCGAAAGTCTCTTCAGATGCTTCAGAGGCTTCAGTAGAGCTGTGTTCAGCAAAGAAGCCATGCAAACCGTACGTTGTGGGTTCTCTCATAATTCGTAACCCAACTACTATAGCACGACGCTGTACTATGAAAAACTCATTAAATATCTATGTCTCAGTTGCTCTCTCTTTCTTTTTTTTGCAATCAGTCGTAGTTATTTACTCAGCATAATTGTGTGAGTGTTTTTACACAAAAGATCAGCTTTCAATAATATAGCTTTCTTATTGGTTCAAATTGTGAAAAATGTGTAAAATGCACATCTATTCCAGCCAGAAAGCAGTCCAAACTTTTGATCAATTATGTAGGGGCATGATAATTTCAATTGTGACTGTTAGTATGTTTTTGTTGAAATCTAAATGGATATATAGAAAATGAATTGTTATTCAACTTTTATTTCAAGTTATTTATTCATATGACGCTTAATCACGAATTCAGGTATCTAAGCTTTCTAAAATTGCAACTTAAAAGTGAACTGTTGATTTTTATTCTTCCAAAACTGTTTCATTAATCAAATCTAAAACCAAATAGAAAAAATTTACTTTTGTGCAATGATTAACTATAATTTAGTGGAATAATCCATCATTGTCCTTAACTAATTACTGAATTTTATGTGACCCGTATCGAGAGGCTTTTATCGATAATAAAGCAAATCGTGTCGATAGGTATTTACTAGGCTTAGTTTAATCTGGCTCAAGGCTACAATTATAGGGCACTCAGAAGGGATTTAACTCACTACACAGTGGCAATTGCCTGCTAGATATGCCCAAAAACCTTTGTGATGATAGGGTTAATATCATTTTAAATCATTAAAGAGAACAAAAACTCATGTATTGTATGTAAGTAGATGAAAACAAAACATAAGGGATATGTACTTATTTCAGATTTTGGACAACGGATAAAGTACTATGTTGTTTCGAAAATTGTGACTATTTTTTTTTCGGCTGTTAATATTTTTCTTAGGGTTCTTATGGAACCCATTTAACAGGCATTTTCACAACACCAATTTTTAGACTGTCATATATTGTCACACTGCTTACCTTTACCTGGTAGTATTGCATGTTTTGTTCTTTTAAATAATATTTTCACAAACGTCAGTCGCTTTTCATTTACAACGGCAGATTGATGTTCTCTGATTTTCAAGAATCTTCACTAGGGAACCTTTGAAAGCAACAGTGCTCTTGGAGACTGGAGTTGCTTCTTTCATCCAATGCTAGTTTATTATTGAAAGACCTTCTGAGGTGCATGCTGGATATCCACAACATTTTCAATTTTTTGATTATGTATTCACACTGTCTCCGGAAATAAACGGTGAATATTAGTGAAAATACATTTATATATATGTATTGTTTTAATAAACTATGTGATGCCGTAGGACAGGGCTGGAATTGGGTATTTTTTCAAAGCCACTTAATATTTCGGGGATGTTTCCAAGCAATTTGATGAATATGTGAGAAAGCGATCCGAAAATGCCCATCCATTTATCATCAACGACAGAGCAAAATTTGGACAAAAGAGCCTTATCCTCTTTTCAAATGTCTGCAAAATCTTCTTCCAGGGCTCCCATCAGCTGCTCAATCTCGACAATGAGGTCCCAATAGAGGTTGGTGATATGTTGTTGTAAGAACACCCCTCCCTGCACGAAATGCCAGGAATGACTTTTTCAGTAATCGTGAATGCGATGGGTACACATTGAATTAGCACACTCGACGGCGTTTCATTGCAAACTGAGAAACCCTGCACGAAAGTTTCCATGTATGCACAGTAAGGTATATCTTGATTGGTTGCCTTGATACATCAAGTCTGCAGGACTGATTTTCAAGACATCAAAGATGGCTTGATACTTCCTGAACACACTTTGTATATATATATATATACACACACACACATATATATATATATATATTTATACCTATAAATACACACACCCACACACCCACATACACACACACACACACACACACACACACATATATATATGTATATATATATATATATATTTGTAGAGAACATGCACGGATATAGAAATATCAATGATACAAGAAAGAAGCAAATTGGAATATTAGAGTGTGAGGTATGGATTAAGTAACACACTCTTTATTTATATGTAAAAAAATCAATCATAGTGCATGCCTTAAAATTTATCTGAAAAACTCAGGTAGGTACTTGTGCAGATCGAATGCTTTAATCTCTTTATGAAATATATACTCAACCCGGCTGTTTTAATAAAATGACTATCTGGAGAGTTCCACGTCCGGACACATTGAGATTTCTCCAACATACGTTTCACTGACAGTCGATTCGGTGGGGTGACATTTCACGGAAAAAAATGTCCTTCCTACAAAGTTTTCTGTGGAACATTCGTCAGTGAAAAGCCATGTCAACAAGACACAATTTCAACGAAAATTTTCTTGGTGAAACGTCTGCCTGACGAAACGTCTTTTGGTTAACCGTCTGTTTGTTGAAGTTCAGTCTACGAAAAGTCCATGAGCTGGACATTTTGATTGACGTATGAAATAGACATTGATTTATCAGTTGAGTAATGAAGTTATTACAGTATACGTGTATATGTGAACAATCATAGATTTTTCTGTAAATGTACGTGCATATATATTAATATGAAGACACATATGAATATAGATATGATAATTAGCAATGTGAAAATGACTTCTGTCATACGAAGAAATGCAACAGACGTAGTAAAATAGAGTGTCATCATGCAATTGACGCAGTGAAATAACATTTCATTCATGGTCTGGTGATCTGGTAGATATGCTGATTTTTTGAAATAAAGGAAAGGTTATTATTGTGAACAAAAACAGAAAATGATGAGAGAATCTGTTAAGATTCAACAGGACGCTGGTGTCCAAGCTCTCGGCATTACAACTCTCTATTATCTTCGTTAATAAAATGCGATGTGTGTCCATATATTTCATATTTGCCATCTTCTTTGAATGCATAGGTAAACTAGTATATATATATATATATATATATATATATATATATATATATATATATATATATATATATATATATATATATATATATATATATATATATTTATATACATATATATATATATATATATATATATATATATATATATATATATATATATATGTTTAGCGAGGAATTTAGGGCAGGAGAGAGAATTAGGAAGACATAAAACAGAAAGAAAGTGTAAGAGAAGCCTAAGAAAAAAGAGAACGCCCGATGGCAGATTCTGTTTGGAAAACTTTGAAAACTATTTTCTCATCTATTTCACGCTTAATAAATATTCTTTAAAATGAAAAAGAAACCGTGAAAAATGCGATGTAAAACAGAGAGAAGAACGATAATCTAATTTACAAACTCTCTCGACGGTGGTGATGTATCTTGAAGATGTCATCTTCGAACAGAGAAAAAAAGAGAAAAGAATCTTCCTTATCCTGTCTACGGAATTGCTCAAAACTAAACACACACTGCTCAATTTCCGAAACCTCTTCCTAAGACTAATTCACCCGACTAATATCACTACCACCACCCCAAGTCCAATGATCCCAACTTGTATGCTCCTCTGTTGGTGATTTATCAACAAGAGGGATATCCGTAGTTTTCCTGTGTCGACTCTGAGAATGACCAGGTGACCACATGTGCGTTAGTTCATGCCATCAATCTTCTTGTATCGGTATGGGTGAGGAGCAGCGGGGAAGGCTACGTGATTGAGGAAGATTGCAACAATGTGGAGTTTTCTTTATTCCCAATATGCTCTTCTTGTCTGAAAAGTCAACACTGCCTTTTTAAGCAAGTGAAGGCAAGAAAAACCTAAAAGCGTTCTAATTTCATTTTTCTGTCAGTCTGATAAAGATCCCCGAGATAATTTTTCTTCATTAATGTCGTTGATTTTTCGAATAGATTAAGAAACATGTCTGGTTAATCACTGTATACAAATTGTATTTTGGCAGCATGCCATGTTTTGGTTGATCAATTAAAATAATAAGATAACAAGCTCTGGATGAGTAATAGCTCCCAGGGTTTGTCGGCCGGTGATCACTAAAACGTCTGGATTTTCAAAAAAAGTGTGACACATATCAAGGGATTATTTAACGTGAACATACATGAATTGAGACTGCATTTAATATCTATTTAGTGTGGTAATTTTCAAAAAAGCAATGTTTTTCTATGTATAACATAATATATCTTAAATCTATAGTCTCGACCCTCATTGATAAGACCTTCAAGTGAGATACTTACATACATAGTCAGCCAATCCTTCATGAATGGTGAAGAAACTTATATTGACTTCTGGTTGACAAATCTTAATGCTACGGCACTGTGCCAAGTTGATATATATATTTCCAATCCTCTATCTCTGTTGGTGCTGCTTGAGTATGTGATACATACACAGATATATGGAGCTAAAGGGCTGAAAATTAGAACATTTATCACTTATAATGTGTTTGGTTCTTTTGTTTTCTTCAATTTGCTCTAAATAATCTTTGTACACACACACACACACGCACACACACACACACACACACTCATATATATATATAAATATATATATAATATTCCTTCCTCGATGGGCTTGTAGTAGCGGTTTAGATTTCAATACAATTTTTGCTAAATTGATCATCTTTTGTGCTCGGCATCATTCACGATTTTTTTCCCATAAACTCTATGAAGTAGATGAACATTAACAAATCTGGACAGTTTCAGTGACTTAAAAAAAAAACATTGTTCAACAAAGAGAGAAAAGTATAAATAAATAGTTAATTCGACAAAATTATTTTCGTCCGCCGCTTTTCTAAGAGAATTGCTGAAGGGAAAAATTGCTGCCGAAATAAATACTCTCTATCATTGTAGACGAAAAAATAAAAGAGATATTTCTCTCATCGAGCAGAGTTAAAATCCTATTTGGAGTTTGTTGATACGTTGACTCAGGCATGGACACTCGTTTTGTTCTAACGAACCACATATGCCTTTCTAAATCTTTACCTGTTATCACACATTTACAGTGAATAATGTGGATCATTCTACAGAAAGCGTATTTATTTCTACCTTAGACAAACACACGAAGTACGATTATTGTATTATCAATTTGTGAAGCCAAAACAAAAGTAATTTTTACAATATGAATTATAAACTTGATTTTTTGAGAAAGATTATATGGGATTTTAAATAAAGACCTGAATTTGGCTGCAGGCCACAAGAAATATTGCCGCAGGCCAGATTTTGCCCACGGATTTAGAGTTGCCAATAGGCAGAAATTTTGAATCTAAAGGAATTGTCATATTAGGGACTTGCGTGCGCGCGTGTGTGTGTGTGTGTGTGTGTGTGTGTGTGTGCCTGCATGCGAATTACTCGTTAACTCACGGTGGTATTATCCAAAACTAGTAGGAACAATTTTGTAACACATATTCATGATTTATACCAACGACGGTTCGAAATTCGACAGCGCCCCTCGTGTAAACTTTCATTTAGATATTTTTATATTATTTTTAAGATTTTTTTCAAAAACATTTATTGAGGTTCCTCGGGTTTATTGTGTAGTTACAGGTTCTTCAGGTCCCATACCCTGCCTCCTATCGTACACCAGGATGTATTTTTGCATTTTATTAAGCTAAACATATTCCTTTACGAACAATGTTGAAGACTAACCGCGAAAATATGCTCGTTTTTCACTTTCCCTCCTGGCAAATTTCTTTCGTCCCAGACACTCATTCGACCTGGCCACTTCCCTTCTCAGAATCTCATTCGTCATTATTTCAAATATCACGCATCGGCCGAACGCATCAATCTTGCACTATTGGGGTCCGGCCATAATTTTCGACTTTTCCATGTCACGCTTGATAATAACCATATGGCAGTAGGACTCCCTTCAAACAAACCAGAGTTCTTCCATGAGAGCCATGCTACAGAAAGGTCACAGAAGTGGATACAAAGGATATGGGGGGGGGTAGAGGTAGGGGGGAATACCAAGTTTTCAAAAAGAAAAGAATAAAAAAAATAGCAAAATGAAAAAGGCAAAAAGAAGGTTCATGAAGATCCGTTCAACGCAAACTAAGGGGGAGTAACCCAATTTTTCTCTGCACATGTAATAGAATGCCATTCATCATTCCTTGGATTAGTTGAATTATTCAATATAAACTGAGAAATGAGTGTACGCAGCAAAGATGCCAGACTAGCTATTTCCCCGCTAGAAGTAACCAGTTTCCTCCTATTTAAACGATTAAAAATCTGTTATACCTGGCCATTCAAAGACAAGATTTCTCAAATTTAATTTGATGATGTAGCAAAGTCATAGCATATCTTGTATTTCTAAACATAAACTTAGCTGAAAATCGGAGTCTCTATTCGATTTTAACGAATTTTTGGAAGTCAATCAATGCAGATATAACTAAAGAGGAAATTATTCTTTTGCTTTAGATTGATGAACTAAATTTTAAATCAAACTTTGAGAATATTTTTGGAATTAGGTACAAAATTTTATTCGAAGAAAATCCACGACAAATCTGATTTAAGTTTAATAAAAAAAAAATGTACATTTTTTGCCAATCATTTTACCTGGTGTCTTAGTATATGTTTAATTCGATAATCAGATTTCAACAAATATGAAACATTTTAGCCATGAAATGGAAAGGATGTAAACGATTTTGGCCGATTCCTGAAACAGTTTTAGTCGAAAAAATGAATTGTATGGAACTCAACGAAAACATTGGCCAATTAACTTAGAACCACGCAACTTGAACATGGGAAAACCATCCTCAACATAGAATGGATAGGGCACAAGACAACACAGAATATCAGAGGAAGAAAAGGAGTCAGTGATATCTTAGAATCTATCAGAAAATTCAAAAAGCTATGGGCTGGTCATCATACGTGAATATCAGGCAGTCGCTGGACATCAGGACTCACAACGTGGATCCCTAAAGATCATATGCGAAACTAGGACCGACAAAATATATGATAATGTGAGGAACTAAATCAAGTTTAGGAAGTACTGGCCCCTAGATGCCCACGATAGATGGCTTCGGCAAAAAAGGATGCTAGAAAGATGATGATTATGATGATAGTGTATGGATACAGCCCAAACCCATTGTCTTGAATCGGTAGAAAGAATAAAAATATAGCGGCGATGTTTATCTATAATGCAGAGATGCAACTTTCCTAAAACTAGATGAAATTACTAAAGTACTCATCAAATCAGTCATCAATCATTTCCCTTGATTTCAAAAATATCTTTCAAAAAATTATTAAAACTGTAAAACAGTTGGTCGCTCAATAGAAACAATCACATGACTATTATCTTTTGACAGCATCCTCTGGTGTAAATGATCAATTCAAAAATGGTGAAAAGGGCTGATAAACAGATACGTTACTTTTCTCATCTTTTATTGGGCACTGATCAATGAAAAGTAGGAATTTAAAAAAAAATAATGAACGAACAGGCACAAAATTAATTATCAATTTAGCATAAATTTATATTGCAAATCGAACTTGACAGCAGAACCATATTTTCGTCATTTTGAAAAAACAATAGAACAATTCTATAGAAATAAATGTCCTGATCACAGATCAAAAACCCAATGAAAAATGACAATATGTCATTAATATAAGGTTTGTAATACGATTGGTAGGGGAAAAAAGGTAGTTTGTCAGTTGAAATAGATCATGTGGAGAAACGTGTTGATAAGTTCAAAGGTAGATAATGTCTGAGTTAGTTTAGTAGATATGTAAATAATTTTGTATCCTCATAGAAAAAAAGTATTAATTTTGAACAACATTCATTTATTTCAAAAGCATAATTGCCTTCCTTGTTGATACACTTAATTTGGTGATGAGTATTAATCACTTGCATAAAATGATATAAAGTGAGGATATTTGATCAAAATTTAGTCAATAACTATGTGTCTCAAACTGGGTTATTTCTGATCCAGTCCCCAACCGAGTTGATCAAAATGTTTATAATCTAACGGTGAAAAAACAAAAACAAAAACAAAACGTTTATTCAACACAAGAATGTTTTCAATTTCAACATTTTTGTGTTAATGCACTTGATTTAACGTTGAATATCATTCTTCTTGATTGAACATTATACGGTTAATATTTAGGATTAAAAAAAAAAACAGCTAATAAGTACTTACTAGGGCACTGACTCATCGATCTATCCAGCTACAGATAGATAGATATGAATAAGTACATAGATTCATAAATACAAGCATGGATGAAGAGGAAGTCTATAGCCTAATGATACGAAAAGTTCTTTCCTTTAATCAGAATTAACTCATTTTATTCAGATTTAATTAATTCAGTTTCCAGAATTAGGCTCAAAGATTTTTAAATGAATCCTTAGACGGTGAAAATGTCGAATCAAAATTCAGCTAATAACTATTTGTAAGGCTATGGTTCCGAAATATGAATCATTTTTAAAATGGTAGTTGATAAACGAAAAGGTTAGTTAGTCACTCGATAGAAACTGTCACGCAATATAATGCATATCGTGGTTACAATGATCAATTAAACAATTGAAAAAAAAGGGTAATCAATGTGTAAGTTACTCCATCCACTTTTCGTTGGATCACAGAAATCAGAATTTCTACATAAACAAGCGGGGGCTATTTTGCATTAAATTATACTGCAAATTGACCCCCCCCCCTTACTGGACACTTTTGGGGGAGATTTTTGAAAAGAAGGAATAACAAGGAATAAATGTTGAAATCTTCATCCCTAACACTCCACTGGTCCGCACATGTCATACATACATAGATATAAAGTGCCCGGACCAATTTTAAAAAAATGAAGAAACATATATGACAGTCTCGGTTCAAGTTTAAGTGACAGATTTAGTTGACGGTTTTTTTAATAAATGAGATCTCCCGATAAACTATTTCAACGGATCGATCAATTTCCAGCTACCTTTACCTCTTGCCTCTAGTATTGGGTTGATAAGATGGGGACATTATTAGAAACATATTATTAGATCCTAGAACGGTTCAGTGGATATTTTATTTACTTACCGGTTGCATCTGTGAGTTTTTAGATGTGAGTATATATAAAAATGTAATGGAACTTCAGAAATAGCCTTATCAACATGAACCTTGAGGCATACTTTAGTCCTTGCTAATACCCCCAGCTTTACTCGTCATCAAATAACGTTGGCTCCAATATGTCGATGAGTTTTTTTTTTCTGATTTCTGCACTCAGTACCCAAGCTGATCTCAGATCTTTCCAATCAGAGGCCTGACGCCGGGGCGTAATCACTAGAGAGAGACGTAAGGTTTATCACAGTAAATGTTAAATGAGGTAAAGTCAGGATAGTATTAAAGACGCTGTGGCTTACTCGTTGAAAACACTTAACAGAGCAAGTAATCTCAATGTCAGAGTCTCACATTAGTAAACGGGCAGCCGAAGATTACTTTCTTTGAATATGAAAGAAACAACAATGATGTTGCCAACACAATGGAAGACCTATCAAAAAAAAAAAAAAAATATATATATATATATATATATATATAAATATATATATATATATATATATATATATATATATATATATATATATATATATGTGTGTGTGTGTGTGTGTGTGTGTGTGTGTGTGTGTAAAGTTTACAGAGTTTTACAGTTTCAAACATTAAACATCAAAAAATTTTATCAAAAGATTTTTTGTGTCACTTCAGTCACGTATTTCCCAATATCTATCAATACAATTTACGTAATTTTCTCTTAGTGTTTTCCCCTGTTTTTGCATATTTTTTTGTAATCACGGTTCAATGTTGTTGGGATATATATATATGATGACTATAAATATATCATTACAGGACATTTTTCGGCTTGCTGCCGATTTTACTCGATAGCAAAACGTGCACCTTTACATCAGACCCCTACTTTGCCCTGAAAGCATTGTGAATTCAGTTCATAAGAGCAGAGTGTCCGTATGAAGCTGGTTCTATCCGGGATGCATGTTCAATTCCTGCACAATGCTAATTTCTGTGTTTATTTACATGAGGTAAGGCCGCTCCATTTGTTACCAAGCAAAATCGGGGTCAAGCAAAAAAATATTCTCTTGAAAGTTTCTCCATGATTATCACATGAATTAACCACTCTCCGATATTTTACACACGTGTATGTATATATATATATATATATGTGTGTGTGTATGTGTGTGTGTGTGGGTGTGTGTGTGCACGCGTTAATGAATGGACAGATTTAGTCTGAAAAAGTTGATTATGAATTGCAATATGTTATATAAAACTCATATGAATGATCTCCCGTTGTCGCTCAATTAATATATCACTCAATTTAGACAATGTAAATAGAATAGACGATTAAAGTAAATGGGGTAGCTGCAGGAATCAAACCTGCCACTGATAGGGTAGCCGTTAATGCAAAAGCCAAATAACTGATTCTCATCTTGCTTATTCTTCTCTTTTGACGCGACGGTTTTGTATTTAGGAAATGGACTTATTTGGCCCGACAGAATGAATAATAAATCGCATTAAATTATACAGCAACTTATCTGAAATGATCTCCAGACATTACACAGTTTATGTATTACGCAAATAGAATGGACAATCAACGGGTAGCTTTTTTAGCGGAGCAATGCTTTTGCCATTATACTAAACAGTCCGCCAATAAGGGTAAGGCCAAATACCTACTGTAAACCCATATTCACATCTTGTTTATCCAAGACCTATTTTTCAATTCCAAAATGATAGTTATGTATTTAATAATTATAGTTACGTCATAAATAAAGCACCTCATCTGTAAATTTTGAAAATGCCTTTTTCTCTGGGAACTTCTAATCATTTTTTTCTGAACTGTTTGATTGTTTAAAAAGCGAAAGATCCCGCTTCAATGGTGTCACATTAGGAGGGAAACGTCTACCGTCCCTTTTGAACCTTTACACCGTAGGGAATCCCCCTCCAATTTTTTCCCTGGGAGGATAGAGAAATCTTTCTCGTCGCTTTACACGATAAGAAATTATATCTAAACATATGAAATTTGAAAATATGAATATGTACAGTGCGTGGGTTTTACTCTGGCCTAATAGTTGAATTGTGAATTGAACGTGCCTGTAAAATCCTTTTAGAATTTTTTTTGTCAAAACTTTTTGTTTTATGACCCACACTGTGAAATCTATGGTGACAATTCTGATATATATATATATATATATATATATATATATATATATATATATATATATATATATATATATATATATATATATATAAAACGCTCTTCTATTCAGGGTTGAGCACTCTTTAAGTGAGGTAACTCGTTCATTGTAAGCTTAAGCAATGCCCTTCCGTAGGAATGGAGCATTCTGGTGGATGGGGAATCTAACTAAATAAATATATTGCTTAAATTCAGCATTATCCCTAGCACCATGGTAGGATATCAGCCTCCGGGTCTCGAGCAAAGGTTTCAATCCTGTCTCGGGGTACTGGATGGGACAACAGATAGTCTATAGCCAAGCTGAAGAGTTGTGATACAACGAAACAGCTGTCTGTGGATGACACAATGTGTGTGTGTGTGTATTTGTACGTGTGTGCGTGAATAGAATGAATACTCCCCCTGTTCTGCATTGTGAATCCTCATGAGTCGATTTGTTTGAATCTTAGAAAAATCACCGTCGTTCTCATTTTGTGAACGGTGTGCTAAAAATAAATCTTTTTTTTACACATTCATATTGTTTCCGACGAGAGAAGGGGGGTTCAGATTTCAATTTTTTTATTGATCACCCCGAACACACAATGTCCATAAAGTCGTTGGTCACATGACTGTTCTCATAGAGTGACAAACCAGAATTTATTCTTTTTGGATTCAATATTTTATTGATATCATTATCTCTTCTCCCTTTTGACCCCCGTGCTGATCGCTGGAGATCAGAGAGATCAGACTGAATTGTTGGATCTTTTATGAACTAAGTCAAATGCTGCAAAAGTCTTAGATAATAGAGATGTCCACCAAAAAATTATTCAAGGTATGCATAACTATACGCATACAAAAAATCAATATGGTAATGCATATTATTGCATGTGATGGGAGTGTAGCTTCTGTTATTGATCAAGTATGGATCTTGCATGCTTTGTTCGTTGCAGTAGAAATACACACAAATAATTGGGAGCAGTTGCATTATGTGTACTAGAGGACGACACATTTGCTGATATCCCTGCGACCTGACATGCACATCTGTGTCAAGACTGAAGCTGACATTGTTGACACAGGTTACCAGTCATTATATTTTGGCTCATCAATGAGCATGAGTTTCTTTGTGTTATCTTTATACACCCATCAAACAAAGGATATTGCATGATATTATGTAATATTGTATTCGTGATTTATTTCATGTTACACACACACACACACACACACATATATATATATATATATATATATATATATATATGTATATATATATATGTATATATGGATGTGAATGCTATGGGTGTATGGAATATATGTAAAGTCAAAAAGTCGATTCTGATTTGCTCTGACTTTGCACACATGCATAGATCTGTACATATTCAGTTGACCCTGAAATATATACAAATATACATTCAGTTGACCCTGAAATATATATATATATATATATATATATATATATATATATATATATATATATATAACTCTGTGTGTGTGTGTGTGTGTGTGTGCGCGCGCGTGCATGTGCTGGGGGAACGCTTTCACCTCTCTGAACCATAATTTCTCCCGCGCTTTTGCACAGACAAAAACCAAGAGCTGCCGACTTGCCCACCGTCTTGCTTAAGCCTATTGGGTTTAGAGATTAATTCGCGTGAGGAATATCGAGAAGATAAAATGTTTTAGAGGTTCGGGGCATATCTAAGTCACGATATAAATCCTTCCAACAACACCCTCTCTCTGTATTTCCCTTTCCTTTTGATTTCTCCCCTTTCTTTCATTCTACTTTACTTTAAAAAAGATATATATAGTCTTTTCTGTCTATCATTTTCTTTTCTTAACTTTTATTTTGTATTTGTCTGTTTCATTTTCCACTGCCTTTTTCTCATATTGTTTCCCTTTCCTTTCCCTTTTTCCTTCTCAGTTCTTTTCGAACCTTGTTTTTTCTCCTCTTCTTGCTTCTCCATATATTTCTATATCTGTTGGAAACTGTCAACAAAAAATGTCACCAACTCTGTCAAAATAGGTTTTTCCAGGACGGTCTGCTGGCCATGTGTATATATTTGTAAATATCATGCCTACAGACTTCACCAATGAAGCCGAAAATAATGAAATCATCAACAATCACTTCTTGTACTGTTCAGTAAAAACATTTTTTCTTTCAATTATTGTTTATTTTTTCTGTTATTTACCTTCATGTTGATAGTAATTATTATTCATAGCAACTGAACTCAGGCTGGGTATCCTTCAGCAGTGAGAAAATAATCTACAGTTTATCTCTCGAACCTTCAGAAGAAAATGAAGGGGATCAATCTGCAATATAGTTTCCTGCTAAAATGGTTGCTGGCTTGTGTCCACTGTTTTTTAGGGATTTTTTTGTTGCTTTTTCGGAAGATTCAGACTTTTATAGGTCCAACAAAAGGCGATAAGTGTAATTTATCCATCGATCATCTTTTTTCCCCATTTTTAATTGATCACCCTAAACGTAGAAGCTGCTACAATATGTTGGTCATGTGATGGTTCTTTTTGGTTACTAACCAGACTTATCTTTATTTTATATCCTTTTTCACGTTTTAATTTCTTCCTTCCCCTCTTTTTCAGCATTTTTTCCAACTATAATTTTTCTTTACTTCATTCCTTTCTCAATCTTTCTCTCTTCTCATTGTCTGAAGAACTGAAATTGATTTGAGGTTTTACGTACCGAAACAAGAGAAACAAAGCATATCAGAATTCGGCGTTTAAACTTATGCACAAAATTCACGTCATACCCCTGTGATCTGAACTCATGCCAATATAATTACAAAGAGTCTTCCTCGTCACCAAGTTCTAGATATTAACTAAGAACTATTATTTACATACGCACAAGCTCATTTGATTCTAATAAATAAATACATAATAGTCTGATATTTTTTTTGTTACATGCACGATACCAAAATTGCAGACATCATCTTCTTTCATAAGGGAAGGAGGAACGAAGGTTGATCATGCAGCAGTCAGTCTTTTTTCTTTTGATACTTGGCTCTCTTTTCAATACGCTGAACGAACGCAGCCATCAAAAGTGGCGAAAGGCTCTGCCTTTTTTCTTATTTGAGCGTATGTTTTTGTGTTTGTTCATGTGTTCGTTTGTTCCAATGCTCCTGGCCATACTGACTTGTGAAATGGCATTAGTACTGCCCTACACTGCTTCTAAAAATGCTTTTTTCCTTTTTAAAGAAAGAAAGATATTTTATCTTTAGGGGGTCTGATTTTGACAGCTTTATCAATTACACCACAAAGCTTCCAGATTCTGAAAAATTCTCATGAGCCAAAACACTTTCTTGAAGTGATGAATTTTGAATGAATAATCTTTGATTGTTATGAGAGGAAGCATTATCAACCATGATTAATTCTATCTGAAGTTTAATTGGTTATTCTTCAGGACCACGCAGACCGTCATTCTACGTCCATAAATAAACAGCGCAGATTGGAATAAGTTTTAAGCAGAAATTAAAGTCTTGCCAAAAGTTTATTTTATTATATGCAATCCGTGCAGTTCTTTGATGACAGATTGCGATGGAAAGTGACGAAGATTACGATTTTGAAATACTAATCAGACATTATTAAAGGCTTAAGCAAAGTTTCACAACGTAATGACAGAGTATTATTCAGCCAGTAGGAAGAATCAAAGAAATTATATATTGTTTGCAGATTCATTAATACACATATGTACGCACATACGCACATACACACACACACACACACACACACACACACATATATATATATAGATAGATAGATAGATAGATAGATGATATAAAAATAATTATAATTCTTTGAAACATGCTATGGCTACTACTCAGTGAATGTTATCATTTTCCCTAAACAGCGTAAATAGAATAAACAATTAAAGAAACTAGGTATGTTGCAAGAATTGAACGTACGATCAACTCAACGTTACAAAAAATTAAAGCAATATAGTTAATTTGTCTCCTTATTACATGGTTTTATCTTGTTCTGATTCCATTGAAAGAGCACGTATATTTGCAGCATACATTATACGTTACTGGATTGCAATAATAATTTTGATGTCTTTTGTAAATCAATTGAATCGTGGTTCTATCAGTTGCAAGAATTATTCACCTTGCATATTCTGCTTTTGAGCGAGTAAATAATCCGAAACGCCATGAAGTTTGGTACTCCATTCTTGGAAAAAGCCTCCTATTGAAACATGGATGAGTTCAATGTTTTAAATTTCAGAGCCAAATCTGTGCAATTATCATATAGACTGATCTCTCTTTTATTTCAAAAGCTACTTTATGAATAGAAATCATAACTTTTCCTGCTTTTCTTCATCCATGCAATCACCTTTAGATTTGTGGTTAGCAGAAAGGGGAGCTTGGATTGAGGCTGAGATTGCTCAATGGATATCCCAACTTCCCTTCAATCCTCATCAGCAACAATCGACAATGTTGCATTACAGTTTTGAGTGCCAGGATACAATCTTGACTCTTTACCGATATCCACAATGTGTCGGACTTCTCATCCTCACAGTGATGGAGAGTCTCTGCACCACTTTGCTTTAAATAAAATAGAACTGTGAGTAATATTGACCATTTAAAGTATGATATGAATATCAACTCCCACGCATCAAAACAGGTTGACCTCACATTTTCGAAATGCTGGCAGATGATCTAAAAGAGCGAAAGAGAGGTGGAAAGAGAAAATACTGAGAAAAAAGAGAGAAAGAGAGGTGAGAGAGAAAGAAGGCCAATGACAG
This sequence comes from Thysanoteuthis rhombus, assembly GCA_963457665.1. NCBI lineage: Eukaryota > Metazoa > Mollusca > Cephalopoda > Oegopsida > Thysanoteuthidae > Thysanoteuthis > Thysanoteuthis major. The sequence goes on along the minus strand of OY735211.1, from coordinate 8,127,303 downwards.
AAAGGGGATACAAGCCTAGAGGGGGATGATTGGTGACTGACACGTGATAGCATAAACACCGTCGTATCGAAATTCGCGTCACATGTTGCTGAAAGCTTGAAAGTTACCCCTCAGCAGGAGAAATGGGATGCAGTGATCACAGCAAACGCTGCTTGACGGAGCAATAGAAACGTATCGTAACCTACAAACACAGGAGATAAAGATAATATCAAATGGTAAGATATCACGATGGCCAACCTGGAATTTTAGCATTACACTGATGGCATAGGGAATATATGATCTTCATTAAATACACCTAAAAAAAGTGAATAAAATAGATCTACGTATCACTGTGTTTTATTTCCAAATACATGTTCACGTATAAAAAAAATGAAAGAAAACAGATCAAATAACAAATATAATAAGATGCAGATTCGATTACTTGCACTTTTTGATATACTTCACATAACTCCAGCATATACCCGATTGTACTCAGATTGTGCAGTCCATGCGTGTAATTCCTGCATCGAAAAAGATATCCCAAAATTTGGAAACATACAAAGAAAGGCTACGGAAATAGTGTCAGACCAGAGCTTAGATATCTCTCATGTGGAAACAGACTTCAAAAATTGAAACCAACAAAACTAGAAAAAAATTAGATGAGTTGTTGTATACATGTTCAAAATAATAAAAGGCATGATTGATATACAGAGCTAAGAAAAACAATCAAAATATTTTAAGGACATAGCAAGAAAAATGGAGAAAAATATTTCTTCTTTCAGAGAATTATAGATGAGTGAAACTGACTAGTATACTAGGATCCAACAATACTAATGATGGAAACAGTGAACAACTTGGAAAAAAATACATCAAACACACAGCATACAGAAAACAAGAGGTAATTACCTTAAACGGGGGTGATATACAAACCCAAATATGTGCATCATTTTTAGTTTCATATTCTGCATGTGGTCTTATGTATCTTTTATCTGGTAAGAGAAATAATATTATGCAGATGAAAATCATGTTATAGAGTTAAAAGTTCAAATCCTGCTGGTGAGAGAGTTAATCAGATGTGTAAAAGGAGTAGATATATCTTCGAGGTCAGAGGTAAGATTTTTCTTGTAACTCATCATCATCATCCTCATCATCATCATCACGTCAGCAACACTACCTTTTAGGGTCTGTCATTGGACAGAGACATTCCCCAAGATCTGCCACACCTCTATCATGATCGTTGCTGATCCAATACTTTATTGAGATGTATAGTTCTTTGCAACATCCTTTCCTGTCAGCCATATTTCTACATTTAATCTCTGGGAATCCATCTTGCAAGTTACGATGCCAATGATTGTCTGACATTCTTGCAAAATTGCCTTGAATTTACTCATAGTTTCTAAGATATTCTCCCCAGTGCATCTTGCATGGGTCTCAGTTTGATGGTCGATATTTCGGTTGTGTGATATATTTCAGCTCCATAGGTGACTATCAGGAGAACGGATTGGTTGTATCCCTGTCTTTTTAGAACTAATGGCCTGTTCTTATTCTTGAAAAATGAATGTGCTCAACCGAAAGATTGCCAACTCCGACTGACTTTACGACTTAGTTTTTCTTCTTTCAATGATGGCAAGGGAATTGGTTGTCAAGGTAGATTTCTACCATTATGTCTCTATGCTCGATATGTTTCTTTTCCCACAAAATATTCATTGATGATTAGCGGGAAGTAGACATGAGATGATATTAAGTGACATGAAATGGTTCAATAAATGAAGCTGATATTTGAACCCTGTTCAAAAGAATGTCTTGGAGATTCTTTATTGGTCGTTCGTTTTGAATTAAACAGATTTGATGATTGAGAAACTCAAAGAAAAAAAATACCAGTCTTGTTCTTTAAAGTGATTTTATTCTAGGGCAATTGGGTTTTTTGTCACTCCTTGAGAGTAAAAATTTCAAGTAATACGCTCTTTGATACCTGAAGAAAGAGGTAAAAATTCTTCTTTCTCAGATCTTGTCTATGCCAAAGAACATTCCCATTTTCATAAACCCTGAGCCTTGCGTTATCATCTAAACTCAGCATCGTCTGACACAATGGTACGGTACCCAGTAAGTATGCAAGCAGCCAATGCTAATATTTCTTCTAAAGCTGCAAAGACTTGAATTCACATGGTTAGATTGTTTTGATATCCGAAAGAAGGATGTAATATTTTGTAGTGCTCTAAAGAAAAGATATGGACAAAGACAATGTTACATATACACAAGTAAATCATCGAATTCACATACACGCATACATATTCATACCAACAAAGAGAATAAACAAATTGATAGATAGGCATGAGTGGTTGCAAATAATATGTGTGCAACGAACCATTTTGGAGAAGAACGATAATTTCTCCATTCTTAGGGTTACAATGCTCAGTTGGTTTCATTGTGGAGTGGTGATGGTGTACAAATCATAAAGCAAGGTGCTCCAACTTCAAAATTTAAAAAGTGAATGAGCATTGAAGCATAAGAAATTAGAGAAATATCAACTTTGCAAAGGATGGTTTGTTGGGAACTTATCATTTGGAGCCATCTTTATATAACAACGAAACTAAAAAAAAACAACAAATCATTGGAATCCGACAAAACAGAGGCAATTCACTCCCAAAAGACTTATTCATGAAACATAAAATCCTATAAAACTGCTTAGGCTAGCAGAAGACCATAGAGGTACTTTATGGAGTTAAAGTTCACCCAAATTCGTCTGTGAATAGAGTATACGATGATAAGCACACCCATCTAGCTAGCTGGTAGTCCAAACCTTTTTTCCTTATGGAACTTGAACATAATGAATATCTATACTATTATCACTACCTAGTAAGCTTTACTTTTCTTTCATTCAAATTTTTGAAAATTAAATTGGGGCAGAATATCGCTCTATTTATCCTACCTCAACATTTTTTTTTCATGATTTTTCCAGCTTATTTATAAAAACAAAACAAAATACAAATCTGAGCAAAATGGGACGTACGGAAGCAGAAACTGTTCACAATATCAACCAGACATCCGGATGTTTATGCGACTGTCGAATAACCTACACCTCAACACTGGTTCCACATTTTTCGAAACGAAGACTGGAGCTGTGGAGACGTTGACGTCCTCCTATGATTGACGACAACCAATCAAAAGTTGTTATTGAGGTGGACTTGGGTAAAACAACCTGACAGATTGTGGAACAGTTGTTCGATATTTACAACAAAATTGAAAAAGCCTAAAAGAGTGTATGGCACTTAAAGGAAAACAGAAAAGCTGAGATGCTGCACAGGTAACCACGCTGAAATTTAACAAATTAGGCTACGAAACTCTACCTCACATTGAGTATCCAACAAAGGTATCTCCGAATAACTGAAACATTTTCAATATTTCGACAACTTCCTTCAATAACCAGGCAGCTGCTCAAAATGATTGTTTTTTGGTTACAGGACCTCAAAATGATAGCTTCTTGAACTTATGGACTGGTCTATTTTTAGATATATCTTACAGAATATCATTATAAGTCTGATGGTAGAAATTAGCAATGTTTATAATACCAACTCCATATCTTATCTTGTCTAAAATATTAAGTTCTAAAATCAGCAATGATTATTAAAACATCCCGAGACTTTATTGATAGTTTGTTACCATTTGGAGTCACAGTCGATTTACTTATGAAGGAAAGGACTGGTTTCTCATTGGATATTTATATAACAAGTATCAATTGGGGGTAAGAGCTTAGCAGTCAAACCAACCGAAATGCCACCATCAAATTGGATGCAGAATGATCAAACGAAGAGCAATATAGAATATGTGTTGATTGGCAAGATTGTCGATTGAAGAATAAAATTCCCCATGCTCCATATTCAAAACAATACATTCTTGGCTCCGAGAAAACATGGTTACAGACATTCAATTTTTATGAACCAGGGGAGAACGCACTTTTACTGAACAAATGACTCCAAATGTATTGGATACAACACCAGAAAAGCCTTAACAAAATTTGAATAGGCGACCAAAGGATAATTATAATCAGCTTCCTAATTTAGCGCGCTCTCCATGTTAAATTTTGAGCATGTTTTTTTTATGGTTTGTTTTTTGGCAATGGAAATAAAGGTTAAATAGCGCAGGCGTGCTTGAAATGTTGGCAATTTTTAGTGAGATTTTTGTGACCCTCGGTAGCATTTTTGATGTGTTTCAGCCATTTTAGGAGTTCTCCGATTATCTTATGAATATTTTTTCTTTATTTCTTGATCCCATCTAAAACATTTAGTTCTAAAATCAATATAAATGGCGTTCGAAACATTGGCAATGAAAGGCCATCAATGATCGAGCAGCAGCTCAAAATAAATGATCCATCCGTCCAAGGAGCCGAGATTTCTAAGTTTCAGGAATACATGGTCTCGTCTTTAGTTAGAGGTATACTGCTTCAAAGTTGATGGTGAAAAAGAGCAACTTTCTCAGCACGAAGCAAATAATTCCTTTAAATCCTGATTTTGTCTAAAATATTCTGTTGTTACAACCTAGGGACTTAATTCACTGGTTGTTAGGGTTTGGAGGTGAAGCAAATTTTAAAAATGAAGGCATGAAAGTCAGACAAGCGCAAAAATACTTCTTGAAATGACAAAACTGCTCACAATCTGTTGTTTATAACAATCTTCTCCAAGTATCCCAGTGGGTATACTGCATCAGAGACCAAAGATAACAATTACCTACAAAATTTGCTGGTTAAACGACAAAGTAGAGATTGAATTTTCCTAGTTCCGAATTTGGACGAGTAGTGTTTGAAGGAAAATCAGGCAAGAAGCAAAACAAAAAAACTATGCACGATTAGACATTGAAGTTCGTTTTTTTAATGAAATAGACGTATAAATTTGAATTGGAACTATAATTCCCCTTAGGCGATCTGACGAATTGAAATTAAGTAAAAATGACGAATTGAAATTAAGTAAAAATGACGAATTGAAATTGAGTAAAAATGACGAATTGAAAAGACAACCAATCGTGAATTCTAACCCTTTTCATGTAAAGTGAGGCAACATTCAAATATAAAATTGAATCCTACACTGTCAGGATTCTTATGCATGATTCTTTCTTGCACATGCATCTGTAACACAACATTTCTACTCAATCATTTAAATGATGTGTATTTTTGTAATTGATGGCATTAGAAAAGTTTAGTTTTAACGAAATTCATCAAAAAACATCCAGTTTAGATTTAATTTTGACAGCGGTCAAATTAGTCGAACACTTTGACACTTGCAACATTGGCCGAAAGACTGGACTATTGCTGATGACCTAGGGGTCCATTTTCATTAATTTATGATATAACGAGAGTATCTATTTGTACAGCAGTGTAGAACACAAATTTGTTGCTTTATAATAAGAAGGCAATATTCCCCGTTTTTAAGAGACTGTCTAGTTCAATGGTTTTAACGTTTTTTAAGAAGTGGCCGACGTTCTTATTTGAATTCATACCGATAGACCCATATTCGTCTACCAAATATTTATCCCAGGCATATTTATAACATTGGCCATTATAAAAGCAGAATCGAGATTGATCTTCAATCTTTCATCTTTGACTGTTGCATAACCATGAATTTCTAAAAAAATCATGATGGTGCGTTAAATTTTGACTCTGTTAGACCAGGGACAATGTTGGTGGGGTTGAACGAATCTTCAATTTTTTTCATCAATTGTGAGACTTTTTTTCTATCAAAGCCTTGAGGAAAATATCTACTGAGGAATTCCCAAGCTCAGAAAAAAGTTTCAAGTGAAAAGAAACTAATCTACGAAGTAGTATCTTTCCTACTGCCAGTTAGCCGAAAGTCGTCTGCCAAAACCATTACCAAAACTATCAAAATAAGTTCCTTCAGTTTTGGGACCGACTTGTCTGTCCGTCTTGTTGGCTGGTTTGCTATGTTTGAATGGATGATACATAATGGCTGCATCATTTCAATTCCATATTACGTCTAGAATTTTTTTTCTTTCATTTGAGCACCTTCTCAATGGGGGGAAGGTCAGTTGGCAGATTAGGTCCATCCTGAATCGATGTCGTTGTATTCATATTAATTTCTTGAAAATTAAAACTTTTCTGATCATGGCCAAACAAGATGTGAGCGAATCGATTCATTCATTGATCATCACTCTTTCTAATATTCCAAAGATCTCCCCCAACATGGCATGCTACCAAAAGATCCCGGTCACAAGACGGTTTCTAGTGAGTAAATAACCAGATCAGCTTAATATTTTTCTGTAGTAGGCGAGAAAAATGAGGGGGTTGTTCAAATACATGAAGATAGATCAATATGTTAATAACCAAAATACGTTGTCATAAGCTGGATTTTGATCTGAAATTCTCACTGTATAATGGTGACTTATGTGTGTTGGCAATCATGTTGAAGAAATATGTTTTTGGTACATAAAAAAAATATTTCTTGTTTTTTGTGCCTTTAGTCAATGGATCCATTGGCGTATTTGCGCCATTGTTTCTATTCAGGCAGTTTGTTTATTTTTTGTCACACTCTTAATGAGTTTTTGACTTTATTTTCCTAACCCAACAACAATGAACAGTTTAGACATTCTGATATGACTAAAACGTGAGAAGTTGATGATGATGGATTGAAAGAGTAGGGTAGAAAGAGGGAGATTCCTATACGATCGATGAACAAAATGGAAAAGAGAAAAACTAAACGGGGAAAGAGAGAAAGAGAGAGTGAGAGGGAGAGAAAGAGAGAGAGAGAAAGGCAGGGACAGTGACAGAGATAGGAAAAAATAGACAAAAGAGGGGAGAAATAGAGAGATGAAGATCGGAAGGGGAAATTGAAAGCTATGGAGGATAGTTTTCAGTTGATATTGGAATTATAGAGTTAATCTGGATTTTTTACCTGTTATCTAGTGAAATATCTAGATACTATCCAATTAAGTAACCTTCTATGGCTAAATCTATATGATGGAAAATGCATTCACAATAATCGAAATGTTTGACCCCGAAGCAGCCAGTCTTATTATTTATTTCTTCTTCTGTTGTTATATTCACTTCAGTGTTAAAATGGATGTGGGCGTTGAAGTGTTATTCTCTGCATGTAAATTCACTGGCTCGAACCAGGTGTAACAATTGAAAGAAACAATCTCGCAACTGACAGGACCAAAATCAGCTGCTAAACTTGGGCCTTATGTCCTTCAATAAATAACGCATCCAATCTTCCAAAATCAACCGATATTTTATGCAGGCTAGCTTAGTGATAAAGTGTCCTTGTAAAATATTTCATTTCATTTATTCTGTGTTCTTCTTTTTGTATTGCCTTCAAATATAGAAATGTGTCTGACAGGAGAACGGTGGTGCTAGTTGGTGGGGGGTATCGAAGATTTAACGGGGACCAGGTCCAACGTTTCGCTGTGCCTCAGTCTATAACCAATGGAGCGAATGTCATAAAATATTCCTGTCAGATTTAAAGTTGTTCTCTTAATTCTTCCCTTTTCTATCTTTCTCTTTATTCCTGTATTTGTGGTAGAACTTTTTTACAATTATATCATTAACTGTTTTGATTTCTTTACAAACTTCTTTCACTGAGTTGCACAGTTGTCTCCCTTTTTCTTATTTTCTTTTATATTTTGATAAATTTGCAGTTTTTCGGTTTTCACCCCCACTTCTTATAAACATAGTAAAAACGAGTGCACAGGTCTTGCAAAAGGATAATTTGAAGATGTTCTGATACAATTAGTTGTTATATTGTTGAGAATTTTGCTTTACTTCTGATAATTTAAGATGTAAATGTTCATTGGTTTTCATTCTGTTGTCTCAAAGTATATTAACTCGTCAATCGAGACAATATTCCATAGGATGAAACAATGTATTTAGGTGTTTAGTGTCAGGTGAACACTCAAAAAAGTAACGAAGTAAAACTTGAAAGAAATTACTCTAATGAAATTACGTGATTTTATGATTATATTTCAAGGTAATAATTATCATGTGTAATCATAAATCTACCACGAGCCAAATCAATAAATTGAGATTTTTTTCCAACAAATTATTGTTTGGTTCAAAGGAATGTTTTTTTTTCAGTGTTGATACCACAGTTGTGGCCACATACGAATTTTATTCAAGAAATATTTTTTCTGAGATGGTGTCCTTTCCTTCAGATATGCTCAATTCAGTGGTGATTATTAATCTCATCGATCGAACATAATACAGGGACAATTTCAGATCGAAATGTATCTAATAACTTTATTTAATATTCCACCCTTTTGTGCGAGTCTTAACAATAAAAATGCTGAATTATTTTGGTTAGTCTTCTGAATAATACCAGTTCAGATATGAAATATCTGAATTTAGATTTACTGTCACTAGATATTTCTAAATTCAGACTCATGGTTATAGATAAAATATCATTAGTCTTTGTTTTTGAAAATCTTTTGTTATTGGATCTCCTGAGAACCACTGACCAAAACAACTTTAATGTTCTATTTTCTTAGTGATATGTGTAGCAAATATAAACTTCTTACAATGGCCAGTTTAAAAGTTATTTCGGTTGATACACACATGCACACTCACGGAGATTTCTCAAAGATTGTAATTAGATGCCAGCGATTCCTGCAACCTCAGCCGATATTGAAGTGGGTGGAGTCAAGTGAGAAGGAAAGAAACAGGATGAAAGAGCAAAAACGACATTGCAACTTTGGCATCGGATATAGGAGGGGAATTTGTGGAAAAGAAAAAAGATGGTGCTGGAAGAAACTTCCTGAAAAAACAGGATAAACATAGATATACATAGATATACACAAAGAAAAAATAAAGAAGAAATGAAAATTGTGAAGGTTTTCAGAAAAGACAATGAAAACTGTAAAGAGGCAAAGGACTGCAGAATGGATCGATGAGCTGAACACAGAAAGAACAACATTGAAAATTGTAGATAAAACAAAAGAAAAAAAAACATTTAAAAAAAGAGAAGTACAAGATAGGTCTAGTTAGTCATTCAATAGAAACCTCCATGAGACCCACATTTACCGACAGCATGTTGTGATCATCGGGGTGATAAATCAAAATATTTTAAAAAGGAACAATCAATGAATCACATACTTCTCTCGTTTTTTATTGAACAGTGACTAGTTTGGGAATTTAAAAAAGAAAAAACTAGAGAGAATGCTATCGTACACAAACTAAGGGGCTTATCTACCATAAATGCACTTTGCAAATTTATTACCTCGTTTGAAATCTATTAGTGCATATTCTAGACATCATCACCATCATCATCATCCTTTTAGCTAGTGTTCCTCTATATTTTTGAGATGAGGTATTATTATTATTCCTATCATCAACATGGGCACATAGCGTAGTGGTTAGGGAATCAGACAGAATTTCTACAAGGTTTCTACTAGGTTCAATCCGAGTGCGGGACAATAATAATTCGAAAATACTACTACTGCTAAGAGGGGGCCACGGTCTATATACCCCCGTCGATTAAATATAGGGTTTGGTTCGTCAATTCCCCACACCTACCAGATGATATCTGATGAAGGCCGTAGAGTACAACGGCCGAAACGTTGTATGAAAAAGAAGAAAGATGAGGATAGACCGAATAATAATAGAAATAATACTTTTAGCTCTTCAAAACATGTTTTTGGGCATGGACTTTCCCAAACATTTGGAAGACCTCTCTATCAGTGCATTTTGGAGCCAGTACTTTGTGAACTTATCTAGTTCGTCACACCTACCCACTGTCTGTCGGTCACCATTTTTGTATATGATCGATAGGGATCCTCGTTGTGAGTTGCAATTTCCAGCAGTTGTATGGTATTATCGCAACATGACCAACCCATTAGCATTTTAGTTTTCTTCTTATTTCTTTATGATATCTTGGACTCCCGTCTTTTCTCTAATATCTTCCCAGATACATACATAGATACTTACATAGCTAGCCAGCCAGCCAGACCAACTCGAGGATCAAAAAAGAACTGTGCTGACAGTTTTACTGACAGTCCTGATATCTAATGAAAAGGGGAGAAAAATCTCAAAAATATGCGCTGAAAGAAGGAAGAAAGAATATAGAAAAGTCATTTCGGTTGAACAAAATTCTTAAAAAGTCAATGATCTTTGCCGAAGGGAAGAAAACGAATATAAGGAAATTGAACAATGGAGAAGAAAAAAGAAAATGGAATTCAGTCTTGCATTCATTTCACCAGTAGTATTTGATATTGAAAAAGACGAGGGAAAATATAAAAATGATGGACTGCAAGTTAAGCGATAAAATTGGACTGAAAGCAGGGAAACAATAAGCTTTACTCTTTTATTTCAGTATTGCTGAATCCATCAGTGGAAGGTATGGGGAATTTAATAGCACACCAATGAAATCCGGCGACGTCCTTGTTATATTCTGAATCTATGGCATAGTTCGCAGGGATTGCATTTCCTGCCAGATTATAGAGTCTCTGTGCAGGTCCAAAACAAAAAAGGATTAAATGAAATCAAAAGAATAGAAGTGAAGAAGACATTTAAGAAAATCTTTGAGAACGCACAGGGCAGGAATTCAGATTTTGTATGGATCCAGCCAACCTCTAATCAGTTCTTCAAAAGTTTATTGTCCAACCTCCTGCAAAATATCATTGAAATCATTTCAAAACTTGACCTGGACAAACTTGATTTTCCATTTTATATATGTATATATATATATATATATATATATATATATATATATATATATATATAGAGAGAGAGAGAGAGAGAGAGAGAGAGAGAGAGTAATCCACTGAGAGCTATTTCGTGTTTCAGTGTGGTTATAAGCTCAATATTTACAGCAATGCTGCTCGGCAGGATTGGAGCCTTTGCCCCTGAACAGTATTTAACGCAAGCTCCACAAAAAACAAGACGGATAGTCGGACTGAATAAAGCAGGGTGATTTCTGCGCATACTTCATAATTCACTATCTACCAGTGTGATCTCTTGAAGAGTATGAAGAGCGTTGCATCATTGCATTTTGTAAATGGATGACCCACCTAAGCGTACTCAGCCCTAATATATGTATATATATATATATATATATATATATACATATATATATATATATATATATATATATATATATATATATATATATATATATATATATATGTATGTATATATATATATATATATATATATATATATATATATATATATATATATATATATATATATACATGTATTTGGATCAGCACAGAAATTTGATCAGTTCTCACGTAGCCTATTTCAATGATAGATTTCGATGACGAGTATCGAACAGGCGAAAACTCACAACATGAATCGCCAGGAAACATATGCGACAAGTTCAGGAAATATCGACTCCGTGACGCCCACTACAGAGAGATCTGGCAAATCTTTGTGTATGTTTATGTCAAACAAGGGACTGTAGTGGACCAATGGTGATGATTCCAAATACTGGATTAAGTGAAACATTCTTAAGTGCATTTTTCCCCTTTAGGTGTTCGGTTATCATCAAGTTTCAGATCCAATCATCTTTAAGGAAGTAACAAAATGAAGGACAAGTCAGCCAATAAAACAATTCTGATCAATCTTATATTTATCCGTGGTCTTTCCTATATCAAAGCTTAGTAAACATCAATCTTATGAGAAATTTTGATGTTTTTTTTTTTTTTTGCAAAATATAGAATAAACAGCTGCACAACGAACCACTGAAGTGAGCTACACATTCTTTTTTTTCTGATCGTTTGTGCCTGTGATTTGGGATGTACGATGCCAATTTTTTTCAGATTATCAGTTCTGGTACACACATTGGCTACAGTGACTCATTCATGCGAAGTACGGGTAATATTTCCATCTTTAAACGCCTTCGAAATACATGAGGATCTTTGGAAAACAAAGTTGTCCCTCGTGGCATTAATGGTCTAGGACTATAAAAACATATAAAAATATATTTTTTAAAAAACCGATATAAATATTTTATGACTGTAAAAACCGATACCAAATTTTCAACAAGATAGAATAAATTTGCTACGCTGAATTTTTAATTAACATTAAATCAATATAACTCTGTCTACATTTAACACGCGAAAGAAAGGATAAAAAAAAATTGTCAAGCAAAGAAGGAGAGAACAAAATAATATAAATATTTCTCATAAAGAATATTATTTTACGGAAATTTCAAGAAAATCAAGATTGATATATTTTTAATCGAGATTTATATAGTAATGAATGAATAACCGCCATATAACAGTCAAAAAGCATTTTTTCCTCTATTTTTTTTTACTCTTTCCAACTTTATTGAAATATATGAAGTATGAATTGATATTCTTAATCATGATTTTAGTTTTTAAAATGCAAATTTTCCACGGGTGTTCATAATTAAGATTAATGAAGTTATTAGGTGTTTGGCACCTGGAAACAAACGACCATTTGATCAACAATAGAAAAATTCAAATTACTCCATACCGGCCATCATATTCTGACTGTTACCTGCTGTAAGCCCAATTATAATTAGTAGTTCATATTTACCGTTGTATGTAGGAAAACCAAAAAATAAATTATATCACAACTAAACTGATTAAAAATAAAAAAAGGAAAAAAAAAAAGTTTTTTCTTCACATTTCCGTCCATATCTTGAGAGATAGTGTCCATGTTCAACTCCCAAACGTCGCATCGCATGATCCCTTTTGTGGAGAAGTCAGATTTTGTTTCTAAAATCTGATAAACCAGAATAGAATTTGGATTGTAGAAGCTGTGGTAGACAGCACGGTATAATTGTGACTATATCTATATCTATATCTATATCTATCTCTATCTATCTATCTATCTATCTATATATATATATATATATATATTTATATATATATATATATATATATATATATATATATATGTGTGTGTGTGTGTGTGTGTGTGTGTGTGTGTGAATATGTGTGTGTGTGTGTGTGTGTGTGTGTATGCATAAAAAGGGGAGGAAGACAGAGAGAGGTAGCACGTTTTATCAGCAATCACATCCACTGCATTGGGGATAAAAGTTATAAATATCAAGTTTTCGTTCGCATTTACATGTGTGAATGACTTTGTGTGTGTGTGTGTGTGTGTGCGTGTGTGTGTGTGTGTGTGGAAGAGAGAGAGAGAGGGAGAGAGAGGGTGTTCCTGCATTCCCATTGTATATGTGTGTGTGTGTATGTGTGAGACTATGTTGATCTATTTGTGTTAGTGCATTTTTGTGTCCATGTGTGTATACCCATCGTGCAAAAACCATGGGGAAAACCCAAATGAAGCCTAGATGTGGTTTGTAGACTTTACTCTGTAGAAGTTATTCGATCATAATCAACAAAAACTTCATACGATTCAGTAGAGCTCCGTCAATATCCCCCCCAAAGACTCTAAGCCTGCATTTATCGAGGTTCATATATCTTGCTTCTGATTGGTTGCATGATTTTAGTTTGATGTTGAAGCAAGTTTACTGCAGACAATTATACTAAAATAACTTGATGTTACGAATGTGGTGTCTTATTTTGTAATTAATGACCAAATATTCACTGATTTTTCTCATACATGTCCTTCACACAGTTCATCGATTGCATAAAATGTAAAATTAATTCAATTCACTCATTGGATCGTCTCACAGGAATATTTTACTGTAACGTTGTGATACTGTAATATTGTGCTGGGAAAACACAGAAGAAAACTAAATTTCAAAAATTCAAAAAGGGGCATGGAGAAAATTCATGAAAACATATTATGAAAAAGATAATAACTTAAGGTCAAATATTCATTCAATTTTACCCAATTTTGTTTAATGATTTTAAGAATTTACAAATAAAATGAATATCATAATAATATACTAGACTTTTAATGAGCTGATTTTAATTATTATATCTAATTTTACATCGAATTTCAAGCATTCAAAAACTTTTTTTACAGAAATTAAATGAAAAATGTGTTTGAGTAATTTCAGAATTAACGTTGTTTTCCTTTTGGAGTTTTCAAAATAAAGTGAGACGTATTCGTTTTTGGGTTTTTTTTCAAATTTTCAGATTTTGTTTCCTCTTATTATGATAATTTGATGAATCTGTTCATAGATTTCCTCCTCAAGACACATAAAACCGATTGAATTGGTCTGTTTCACGACCTTCCATTTGATTAACGGTGTTTTTTTTTTTTTCTTTTCAATCAGTTCCCACTGATAACCAGATAAGAATGTGTTATTCATATATTTCACAAGTGAGCATAGTCATATATCGTTGGCTATTCTCGATTTAAAACTAGGATTTGAGATTCCAGGATAATGTTTTAGGTTATGAGGATTTTCAACCGCAGATATTTAGTTACATGAACTATATTTTATTGTAAGAACGTTTTCTATAATTGACATTTGTTTTGGTTCCTACAATTGCCTTCAGTATTTGGATTTGATTTTTTCTTTTGCTTATTGTTTTTTTCGATGATTTCTTTGAATGGTTCTTTCCAAGTTGTCCATATAGATATGATGTAATCTAAATGTGTTCCTAATAACTTTTCTATATAGTTTACTATTCCACAGAAAATGATGATCCACTCGATTAAAAAGACCCCTTCAATATTAGTCTTTACATATTTATTGAGTGTCGGAGTACCAAAGTTTCTTTGTTTTTCTCTTGTTTACATTGTAATTGCTTTTCAAATTTAGATAATTAATTTCAGGAGGACAATAAGATGCAAAAACTGAAATTAGTTTATTAAAAGTTTAATATATAAACTGGAAAACATTTAAGTGGTATCTTTTATAGAACCTTCGAAATATTTTTAAATCATGTAAAATTAAATCATTATTTAGCCCGAAAATCAATATTCTTTTTTATGATTCATAAACATAATAGAAATAGTATATTTGAATATTGTATAATGTATATCATTCCGAACATAGTAATATAATATCATTAAAGTATCAACTTCAATCGTCTTAATAAAGTATCTGAGTTCATAAATGTCATCCAAGATAGAGTCTTCAATTGGTATCAGGGTAAACAGTTGAGAAATCACTCTCTTCTGAAAAGTTAAAAATGCATACCCTGAAAGAGTTTGTTTATCTTAAAATCTATTTGATATATCCTTGTTGAAATATCCTTTAGTTTTATGTAATGAAAAATTCAAAACAGAATCGAAAGGCAATCAAAAATCAAATTAAAAGATAATCAAACTTCCAAAGGAAATTGCTGGAGCAACATAATTTTCAAATCGTTTACTAGACGGATCTATTTAACCGTATAAAAGAGAAGCAAAAAAGCAAATAATTACCAATTGGAATAATCCCCTGAAGAGTTGAACGAGGTTACTCTCGTTATTGGTCAATAACATTTCATATATGGAGCACTGCAAAATGAAACAACTATAAAAATTATATAGATAGATTATCCATAAAAGCTTCGTATATTCCAACAAGACCGCCTAAATTTTGCTGTGAAATTACTTGATGACAGATTGACCATTGGATTATGGAACCTTTAATAATGAACCCGTTACCTTTCAGAGACATAAATGAAATCCAAATATATGAACTGTTTTCAACCACTTCGATTACAATGAATGGAAAGCGTTGTAGAACAAAGGGAAATATCTATAGAAGCATGTAAGGTGGAAAGAAGAGATCGAAGAAACACAGACCATTGGTTATAACAGAAGAAAACAATTTGGAAAGGTACTGTCTATAGTTTCGATAAGAATGAATAGTGTTCTTCAGGAAAAAGTTTTTATTGTAGACAGGGAAAACTGTTGGAAACTGAGAAAAATCTAAGAGACAGCCCATATCAACACGTCCAATGGATGAAAAAAGTGGCTAAGTGCAGAATTCAACTACTCAACAAGAACAAGGGATTGAACTCTAAATCTAACAAAGAGACAGGGAGAAATCAACATGTTTCGAATCCTCCGTTGTAACATAGCTACCATCATTATCACCATTACATTTGGATATTTCATGTGGATTGGCCAAAATGTCGTGATTACAATACCAACAAAATGGGGTCTAATCGTCCGAAAAAAAACTTTTCAAATAAGAAACGTATAATGAAAAAAAGAATGGAGATGAAAAATAAATTCGTGACAGAAAACAAGAGAAAACAATGGAAAGAAAAGGGAAATAGATAAGGAAACAGTTGACAAGAGCTTAGACTGAATAGAAATAATTCAATAGAAATAAACGAGACTAGGCAGAAGAGTGAGAAAATGTGTCAGAAAAAAATCTAAAATAATAACAAAAACGTGAAGAGGATAACGAAGTTTTGTTTACGGGGTTTTCGGTTGTTGATTCAATATAGACATTTTTACCAGCCTTTGTAGTAACAGAATGGGTCTTTTCTATTCACCACAATCGCGGATCCGTGTGTTGAACAGTATTATCGCTTCCAGCATCAGATAATCACCCACTGTTGCTTGAAAAATAATTTTTGGTTTCCGATACTTGGGATATATGATGCTGTCAGGTTAAAATATGACTATCAATTAATCATAACATATTTATATTTCAGCATTTCAGTAGCAATAACTAAAAGCGTATGTTAATCGTTGATATGTGAAAGTTTGTTAGTTTACACAACTATCATCATAATCAGATTTAATATCAACATCTTTTTAAGGTTCGTCATTTCGAAATGAAAGTTATGCACAGTAGCTTGTGTAAGGCAGATGATTTAGGGAAGACGGTAGTGCAGCCAAAGAGAGAGGCGTTGTTACCAGGTATCCTTTCCATGCTGTCGAAATGGTCGGATAAAGAGCAAATTTTTCAACTCGGTTGAAGTCTCTTTTACTCACAATTATCAGATGACGTCAATCATATCCGTCAATATAGGTATTTCCTATTTTTAAGTAGGTCTGATTGGTTGACTGTGCATGCAACATGGGTACAGGCTGCATCAATTGATCTAAATGGAATAAAACTTTATCATCCACTTTTAATTATGTCGAAAAAAAAAACTATATATATATATATATATATATATATATATATATATATATACATATATATACGCACACATACATTTGGATTTAATGTTAAATGTAAGGTTTTGATAAATTGACACCTCAGTTTGTGTCAATCGGCATTCCCACTTGTTTTGTGTCGTTTTTTTTTTTTCAGAAATTTTAAGGAAAATAACCCAAGGAAGAATCCAGAGAAGTAATTTATTCATTGACCATCCAAAATTTTAATTACTCATCCCTAACATGGTATTCTGAAAAAAATAATAATCATAACATGATGCCTCCCATTGAATGGCTCAAGAGACCTATTTATCTCCCATTTGGAGGGGTTCAAATTATGAGTCATCTTTTTTTTTATATTATAAAGGGAAACGAATTGTGTCATGTATTCCTGAAGTTTTATTATCAAGGCTGAAAGACCACAGACTTTCAAAGACGTGAATGAGAAAGAAGTCATTGCATCTAGCACTTTGGGTGACAATTAACCAACACCAATTACTCCTGATCTCTCTCCGTCTCTCTCTCTCTCTCTCTCACTGTCCGTCTTTCTCTCTCTCTCTCTCTTTATATATATATATATATATATATATATGTGTGTGTGTGTGTGTGTGTGTGTATGTGTGTGTGTGTGTGTGTGCGCAGTAAACACCTTTTATAACGACGTATTTGATGAAACAGACTTTTCAACGGCACAATTGTTCTTGCGTATATGATTAGCATGATCTTTTTTCAAAACCTCCAAGCAGCGTATTGGCCTTTGGGTTGTTGACAGGGAATAGAATGTAATTATTGTCTGCACTTTTTGGTTTCTCATCATTGATACAACTTTTACATCTTTTATATCGGCAAACTCATCTTTATGACTCTTTAATATCTTCGGGATCCTAATGACAGGGGAGTTTATCATATGTTTGTGTGTGTGTGTGTGTATTTGTGTGTGTGCCTGTGTTTCCGTCTGTGTTGAGTATTATGATAACCTGTACACATCGAGAGTAAAAGTACCATAGACTATATCACCGATATGCACGAATGATATACCAGCAATTACAGAGTACGACGGGGTGTTTGCATTATGAATATTGAAACATGGTAAAGCCTGGAGCGAGGATTGCATAACGACAAACCTCCGAGAAAAAAGGAGAATCATTCACAAAGGACTATCGCAGTTATTTACACAGTGCATATGGGAAAGATAATTATCTGAAAATTTATGTGTAGGGATTTGACTCAACTTCACAAAAAAAGGTGACTGTTGCGACCTCAGCAATTACCGTTCTATTACTCTACTAATCCATATATTCAAAAAACTCTTAAACAGTTTAACAAGCTTTACATCAATCCTGCAGACAGGTAAGTTATAAAAACAAACCATCAACTAATCGAAAATGCTTTAGAATACGATAAACCATTTTGTTACGCTTTTGTAGATTTTGAAAAAGAATTCGACTTGGTAGAGCACTTGGAAGCTTTCAACCTACAGAGAGAACGTGGTAATAATGAGAATTACACACAAATCATTCAGAACATATACGAGAATAGCGGTACAATAATTGACTACATAGAGATACAGACGTGATAGAGATAGGAAAAAGGGTGAGATAAGGGTATATAATATCACCTACGGTGAATCATGAAAGCAATTTTTCGAAAAATGAATCAGAGGGAATGGAAATGAACAAATATGAATTTGTTGAGTGATCGGAATAGGGAAAGTAAAAAATGTGGTCTTGTAAGTGAGCATAACAGAAGAAAAAAGTAATGTTCGAAAATAAAGTCTTAAAATTGACAATAAGAATAGAGGGAGAAGATTCTTTTTTAAATGATGAGTATGTTTATCTACAACGACGGATGATGTTGAAAATATCTATGAAATCGAAATGAAACAATGCATTACAGTTGGCAGAATAGTTGTTGATATGAAAAAAGACATGTTGAAAGGAAACCTTAAAATGTGTCGATACGATGAACACGTAATACCAGCTTTAACTCAGTGGTGCAAAACACAGATATTAACAAAACAGGCAACACACTCTCAACTACACAAAGAGCCATCGGGGGTGGAATGCTACGGTTGTCTTAAAGATAGAAATAAAATCACCATAGATATCTGGTTAGACAATATTAAAAACTATTATACAGATAATAAACTGACAAAAAAAAGGAATTTTCATACTGCATTTATTGCCCTTTAGATAGCCACGGGGCCATGGGTAGCCACAAGCAATAAATACAGTGGGAAAAGACCAATCACAAGATGAATAAATAAGATATAGCATTCTGTTGCTCATTTTTCTTTTTCCTTTCTTCTTCCTCTTCCATTTTTTCTTCTTCTCTTTAGTCTTGCTTTCGAATGAGCAAAGATGTGAAATTTTACAATTTACAATCAGGATTACTTTGCCTACATTGCAACGAAAGGCTTTCCAAGTCTGTTGTTTTTTACAGAAACAAAACTATTTTTGCACTCATATTCATGTGATTTACACAACACGCTTATGCTTCAACGCACCATGGACCACCAATGTGTGCGAACGTAGATATGTGTATATTCAAGCTGGATTGAGGGTGCCCAATCCAATCTTCCAAATCCCTTCATTTCAGTGAGCGTCAATTGCTTTATGCTGGAAATAGTACGCTGTCATTCGTATACAACCATCCCGACAAGCAATGCAGCTTGATATCTGCACGACCAGTAGCAGAAGTCAAGGCTGTGTTGGTGCTTACATCATGAGCTCTATGCAAACGACGGGTGCTTTTGAACAGCAGAGAGTGGTCATAGAACATGAGCAGAAAGGAGCTTCTTGATATTTGATGTCTCTTACCTCAATATACTATTTGTCTGAGTTAGGAACAGAAATAAAAAAAACTATATTCGGGAACTACACGTGAGAAAGGTGGTCAATTATCCCTCACTGACCAATCGATACGAGTTTGTGCGGTCGAACCTTACTTGACTGTCCTTGATTGCCCCCGAAACATTGAAACTAAGCCGTTGAATCGTTTCCAAACCCGCTCAACCTGCAACGATCTACGTTAATTTTTTTAGCTCTTCAAGCGTGTGTCTATGACAGTTTTATGCGCCAAAAAGTTCTCCATACCAACTGCAGAATTTTTTCGTTAGAAAAAGGAAAATGACATTTTAAACTGGTGTAGTTCTGTTTCTATCATATGCAGTCAGAAATTTTTGAAGGACAGATCTCTGAAACTGGATAAATTTATCTAGATATTTTCTTCGGAAATAATCATGATTTTGAGGTTAAAATGAGGAAGACTTGCAAAATTATTTAACATGATATTCATTTAAACACTGGAGTAGTGATATAATAATGAGTGAAGTATTCTGGGATAAAGTCTTAGCAGTGGCCTCTTGTACCAAGTTCCAACATATGTCAATCGTTTATTCTTCGGCTAGCAGATGTTATTGCATAGAGATCTATATCAAGCTCGTAAATAATTTTTTTCGCTCCCCCAGTTTCTCAAGGCGGTTATTAAATGCTTTTAGGCTCGATACTTCTACCATTACCTCGAGAAGAAGGTTCCATTGATCAGTGATTCAGGATTTGGAAGAGTATCTTCTGACATCATTTTTTACAGTTGTTTACGTGTACATTGAACTTGCATCCTCTAAATTTTTTATCTCACTAGAGACCAGATCAAAAATGAGGAAGTTTCACGTCTTTCTCTCGACGCAAAAACCATGAAAACATTCGGATTTCAATCATATTGTCACTGAATCATTGAACAATTCGACATAGTTCTATAATTATCTAAATGAGAAACTAGTCATTTACGACAAAATGTTGATCCCGTTCTTTTGCAATAAAACTAGGAAGAATCAAACATTCGAAAACAGGATCCAATCCCTAAATAATTCGATCTGCTTTCACCCAGCAAAACCAAATCATTGTAGGTCTTTCGTGCTTCGGAAAATATTTTTCATATCAAGTAATCCAAGACGTAAAGCGCAAACAGGAAATATGCTATTTCTAGGAAGAAAACTGTAGAAATATTTGCAATCCTTAAGCAAAGGCGGCATTGGTACTTAGGAAATCTTCCATTCCATTCCTGAGAGTTAACTTGCAATGTTTACCCATGCAAATAGAACCGAATTGAGGAATTATTTCCTTCTTGTTTATTTTAAATCTGGAATTGCATATCTGCAGACAAGCTAAGCTCTCCTGCATCATTACTGACTAAAACCTGAGGACATAATCAGAATCTCCGGGGACATAACCTACAAGACCGAGAAAGAACATATTCTTTACTTGAATGACCAAACCAGGGAATGCTGTCAATAAAGAGACAATTTTCTCTTAATCGAATAATGCTTAAAAAACAACCTAATGAAAGATATCGGAAACTCAAAGTTCGACACTAGTTTTTCGCATTAGCGTAGACTTTCCTGCTGGGCTAGTCTAAATTGTTCGATGGACCGTATATTGTTTCATGATGCCGTTGGACAAACATTAAAAGCAATATCGATGATATCAATTGAAAATATCAATTAATAAGTCTGTGATCTGACAATCATTAAAAACAATTTGTTATCCTAGTGCTCCTGCCATATTTCCTCAGTAAGTGTTTGAAAATAGCTAAATCTCGTCGCTGTTTGTTTGGGTATTTGTATCATTTCTTAGTAAGTATTTCAGCCCAAATAAAAATTTTCAGAAAGAGTTTGGGCATAGCTAACGTTAGAAGGAGATCACAGGTAGAAAAATAAAGAACGAAGTAACTAATACAAACAAGAAAGCTTTGCTGTACGGCAGGTATTCAACTTACCGATGCTTATTTAGTGGTTACATAATTACATGAATATGATATTTGACAGTAATCATTAGACAATAATACATATTGTTAAAGGGAGTCTAATGTGAAATTCAATAAAAGGCTGATAAACCGGAAATTGGTTTCATAGAAACAGGAAATAGGACAATGCGCAGGAAAATCTAATTTTAATTATATGACTTCAAGACATTGGATAAGAAAGGCATAGAGGAGAATGATATCAATGGATATACGGGTGTCACCTTATTGCAGCACATAAGATCTTTAATGAAACCATGTTCGTTCTATAAATAAAGACTCAGAGAGAGGGAGAGGGTGGAAAGACTGAAACAAATACATAAATTGATTGATGGATGGATAGCTACCTAGAAACCAATTGGAAGATTTACACAAGCAGGCTGGAAGAAAGAAATTGATTAATTGATACTGACAATATACTGAGACAAATGACTCAGATGAAAATTGTTTCATTAATTTTGCAGGAAGAAACTAATTGAATATATGTAACAAGATAATCAGTTAGTGCACTCATAAGGGAAATCGGGGCTAAGTGGTACATTTTCTAGTGGATGACTGTGAATTACTTTGGAATGGGTTCATCAAACTGCAAAAATAACCAGAGGTTATTATGAAAAAAAAAAAGGCTTCCATGGATTCATCTAAATCTGAAACCTTTCTCAAATTCATTACGTCATCATGTGAACATTCAGAATAAATGTACGGAGCTACTCCACCAGTGGTGAATGTAGGTACAATCTGAGGAACTTAATCATCTTTCTGAAGGGTACATATAAGGTATATATATTGTTTTTTTTTTGTTTTTTTTAACTGCAATGTTGTGCATGTATTTGACAAAAGTACAATATATCCTAGTGGGGAGCCTCTTTAGAAACGGGGCCCAATCGGGAACATTAAGTCTGATAGATGTAGAAGGTTCCCATCAAGGAACCACGTGACTTTTGCTGTTCTCTACTGAGTTGGGAATTCTGTAAAGCTCGGGATAAACGCTAATCTGGAAGTACAATATCTTTGGAACATCTTAAGAATAGATTATAGAGCCACGTATGGTAGACGATATTGCTCTCACTGTTAGTGTATGTAACTAATGGAACTGGGAATTGACATATTTGGTTGGTATATTAGGTACCGTTTTGTTTTTGTTTGCTGACGCTTCTATAGAAAAAGAATATTTTCCTTTCCCCACACATCGTACACCTGTAAGCTTTAAATCGATCAGCTGAATGGTTTTGCTGTTATGCAAGCAACAAAAGCATTGCAAAGAATGAGTTCAATAGCATAAGTACTGCATGTCGATAGCGAATTGAATTCTTAACATTGATAAGAACAATAATGGAATAACTGCAGCGTCAAAATTTGAAGTAATCGGAAAATTCAATCTAAGAAAAGACATGGTCGAAATAAATCATGTTCATGACATCACGGGTATGTCAACAGAAAAAAGTTCAAAAAACATCTAATTATATCGATCTTTGGGAATATAATGAATATTTTTATTAAACCCGTCAGATAATAACTAGAAAAGGTCTAAATCTTCAGAATTTATGACTAAAATCGCAGTTCCACCCATAAAATAATTATAAACCCCTTCAGAATTAGAATCCCGAATTTCAAAAAAACTTTGACTTTTTATTCCTCGTCATGTGGAATACTGATGCTTATTTTTAAGTATGTAGATTAAACTGTATGACCAAGAGCATTGGAAAAAACGGACACATGGTTACACAAACACACGAATATAGAGGATAAAACAACACTCTGCTGTATTTGATGGCCACAGGTGTTCAATTTGAGCTGTAATAAAATTGTTTGTGCGAGTGAGAAGATGTTTGCATGTGTATATATGTATGTATACCGTTAATGTACGTATTCATATTATATATATATATATATATATATATATATATATATATATATATATATATATATATATATATGTATGTATGTATGTATATATATATATGTATATATATATATATATATATATATATATATATATATATATATATTTATATATATTTGTGTGTGTGTGTACATGTATATTCATATATACGTATATGTATATATATACGTATATATATGTATATATATATATATATATCTTTCAAATCATTATATATACATATATATGTATATATGTATATATATATATGTATATATATATGTATATATATATATATATATATATATATATATATATATATATATATATATATATATGAATATATATATATATATCAGTATTATGAATGTAATGTTGGTATAATTGTAATTATACCTCATGAAACACATATGATATAAGATATAACATTCAAACCCTTTAAAAAAGAAATTGTTTCTACTTTTACTTACCTCATTTACTCCTAATTGACGATCGTTTGGGGGATATTTTATTGATATTGAATAAAAACACTTCCATTTGGAAAAAAATGATCCGATCAAAAATGACATGATAGTTACCTCAACCCATAAAAAAACATTCATTAACATTTCACGTTGGAGAGAAATAAAACAACTGACACTGGATATTCAAAAAATGGAGATATGTGCTCCATTATTTTAGTCAAATGACAATATGGAAGATCTTGTTTTGTACAAACAGGATTTCTTGGTTTATTAGACATTTTGACAATGCATCCTCGTCTCTTCAGATATGTGTTTGTTATATACAATCCATATACGATTCTTGACGGGTTTAGCAATCAATGTTTCAATCAAGAGGACATTAAAAGGGTACTAAGTGATTTACAAGCATGTAATACAGAGTTGGATGAATAGGCAGGCATTAAAGATTATCACAGAACAATGAGGAAATGAATAATAAATCAAGAAAATTATGTACTCATCTAAATTTGCGGCAATTTTAGTTAGTCTGGGGACTTCATTTTAGCAGTTGAAAAAGTTTCAATTTTTTCCATCGTTCCTTGTTAAATAATTCGTGCCCGTCTCCCAGCAAGAGTTTACTACTGATAATAGATACAGCCTGGACATATCCAACACTACATTCGTTTGTTTTTTATGGCAAGTCAAAGTTAGGTCGAGGTAGTGGTGGGGGGTGGGAGTCTGGGGTCAGTTTAGCTTTTAGATATTTAGATTTCGGCATTTGGGGGAGGGTTCTTTCTTTTTTTCTTCCTTATAGATGTATGGTTAATTTCGGGAGGGGGGGATTTAGGGTTCTTTGGAATATACGGAATTGGTGCACATTCGGGGATTTTTTTCTTTTTTTTTTTTTTGCTACTTGACCAACGATTCGACGCATAGGACATTTACAAGCATGTAATACAGAGTTGGATGAATAGGCAGGCATTAAGGATTATCACAGAACAATGAGGAAATGAATAATAAATCAAGAAAATTATGTACTCATCTAAATTTGCGGCAATTTTAGTTAGTCTGGGGACTTCATTTTTTTAAACTCTGTATTACATGCTTGTAAATGTCCTATGCGTCGAATCGTTGGTCAAGTAGCAAAAAAAAAAAAAAGAAAAAAATCCCTGAATGTGCACCAATTCCGTATATTCCAAAGAACCCCTAAATCCCCCCCTCCCGAAATTAACCATAAATCTATAAGGAAAAAAAAAAAAAAGAACCCTCCCCCAAATGCCGAAATCTAAATATCTAAAAGCTAAACTGACCCCATACCCCCCCCACTACTTCGACCTAACTTTGACTTGCCATAAAAAACAAACGAATGTAGTGTTGGATATGTCCAGGCTGTATATATTATCAGTAATAAACTCTTGCTGGGAGACGGGCACGAATTATTTAGCAAGGAATGATGGAAAAAATTGAAACTTTTTCAACTGCTAAAATGAAGTCCCCAGACTAACTAAAATTGCCGCAAATTTAGATGAGTACATAATTTTCTTGATTTATTATTCATTTCCTCATTGTTCTGTGATAATCCTTAATGCCTGCCTATTCATCCAACTCTGTATTACATGCTTGTAAATGTCCTATGCGTCGAATCGTTGGTCAAGTAGCAAAAAAAAAAAAGAAAAAATCCCTGAATGTGCACCAATTCCGTATATTCCAAAGAACCCTAACCCCCCCCTTCCGAAATTAACCATAAATCTATAAGGGAAAAAAAAAAAAAAGAAAGAACCCTCCCCCAAATGCCGAAATCTAAATATCTAAAAGCTAAACTGACCCCAGACTCCCACCCCCCACTACCTCGACCTAACTTTGACTTGCCATAAAAAACTAACGAATGTAGTGTTGGATATGTCCAGGCTGTATCTATTATCAGTAGTAAATTCTTGCTGGGAGACGGGCACGAATTATTTAGCAAGGAACGATGGAAAAAATTGAAACTTTTTCAACTGCTAAAATGAAGTTCCAAGACTAATTATGCTGTTGCAACTGTTCTTATAAACTTAAACCTCTGCGGACTTTATCTAAGGAAAAAACTTAATATATAAGGGAGAGGTATCTTCCAAGTCGTCCCCACCGGAATCTGCATCCAACTTTTTTTTTTTTTTTTTTTTTTTTCCAACCTTGGTGCTCCGAACATCCACTCTTGTTTTCACAAGAACAGTTTGGATGTGTATCAAGAGCCGGTGGAGCTCTTTTGCCACTGACCCGCAGTGGACAATCCACTAGACCCCCTCCCAACACGTCTTGGGCCAGCGTGGCAGGGCATGGCCCATTACTCCCCATGATTTGCACACCAAATATTATATCGGCCGTTCCTGCTGGGACCTCGGTACCAAAAGGCCCAGCCATATCACTTGCTTTGGGTGGGGGTGATATGCTCCAAGGGCGACTACCCAAAAACTACACCAAGAGTACGTCAGTTCCTACTAGGTCATCGGCCCCGAAAGACTCAGCCACATCACTTACCTTGGGTAGGGGTGATGTGCTCCGAAAGCGACTACCCAAATCCTTCACCAAGGGACCCTCTGTCCCTACTGAGTCACCGCTCAAACAACGACCATTTCAACAGAACTCTAAGACTGTCAACAAGAAGACAAATCTATACATAGGCACATACAACGTCAGAACACTGTCAACTGACATGCACCTAACTGATCTAGAAAGTGAAATCAGAAATGTCAAATGGGACATCATAGGCACTAGTGAGGTAAGAAGACCCGGAGAAGAACAAATCGAACTGAGAAGCAAGCATCTTCTTTACAGCTACGGTAAAGAGAAAGCAAAACAAAGTGGAGTTGGCTTTCTCATCAATAAGAACCTGAAAGAAAATGAAACTGGCTTCAAAGCCGTCTCTGACCGGGTAGCTAGCGTCACCATACAACTTTCAAAACGATACAAACTCAATATAATCCAAGTCTACGCTCCCACTTCGCAATCAACCCAACAAGAAATAGACAACTTCTATGATGACTTGAACTCCCTACTCCAAGGCACCAGAAAACACTTCAATGTTATCATGGGAGACTTCAACGCACAAGTAGGACAAGGAAATGAAAATTGCGTCGGCAAATTTGGATACAAAATACGCAACGAGAGAGGAGAAGATCTTGTAAACTTTGCGACGGCTAATGGATTCAAAATCATGAACACCTTCTTCAAGAAGGGACCCAGTAGGAAATGGACTTGGAGGAGCCCCAATCACGAAACAAGAAACGAAATAGACTACATCCTAACGGACAAAAACGATATCGTCAAGGACATCCAAGTCCTAAATCAAGTCAATGTAGGCAGCGACCACAGAATGGTACGATGTAAAGTACAAATAAACACCAATAAAGAACGCAGGAAAATGTTCCATACAAAACCGCAGCCTCTAAACATACCAGAAGACCACGTTCAATCTTTCAAGCTCGAATTGAAGAACAGATTCAGAATTCTTACTGAACAAGACAGCACCAACATCAACGAACTAAGCAGCAAAATGACAACGTCAATAATTGAAGTAGCCTCTACATTCAAGCCAATGGGCAAACAACCCATTAGCAAAATCTCGGATGAGACTAAAAATCTCATGGAAAAACGCAGAAACCTCAAGCCACCGACAACAACGAGGGAGAAAATTGAAGAGGCTGAACTAAACAAATTAATCAAGAAGAAACGAAGAGAAGACAGAAGGAGATACACAACGGCAGTCATTGAATCAACTCTTGAAAAAGGTCGGGGCTTCAAAGCTATAAACAAACTCCTCAACTCGGGACTAAGGCAAATAACTAGCATACTCGAGGAAAATGGAAACCTAACAACAGACAGAGACAGGATTGTCGAACGTGCCAAAGAATTCTACCAAAAACTTTATTCGTCCAAACAAGGACTGCAAAACAATGAGCAAGATACGTAAGACACGGGCAAACAACTAGAGGACTTCCCAAATGTAACCCCGTGGGAGGTGAAGGAAGCCATTAAACAGACAAAGAAAGGAACTGCCCCTGGACCAGACAACATCACCATCGACCTACTCCGAAAAGCAGGTAAAACCATCAATAGGAAACTGGCCGTCCTCTTCAACCTGTGTCTAAAACACAGTAAAGTCCCAGACGATTGGAATACTGCTATCATAATGCTTTTATATAAAAAAGGAAACCCGAAAGACCTCAACAACTATAGGCCTATAAGCCTACTCAACTGTGTATATATACTTTTCACAAAGATCATCACCAACCGAATCACAAAAACACTCGATGAAAACCAGCCACGTGAACAGGCTGGCTTTAGAAGAAGCTACTCGACCATGGACCACCTGCACTCGATAAATCAACTGAAAGAAAAAGCAGCAGAGTATAGACTACCACTTGCCGTAGCATTTATCGACTTCAAAAAGGCGTTCGACTCAGTAGAAATCCCTAAGGTCATGGAGGCCATCAGTCGGCAAGGTGTAGATCCAGTATATGTTGAAGTGTTGAAACATATATACAATCACGGCAGCTCATTTATCAGGCTACATAAAGACTCGGACCCCTTCCAGCTCCAGAAAGGAGTAAGACAAGGTGATACCAGCTCACCTAAACTCTTCACAGCCTGCCTCGAGATGATCTTCAGAAGGCTAGACTGGGAGAGTAAAGGAATTAAAATAGACGGCGAGTATCTGAGCAACCTCAGATTCGCAGACGACATAGCCCTTTTCGCAGAGAACCTACATGACCTCCAACTAATGATAGATGAACTAAATGAGGAGAGCAAGAAAGTCGGCCTACACATGAACTTCAGCAAGACGAAGATCATGTGCAACAACCACATTGGAGATAAGAACACTAAGATCGAAATCGAGGACACAGAACTCGAGAAAGTAGACCACTACATCTACCTAGGGCAACGAATCTCCATGAGACCCTCAAAAGAAGAAGAAATCAAGCGAAGAATCACACTAGGATGGCAAGCCTTTGGCAGAGCTAGCTCAACCTTCAAAAATAATAAGATCCCATTAATCCTAAAGAGAAGAGTGTATAACCAATGCATCCTCCCAATAGTCACTTATGGAGCTGAAACATGGAACTTAACCAAGAAACAGACCCGTAAGCTGAGAACCATGCAACGTGCACATGAAAGAATAATGCTGGGCCTCACATGGAGAGACCACAAAACAGCACAATACATCCGGGAAAAGACAAGAGTTAGAGACATCATAGAATCCATAAAAAATCTCAAATGGCGGTGGGCTGGCCATGTTGCAAGAATGGCTGACAATCGATGGACATCACGACTCACAACATGGATTCCCCGAGACCATATGCGCAACCGAGGCCGGCAAAATATTAGATGGAGAGATGAACTAGATAAGTTCAGGAAGTACTGGCTCCGTGACGCCCATGATAGAGAAGTGTGGCAAATCCTGGGGAAGGTCTATGTCCAACGACGGACGCTAAAAGACTGATGATGATGATGAAGTGATTTACATTGTGAGAAGTGATATCTCGGCTCAATTGGTATATATAACGGATATATTGTACTTATGTGAGAATTGTTAGTTTAGCTCAATTTGTTAGAGAGCCACCTTCTAATCACATCACCCATGATCTGAAATCATGGTGCAGAAAGGTTAATTCAATTTATCAATTTACTTCCAAATGGTATGCTAACCAAACAACGAAGAGTTTATTTTCTAAATTTTGGAGAAGGTTTTTCTCATTGCTTAGTTATGGGGGTTGTATAATTTTATCTCGAAGTCGGACTTGGGTTTGGCAAGAGTCTATGATGGGAATTGGATTGATTAAATCTAAAGTGATGATAAAAATATTAATTTCAACACCTATCCCAAGTGCTCCTGTTCATAACAAGAAAATCAATGCAGTCTAGGACGAAGTGATGATTTAACAAGGGAATATCGCTCCTTCAACTTGGCTGTATGATTACATAACAAGAAATAAGATACTACTTTTCATTTGTATTACTAAAAAACGTGCATAGTTTAAACGTTTGGAAAAATCAAATCAAAATATCTTCATTTCAAAAATTCAAAATTCTCTCCAGAAAGAAATTTGAAATCAATGATTTCATAATTGTAAATGCAAATGAAATTGTCTTTGTTTTTTGATTGATAAGTTAATATCCGGAAAAAAATCAAACTTATGCTTTTATGCAATGATTCTCTTGTTCTTGCTAGTCGGTCATACTTCCAACTTTTCAGACTATATTGACATTGCAGTGTTCTTTTATGATACGTTTGACATTTCTCTCTTCCTGGCGTGACTTCGGTCTTACTGTCTCCTGGCATTATGTATTATATAACACAAAGTTCTGGTTGATATCTTGTTTGATTTCACACGGACTTGGCTTTTTATTTGATATTTTTATAGTCTTAATAACTTAGCTAAAAAAACATTGTTTAAAAAAACATTGATTTCGTCTGCTTCTATGACGAAAAAAGTTCCAGTTTATAAAGACCAGCGCCTGTAGAAGAAGTGTCATATAAAAGACTTGATTATTTCTCCAAATCGAAAAATTTGAGCAAGTTCCATGCATTTGGATGGATTTCCGATGGATTTGAGAAACAGAGAGGAGAGCAGGGAAGAGGAAAAAAAACAACGAAATAAGGAGGGGAGGAAATACAAATGGATGACGGAGGGGGGTCAAAACATAAAAGAGTGTAGAAAATGGAAAGAATTAGGATGAATTGCTGACAGGAAGACGACAAAGAGAAAAAAAACAAAGAGGAGATGGGAACCGATTAGGGGGAAAAACGAGGGAAAATAGGGACAAAAGAGAGGGAGGAAATGAACTGAAAAAATATGATTAAAAGAAGAATGAAGTTGTTAAGGTAATAAGAAAGTGAAAAAGAAGAAAAAAATCCCGTCTTCCCATATAAGCTCTATTGTTTTCTAAAGTGAGCAAAAAAATAATAAAGAAGTTGATATAAAATCCGACCAAATAATTATAAATGTGTCATATTTCATTCGTAAAGAAGTATAGATATAGATATAGTATGAAAACATTCCGAGTGAACATCTTCCATCAAGAAAAAAAGCAAGCCACCGTTGTGCAAAATATTTACATGGTTTGAAAAAATGACTAGCGGAGAAAATTTTTGTCTACTCCCATTTTAAAAATATCAGTCCTTCAGATTCTAGAAAATGTCTGTAATGAAATTATAGCTATTTGCAGTACAGTTAAAGTTTCCATCTTTGGTGTATACCCAACGATTCTTTCAAAGTTGCAGACATACTAAAAAATATATCCAATGATAGGCTCATATTTACTCAAAGGAAGCCATGACACACATAAGAAGCAGCCACAAATATCATAGAACAATGTCGCCATTATTCTCCTTGAGGCAATAGCGTATTCGCTTATCGTCGCATCTATAACTTATATACAATAGATGTTGTAAAAATTCATATTTCTCTGACCGACTTACCTTATTATCTTTACGCCAAAGACTTACTCGGGAGGCGCTCGGTAGTCGCATTATTTCCCTTTCAGTCCCAAAGAAACATTGTTTTGGAAGACAAAAGCGAAAAATCTCAACTACATTCGAAAACGAATACAAAGTGGCTTTCTTGTGATTAGATATAAAATGACTCTCCATAAGTGTTGTAGTGCCTGAAAATAACAAGAGCGAGGTCATTATCTTTTACAGTAATATCCATTGTTTAGTTTATGAACCATTCAACACACACACAAGCAAACACGCATATATATATATATATATATATATATATATATATATATATATATATATATATGATATGATATGAATTCATAGGTATGTATGAATAATGCGACAATATGAGAGTGAAAAGACAATATCAGAAGACTTTTCACAACAAATGTTTCTGTAATTCGGCGTTTCACTTATTTCGAGCTTTGTCATGGAAATAAGGTGCTGCAAAAAACCATATACATACAGTTAATGAGTGTTTGTGGTGTGTTGGGACAGTGAGTTGATCGATCATGCATATGGTAAGCTTAGTGGTGGTATGTGCTCCATGAATTTGAGGAGACCATCTACTGGGCTTTCGATCATCAGCGCTGCTGAGATTATCCGATATCAGGTTGGTGCTTTTAGTGTGAGGTTAATCTATGCTTTGAATATTTGAATTGTGTGGGTCAAAAAGAGTTGTTTTGGTTTACCATATATGTCAATGTGTGTTGGCACATGGGGTTAATAAAAATTGATGAATTGCCTGTGATAATATATATATATATATATATATATATATATATATATATATATATATATATATATATGAGTATGTGTGTGTTATTTCATGTGCATGTGTGAAGGTCTCATTCTCTCTGTTTCTCCGTGTCTTTGTCTCTCTGCCTCTTTCACTGTCTTTCTCTCTCTCTCTCTCTCTGTCTGTTGTCTGTCTGTCTGTTTCTCTCTCTCTCTCTCTCTCTCTCTATATATATATATATATATATATATATATACACACACACACACACATATATATATATATATGCATATATATATATATATATATATATATATATATATATATATATATATATATATATATATATACATATATATATATACCGTTTTTAGTTGTTGCTTCGTCTAAATTTTTGAATGGTGCGTATATATAAGTGATTATTTACATTTTCTGTTGTAATCTATCCGTTTTGCCCCATCATATACGTATCCTTTGGATTAATAGGAGATAAGTCACATCAGACCCAGAAATCTTCTTCTTGGGAGTAGCTTCAGTGAGCATATGTATCCTGATCAGCCTGAGGCTTCACTACTCTATACACAAGGAAGATCAACGCACTTTGCAACGTGAAAAATTCCTTTCTTCACCTTGATTAAAGCTACTAGCAATTTCGGTCACAGGAAGTTTCCCCTTCCTTCGTAACTGGCAGAAAGAAACCATTTCACCTTTCGCATCGATACATCTTGGATTTCTTAATTTCTCCCCTCACGCTTTATTTTAAAGATGAAGTATGCTAGTTCAACTCCTACCGGATGCCAATTCTCTGATTCCAATCTATTTTGTGGTATAGGGACTGGGACTCTGGAGAAAAGCAGAACAAATGAGATGAAAGAAAAAAAATACTGGTAAAAATATATTTATAAAAGTTTCTGTCATCCCAACGACCAGTATTAGAACTTTAATTAATAGCAATTTCACTTGTGCCGTCGAGAATAACGGCGTATATGGAGGATATGAATAAACACATTGAATTTCATATGCGTGGATAACAGAGATTTGCAATGCACAGAGCTTTGAGAATGACATTCTGTTGACAATAGACGGATTTGTTTTCGGTTTCCATTCTTTGTTTTTTTTATTAGGTTTTTTCTATGTTTCTACTCTAAATCAAATATATTTTCACGCCATCAGAAAACGCATGAAATTTTTTTTTTTACTACGTCAGTATCATCCCTTACCATGACAGAAGACATGCACATTTGTATTTACTATGACAGATGATAGAATAACCTATTTTTTTATCGCCCAGACAACTCAGTTGTTTTCAATACCACTGTTATGTCAGTTGTTCATAGGCACATTGCATTCCCAAATTAAGTAGTATTTGAAACAAGAGACTGTAAACTTGTATATACCTGACATTGTTATATTCATCAGACTTATTAGAAACCAGCAGTGGAGACTTCCAGCGGAAGTGTCAAATTGGTTCTTTCAGTTTTTAGGTTGGTCGGGCTGATTGGTTGGCTGGCCATCTAAGTATTTATGTATGTATGCATGTACCACGTGTACTGGCCTCACCGAAGGAGGTAGATGGATTAGAATATTAACAATCGCATATGTTTTTATCTTCCAAATCCCCCCGCCCTAAAATTCAATCGTAAGGGGGTTTGGTTTACAATGTCCCTATCAGCTGAATCGGTTACCGATTAGTGGCTGCTTAATTTTCAAATTCAAACCTTATAGTGATCAAAAAATTAGGCAATTGAAATGACTTGTTCATTGATTCCATTTTCATACAAACTTTTAGATTGGTCACCCCCAACACAACGCATTGATATAAGATGTTGGTTACGCGGCGGTTTCTACACTTAATAATATTCATCGGTAAATGAACATCAAATATAATAAATCATTTTTTCTCGTGTAATGTAGAAAAGGTTTCACATTGTACTCAATCATTATCAATCATCGATAATGTCCAACTTTTCTCGACACTTTACTTGGGATTTCTTCATAAATTAAAGAGTTTTAATCAAAAATGTCACCAAAATAATCAAATAATTTCTCTTCTTTTTTTGAATCCTTGCATCTGGCTAGCTGACAACGTACTAATGTATGGATCATGCCGACAGAAAGCATCAATGGAGCTTGAGGGCTGAAATTTTGAACATTTACAGTTTATGCTATTTTATTTCTTCTGGATGGTTCAGTTTGCAATGTTCATGTAAATTTGACCCGTCAGTTGATTTATTCCCGGCAGCATTCATGTCTGCTCTTTTGAACATTCTGATTCTTTCAGTGATCACTACCAAGCAAAAGGCATGAGAGATAACTTATTCATTGATCACCCCTTTTTTCCCAAAAATTATTACTCCTATCATGGGTGGGGCTACAAAAAAAAAACGATCACGAGACAGTTTCTATTGTGTGACGAACCAGACCTGTTTGTTCATACATTTGCGTCAGTTCTCCAATGTCTGTCTGCGTAACAATTTCTTTGCCTGTGTGTAAGAATTCGTTTCGTGTAGTTTATCGTTGGATTTCCTCTTTGTTTTCTTTCATGATTCTTTGAAGGGTCATATCAAGAGTTTTTTCAAATTCAGTTAGAAAAGGTCATTCAGTGGTTTACTTTGAACTTTTTCTCTCCAACAGTTTATTTATCCGTTCATTAGTCATGTCATTTTTCAGCTCTTCCTTTATGTTCGTTTTGATAGTTCATAAACTAACTGAGATTTGATTTTAATCAACAGCCATGTTGAAAATGTATACTTCTGTCCTCCACTTCATTGCAATTCTATGCATTGCATACTTTTCCCACTTTATGGCCTCCATCTTTTATATACTTCTTATTTGTGTTTTGTTGCTTTTTCTTCATTCTTTTCTTTTAGTCTCTTCCTTTTTAATTTTTCCTCTGTAAGTATAACATTGCCGTAATTAGCTGAAGTAGAGTAAACCAGAAGAAGTCGATGAAGAAAAAAAGTTTGGTTTCGTTTTCAAAGCAAGTGTGCTTCTCTATTATTGTGCCAATGTTTCTTGCACATTTATTTCACGTGTTTGTTTGTCTTTTTAAATGACGTTTCAGGCATTTTTTTTATTTGCACAAATTGTTTCCGCACCGTGCATTTGAACATCTTTATGGCAGATAATTCCCTTAAGGCGTATTGGATTGAAAAAAGCTCTCCAGAGTTTAGAACGAAAAAAATTCGAAAAGTCCTTTTTTTTTTCCTTTCCATCTTTAGGTTTACTATATTTCTGCTAATAACTGCAATATTGAAGTTTTGTACCTGTAAAAGACTCTTCTTTGTCATCTCCTGCATCTCTTTTCAATTTCGTTTCTATCAGGAACCATCAATCAAAACAATCACAATAAACAATGACTCAGAATTTTTTTCTGTTGGTCTGCTTGTCTTTCTGGCTAGTTATAAATGTATTTATCGCACATTGGAGCCACACCAATGGAACTAAATGGCGGGAATTTCCAATATTTACGTTTCATCATGTCTTTGTTCTTTTTAAATCATCTCCCAAAAGATTTTTTTTCAATTTTAAAGTAATTTATTCTGAATTAGCCTTCAAACTCACGTTTGGCATCATTAACGATTGTTTTTGGGGAAATGTTGACTTTTTTCTACTGATCACTACAAAGCAAAGGGACAAAAAAGGATATGTATTCAATGATGAAACTAACTGGACCAGCCTTGCTTTTCTATTCAACAATCATTTTTATTTTATTTTTCCCTTTTCCGTTCTTTCTTTTTCTTTTGACAGCAATGAAAGGCAAGAGAGACTGGTTCGTTTTGTAATAAGATCGTAGGTTTAGCAAAGACGGAGGAATACGATATACTGTTCATACTTTTGAATCAATTTTCATGATAAAAATAACAAAGCTCAATAAAGACAGAAAGAACGAAAGAAAGAAAAAGATAGACAGTGTAAGAAATAAACAAAGTGGACTATAGAGTGCTTAAAACTAATGTATATATCTCATATATATATATATATATATATATATATATATATATATATATAGTGTGTGTGTGTGTGTGTGTGTGTGTGTGTGTGTTGGGGAATGGATATATATGATCTTACAGTTTGATTATAAAGTCGTTAAATCATATAGAATTTCTTATTTGAAATGTTCTCCTGTCATCACGTGGTTAATGTATCACTCAAACGTAGACAAAATAAATTCAATAAACGATTAAAGAGAATCGGGCTGCTGCAGGAATCGTAACTGCAACTGATAGGGTAGCCACTTCAACGTAGCTAGACAGTTTTGTTTTTTTCACGTGTCAATCACATGGTATTTCTGACAATATTCTTCGTTTCAATGTTGTTACAAACGCAATTTCTGTTTTGAAGGCTTTAAAGGGTCTTTGATTGATAACTGATTAGGAAACAAAAAGTTTTATTACAGAAACAAGAGCAGTTGAAAGCTTTGAAAAACTGTATAAGCAACGTCTTAGTTTTTGTACCATGTCTCAACTTTTTCGTTGGTTCAGTCAACCTTCTTACTCAAGATTTCCTGATTTTTCATTTTTTTTTTTGCACAATTCATCTTCCCTATTCCGACCATTTTCCTCATTTAATTCACCCTCCTCACACTCTCTCTTCCTCTCTGCCTCTCTAACTCTATTCTCTTTTCACTCTTTATCTATCAAGCTGATGAAGATCGGTAATTTTCCGCTCCCCTTAATCAATTTTTTTTATCCGTTTTGAGACCTTTTTTTCTCTCCAATTCATTCTTTCTTAATCTTTCTCCCTGACCAGTCCTCTATCTCTCTTCATATCTTCTCTGTAAATCGACTTTTCTTGATTCTACACGACTTGAGAAATTTCTCACGAACAAAATTCTGCATTCCCCAATCTCTTGACACCTTCGCTTCCACATGGGAAACTTTATTCTGCTCCCCTTATTTTATTAAGTAAATCTAATGAATATAGATGGGCATTAATTTTCTACTGTTTACCTTAGTACACACGCATATATATATATATATATATATATATATATATATATATATATATATATATATATATATATACATCATAAGTCGTCCAGTGCCTGACGAAAGCCCTCCACGTCTCTTTCCATACATATAAATGATTGATTCGAATGAAATCATGTCAATATATATATATGTGTGTGTGTGTGTGTGTGTGTGTGTGTGTGTTTGTATGTCTGTGTGTGTGTGCATTATATATATATATATATATATATATATATATATATATATATATATATATATACATATATATATATATATATATATATATATAATTTGTGTGTACGTGTGTGCGTGTATGAATGCGTATACTATGACTGGACCATGCGAACGAGGATGTTTGAAGGGGCTCTGTGTCCACTGCCACAAGTCGAGGGAAAGGTCGACGCAATAAAAGTACTAGGTTTCCCACAAGATAGTGACTGGTGACTGTATGAGACACTGGGGTTTCTCTCCTCTACCACTTCTCCTACCGATTCCACACTTGTTTTCAGTGGGAAAGGGTACTTGGAATATCTTATGGTATTATATTTATTAGTCCCTCATTCCCACTTCTCATTTGCAATAGCCAGTTCCAGGAGGTACCTGAGTCTCAGCGGTGAAGATCGATTCTGGATAAGCCGATCGTTTGTGTAATCCCTGTATTTTATTCACGGAGTCGACTCAGTTAGAGACAGCAGTTCTGCCTACGGGATTCCTCGGGAAAATATATGCACAACACCCAGACAACAAATCTGTGTGAAATCCTCTGAAGAAAAAAAATCAAGCAAACAATCACTCTGGGGTGGCAAGTCTTTGGGAGAGCAATCTCAACCTTGAAGAACTACATAATCCCATTTGTCCTATAATGAAGAGTATGCAACCAATGCATCCTCCTGATAGTCACTTACGGAGCTGAAACATGGGTCCTAACCAAAAGACAGACCTGCAGACTGACAAGTATGCAACGTGCACAAGGAAGAATTACAAGATCACAAGACGGCATAGTACATAGGGGAGGAAAAACAGGAGTCTGAGACATCCATTAAAAGAATCCATTAAACGACTCAAATGGCGAGTGGCTGGTCATGTTGCAAGACTGGCAGACAATCGATGGACATCACAACTCACAACGTTGATCCCAAGAGATCATATGCAAAACCGATTGCAGAATATAAGACAGAGAGAGGATCTAGACAGGTTCAGAAAGTAATGATGATGATGATGATGATGATGATGATGATGATGATGATGATGATACTCTTGCTTTGGTTGAGAAGTTACTTGAATATAAGAATACAAATAAACAAAAATTGAAACACAGCAGCTTATTTAGATCAAGAATAGGGAATATCCCATGTTATTGAATCATCTGCCAGTTATGTTTTTACAGTACTGATGTGAATACTGGTAAGAGCTATGAGAATAACAGACGTGACCCAGGCTAAAGGATTTGGAAAACATGTGTAACTTTATCAATCACAAGAACTGATAGTGATAGGTGAAACAGGTAAAACAATAATAGCAAAGACGGTAAGGAACTACCCATCTACGATATTCTTGTTGATTCAGTAGCATTGAAGATTGTATCGACTCAGCTCTAAGAACTCTATTACCAGACTATGGGCTGCAAAATAAGAGAGAAAGATCGTGACCAATACGGATTGCAACAAAATTGTAGAAAAGGCAAATGCTGGATTGTATTAGGAGACCTGAACCCACGTATCAATAAGAGAAGTGAAAACAAACACAATCGAACCATCATGAATGATTCAGGACACACGGAAAAAAAAATGACATGCAGACGGTGACGTGAAAAGCACTTGAAATCAGTGACAGAGTCGATGCAGAATTTGCATGCGCCCTGGGTGAGATTAAAACACGAGCATTGTATTTATGCACCGTGAGCTAGCGCTAAAATGTGCACTCCCAGTTGAATATTACTTTCCTTTTTTTCTATTGCTGAATTTAGAGTTTGTTTAGTTGTTTGCATACATATATCTACCTCAGTGTATATATATATATATATATATTTTTTTTTTTTTCCATTCAACTTTGGCCTTCCAAACTCCAACGAAACTTAAGGTGTATTGGTGAAAGATGCATTGGCTATTACAGTCTCAAAACATTGAAATGTACCAAGTAGCCTCGATGCTTTTCCTTTCTCCATGTTGTGAATTTTTCCGCAAAATTCTGTTAAATCTACATTACTTCCCGTTAAATATGTATATATATATATATATATATATATATATGTATATATATATATATACATATATATATATATATATGAATATATATATGTATATATATATATTTTTATATTAGATGTAGATATAGATATATAGATATATATAATTTGAAAGAAATGCAGTCCACCCCATGTGATTTTGACATCTCCCCCTCTCTCTCTCTCTCTACATATATATATATATATATATATATATATATATATATATATATATATATATATATATAAGAGAGAGTGAGAGAGAGAGAGAGAGAGGGTTGAGATAAAGAGTGGTAGATTCTTATATAATGTGTCTCTTCGTCATGAGACAACATCAAAGTGAAATGAACTGCGGTATTATAGTATTTGAAGAGAAACTCAGTAATTATATACCTATGTTATAATTCTGCCTGCATTTTTTTAATCGACTAAAGATTTATTTCAATTTATTCCCATGATGAAAGCATTAGCGTCCGACATTCTCGCTGTATTGACTAAGAATAATAGAGTTTAAGGTTAATGAATTGAGTCAAACATCTCTTATGTGCAAGCTTTTAGTCTGGCTCTGAACCTGTAATTGGGCAAATTTCAACACTGAATCAATTTCTCGTAGCCAGCGGATGCATGTAGAGAGAAACGAGAGAAATCGTTGATGAGGACACTTCACAAAGTATGTAAACAGATGGGACCCAACAATTGAGGAATGATGAATCGGCTTGGAATACCGTTAGCCACCCTGCATCGGTTTCTGACCCGGGGAGAATGATGGGACGAATAAATTAGAGATCTTAACCTTTTCGTTTCAGTTGTTTCGAAGCAGATGTTGTGAAATACCAAGATCACGATCAAAGACTTATTTGTAATGTTAATAGATTATAATGCATATAGTTGTTGAAAGGACACAAGATCAAACGAAAGATTGTTGTTTTTTTTTCAATGAGCTTTTACTGAATCGGAGATAAAGCATGTAATTGTCTCGGTACTTCAAAAGTTATGTTTGACCATTTTCACGACCAGTAAGCCCAAAAGCTATCAGAGGTTCAGGTTTGCTCCTATCTGAGATCAAAGCAATTCATTGTGGAGTTTTCTAGATGAAACCATGTAACTAAAAAAAACAAAAAACAATTGCCATTAATCTATATTGGAAAAATGTTTGAGCTAAAAAAACAACCTCAAGCTTTTTTTAAATGAGCTTGCTCGTCAGAAGGAAGACTTTGATTGAATGTGAATGCATGTAAGCCTATATTTTGTGTGCGTGTGTGCATTATTTACAGATATCCATTCAACTTTCAATGAAAGATTGATAATAAATTAATCACCATTAAAGGTGTGCCTGCATTGTGATTGAATTTCTATTGGTCACAATGTTGATAATATAGTTATATAAGGACTAACTGGACTCATGGAAATTCAATTGGTATCCCAATTCCATGTTGCTGATAGACGAGCAACCTACATATCCACTAAAGCCATCGTTCGACTGCATGAATATAGATTAACATTAACGTGGAAAATTAAAGTTTGAAGAAACGAAAAATACATTTAACATTACATTCTTACTACATTTCAACAAGACTGCTGTCGCTTCAAAGTTTATATATTGATGTTAATAATCCATCTGCACCAGTTTCACCCAGAGCTACTGACAGTTGACCATGGCCGAAAATAGGTATAACCTGGTCGTTTGAAGTAATCTGAGTCATTAATTGAAGAAAAATACCGGTTTAGTTTGTTAAAAAGATCGTGAAATAATACATGATATCCCTTTTGCAAGTTCGAACATTTCTAAGGCAACGATGAAACGAAAATAAAGAGGACGCGGACTGTGAGAACCGAACTCACACCCACCAGCCAGAAACAGTCAATTCGTAAAAAAAAAAAAACAACTGAAAATTTGGATATAAATAAAAAATAATTAAAATTAATAATACAGGCAGTGCTTCATCCAGATGAGAATAAGTTGAAATTGAAAATAAATTAAAAATCGTTTTTTCTCTTGTTTTAAATTAGTTTAACGCATCAATATTTTTCAGGGGGAAAATAAAAAGAAAAAAAGTTCCAAGATTGACACTTATGACTAGGAGTTAAACAGATAAATTACATTGATTTTCGATATGAATAAGATAAAGACAAACGGAAGACGCTGAGAGTCTTGATGAGAATCTTTATCATTCACCGAAATAAAACATTCGTCAAAGATACGGCAGTAATTACGTTTGTTTATATCAACCTACAAAAAGTTGTATTTAAAACTTTATATTGTCAACAATTCCATTTATTTGAGCAAGTTGATCAAATGTCCAATGAGCCCCTGCTTACCAATATATATATATTGACTCTATTAAGTTTGACTTCACAACATCCACTGACTCCATAGCCTTCTTAGACACACGCATATATATAGATGACAACAGAAACCTCCATACCACCCTCTACACAAAACCCACAGACACCCACAATTACCTCCACTCCAAATCAGCCCATCCCCAACACTTAAAAAGGAGTCTACCATTTTCACAAGCTCTTAGAATTAGAAGAATCTGCTCCACCAATAGTGAACTTAACAGACACAAACATAACCTAATACAATATTTCACCTAACGAGGTTATCCACTAGATGACACAAAAAAACAAATAAAAAAAGCGACTGGAATACCCAGAGATCAAACCCTTTTTCTGTCCCACAATAACAAACCCAACCGCATACCCCTTATAACAACCTTCAACAACACACTCCCACCCTTAGCACACATCATCAATAATAGATGGAACATTCTCACGATCAAAACAGATCTAAAAGAAACATTCACAGACCCATGTGTTATCTCCTACCGCAGACCCAAAAAACATCAGAGACATGATTAGTAGCAATACTATCGTTAACAATAAAGTCGTACACAAAAATACACCTAGAACAATTAATTTCTGCACACCTTGCAACATAAGAAACAGTCTATGTTGCAACCACCTCAAGCACACCAACACATTCACAAGCACCACCACAAAAGTGAGTTACCACATATACCACAATAGCAACTGCCGCAGTAAGAACATTATATACCTTCTAGAGTGCAATAGGTGTAAGTTACAGTACATTGGCAAGTCCGAGTGGCAATTTAATATTAGACTCAACAATTATAGACATAGGATTAAGTCAAAAAATAATCGTAGCCCACTCTCTGTAGAACTACATTTCCGCACACCTGACCACAATTTTGCCACTGATGCTACCTTCACCATCATAGAAAAAATAGAAAAAACTACTCCAATTGACATAACTAAAGTTCTAGAAAAACACGAAGACATGTGGATCAACAAACTTAAAACCCTATACCCTAATGGATTAAATACTAAACTGAACAACCCGCACCACACAGAACACTAATACACACAACTCCTACCATTAATATCCTCACACCCACATCTTAGACACACTCAATAATGGAAGCTTCAAAGTCACCTAGACCCATAGGAAAAACTTCACCTTAGCCTGTTACAACCCCTGTCCAATTCTTAGCTAAAACACTTTCAGCAACATCTTCAGTAACTTTTAAGGTTGATACCTATGTAGCTCCTTGACTCCACCACCCCTCCTTCTATACTATCCCAAACATACCAAAAAACCCACCTCCCCAACACTACCCCCCACCTTGACACACTCTGCCCTCCCCAAGTCCAACTGCTGCTGCTTTACCAAAATCCCTATACCTGCTGGTCATTCTTACATTCAGCATGAGGCCTCTTGTAGCCCTGACAACAAAACCTACCCACAATGCATAGCCGCTGACAGTGGACTCTGGTTCCACATGGTACATTTTAATTCACACTCACACAACACGCACCACTGATGATGAGAGAAATCTCGAAACATGTATGGACTATTGACAAATAAGGATTAATAAACCTTACCACCAAAAACTTCACTCCCGAGTCTGTCTCACTCTCTAAAGTACACATTATATATATATATATATATATATATATATATATAGTATATGTGTCTGGGTGACTTTGAAGCTTCCATTATTGAATGTGTCTTAGATGTGGGTGTGAGGATATTAATGATAGGAGTTGTGTATGTTAGGGTTCTGTGTGGTGAGGGTTGTTCAGTTTAGTATTTAATCCATTAGGATATAGGGTTTTAAGTTTGTTGATCCACATGTCTTCGTGTTTTTCCAGAACTTTTGTTATGTCAGTTGGAGTAGTTTTTTCTATTTTTTCTATGATGGTGAAGCTAGCGTCAGTGGCAAAATTGTGGTCAGGTGTGCGAAAGTGTAGTTTTACGGGGAGTGGGCTATGATTATTTTTTGACTTAATCCTATATCTATAATTGTTGAGTCTAATTAGACTCAACAAATATAGACAAGAATGCATGGGGACTAATTACCTAATCTCTAAATGAATTGATTGGTATGCTATACATGTTTCTGGAGGTGTATGGTGTTTGATGCGTGAGGTTATACCTTCCATTGGTTAAAAAGTTTTCGTAGATAAAAAGAATTACCATGAGATATGTTGCTTTGGTAGCAAAAAGTGGAGTCAAGGAAAGGATCTCTTCTAGGTCATTTTGATGTGTTGGACTTTGTTCTGTTGGTCGTGAAGTCTGTTCTAGTTTGTGACAAGATATGATAGCAGCAGCAGTAGGAGGTCTTGGAGAAGCCATAAGAGGTCAAGGTCCTAGTGTATTTGTTTTATGATCAGATACTGTAGGAAGGTTAGTGATGGTACTGATGGTGAGATAATGGAGGTCAAGGAACTTCATATATGGTCTCCTTACAGGTCATAGAAAATCAGCCGGTTATGAGTTTTACGAACAAAAAAAACATACAAAGGTTTTAATAGGAAAGGG
Organism: Thysanoteuthis rhombus; assembly: GCA_963457665.1. Taxonomy (NCBI): domain Eukaryota; kingdom Metazoa; phylum Mollusca; class Cephalopoda; order Oegopsida; family Thysanoteuthidae; genus Thysanoteuthis; species Thysanoteuthis major. The sequence goes on along the minus strand of OY735211.1, from coordinate 8,082,998 downwards.
TCCGTGCGACTGTAAAGTGGAAGGACTATGATTTTGAAATCTGTGTGCTTGGGGTTGAAAAGTTTAGTGTCAAGTCCATTAAGGAGGAGAATTCTAAGTCTGTTGATTCACATATTTTCATGTCTCCCTGCTATTTCTGTTATGTCTGTGGGTGTATTTTTCACTATTTTTTAATGATTGTGAATCTGTCATCCGTGGAAAGATTCTGTCGGGGCACGAAAATGTAGTTCTACGGGGTGGACTGGGATGGTTTCATGATTTAATTTCCTGTGTATAGTTATTAAGTTTAGAGTTGAATTGCCATTTGGAATTGCTTATTTATTGAAATTTGCATCCATTGCACACTGGGAAGTATATAATATTTTTGTTATGACGTTTATAGTTAAGGTATAAATAAAAAGAGTAATTCGTTTGTTGCTTGGATGGAAGATTTTGGTTGTTTTAGGGATATTGTTTTATGAGCCTTTGTTGTTTATCACTGTATTGCTGTTAATCAAACCTTTGATGTTCTGAGGTTTGCAGTAGGCGATGACACATGATTGTACAAATATTTTTTGCGTTCTGTGTGTGAGTATACTCCATCTCTTGTTTATTATATGCGCTACGGGCAGGAGTGTGCTTTTGGAAATGGTTATAAGTAGTATGCTGTCAGGTTTATTTCTAAAGTGTAAGGTTTCTTCTTGAGGTAATAAAGTGTTTTTTTTTTCTTTGGTTATTTTTATCTTCTAGTGAATATCCTTGTTTGGTGGAATGTTGCAGTATGTTGTTGTGTCAGTTGAGTTCACTATCTGTAGAGCAAATTCAACTAATTTTGAGGGCTTGTGAAAATAGTAATTTTTTAGGTATTTTGGATAGGCCGATTAGAGTGATTTGTTGTGAGTGTCTATGGGTTTAGTGTAAAAGGTGATTAGGAGGTTTCTTTTGTGCGAAGAGTTTATACACATATAATTATACATCGTATTAGACTCTTATTCGAGATGATCTCCCGTCGTTACGCGGTTAATGCATCATCAACCATAGGCAACGTAAGTAGAATAAGCAATTGGAAAAAATAGAGCAATAGATAGGGTAGCTGCTCCAACGTAGCGATGCTCCATTGATGTAAACAGCCACCTATAGAAGGAAGACACAAATTTCGTCTTTCGCACCAAATTCTCATCTCGGTTATTCCCGCTCGATTCGTCTCTTTCAACGCCATAGACATGTAATTGTGAGAGCATTGTTATGTTGAAGGGCAGGTATTACATGAGCTGTCTACTGACGGGGGATCATGCCACATAAGTTTCTATACAATATACCACGATTTATTTATTCTGTCGGACCAAATAAGTCAATATCTTAATTATATATATATATATATATATATATATATATATATATATATATATATATATATATATATATATATATATATACACACACATATATATATAGTCTAGAAAGCTTTACAGCTTTAAACACTAAACACGTTAAAAAAAATTAAATTTTCTTTTGTCACTTGAGTCTCAATAACTGACACTGAAATTGTGGTTCTAAATCTTTATCAATCATCAAAATAAAACATTTTCGGATGATGCAGCTGTAATTTCATTAGGTGATATTGACCTAATAAAAAGTCATATTCCAAATATCAACTATTTCATTAATTTGAGCAAGATGATTACATTTCCGTTCAACTTTATTTGAAATAACCCCCTTTGCTTCACGTATAATGGATCCCTCAATATAGAAAGCATGAATAGAATAAAAAGCAGCACAATATTTCTTGAAGTCTCAATTCTATTATAGGTAATTTCAAGTAATATAACGTAATTGTATAAATATATTAATGTGGAAACAATGTATAGTCCGACTGTAATAATCATAAACTCACAATGCATCTTGGAAACTCTATCTGAAATGATCCCTTGTTAATACACAGTGAATGTATCATTTGACATAAAAAGTATAAAAAAAATAGGTGAAGAAAATGGATATATAATCAAATTGTTTCCTTTAATTGTTTATTCTATTGATGTTGCCATTTTCTTTCTTTCACATGCAAGTGCACAAAATTACATACCACACACTCATACGTGTGTGTATATATATATATATATATATATATATATATATATATATATATATATATATATATGTTTATATTCAGATATAAATATTACACGTCCAATAGGAACCAGAAATTGAGTTTTCATTGCTTGAACTTCAGTCCGATATGCTGACTCCTGAATTCATCTAATAAGTACATAATTCATGTCAAGAGTTACGCGGTACAGTCAGGCATTGGTCCTGTCACCTCTTCTTCGCAGCCTTCGATTTGGAGAGTGATTTATCCTCACACAAACCCTTCCGTCTCTTCTGTCCTGTGTGTTTCTCTCGAAACGCCAATTCGATTTTAGATCAATGCGCTACATGCCGCCTGATCAGTCACTGGCGACAATTGCAAGTGTGTATAAATTACACATGGAAATTCCCAACAGAGCAAATATTGCTAGAGGCTCTGACGATTTGCCCACGTCAAATGTCTCCGGTCAGTTTAGCTTAATTATCCTCGGCATTTGCGAAGTGCAGACAGACAAGACAAAGTATGCCCAAAGCATCACAGGAGAAAATTGACTTAGCAAAGCAATGATTATGATCTTAATACTATGCTCAGGACGTTGTGCCTACTACACATACTGATTTATACACGCAAGATTGATAACTGTATTGGTATGAATGATGGTTAATCCAACTACATGAGACTGAAATGACAATATCAGATGGCCGGAGTAAAATCGATTATTTTATTTTGATGCTCTGCCAAATCTTTTTTTGACAAAGTCAAGTTTGGCAAATCGTCAAAATTGGAGAATCATCTATACAGCAGGCTTTTTGTTATTGTCATTTGAATTTCACACACAAAATGTGTACATATTTACTTTGTATATTTACTCTATATATGTACTTTATATTTCTCTCCCCCTCTTATCTTTCATCTCCCCCTCCACTCTCTCTTTTCTTTACTTACCTCTCTCCTTATATTTACGTAAATAAAATTATGGAAATTTAAAAAAATAGTATCAACTATACTATCATATACCTTTGAAAAATATCGATGATATTTATTTAGTAAATCTGATTTTGACATTTTTTTTTCAAGTCAAAAATCATCTCAAGTTGTTTTGATATGTGATCAAGCATAAAGTCTTGAGAGTTTCTCTTTCCAACCTCTACTTTGGATATAGCTTTATATTTTCAATACATCTGAATCTCAAGTGACGGGTGTACTTTCTACACAGTCTTCCCTAAATTTTAACACGTATCTTAATAGTGCACTTTTTATCAGGCACTTTTATATCGATGAATAAACTCTGGCAAAGAGATTACCGAGAATGGTTGAGTCGTTTCGAAGCAGGATTTCACAAACCATTCCTGAGAACTCGTGGCAATCATCGAAATAATGGCAGAATCTTCAACGAGCCTTTCACAAGTAACCAAAGAATCGAGATAAGGCGAACGTTTACATCAATGGAAATAAACGGTGGTACGCTCAAAAACGGAATTTAATTGGAATGTATTCTTTTTTAAGTGGATATGAATATTTGTCACTGATTATATGTGATAACACAATGTAAACTATAAGCAATAGCTAAATATTTAAATTTTTTGTCGATTTTATTCAATTCAAAAGATCAATGTTTGTTCCTGGTTGTATTTAGAATTATGGTTCTGTAATATTTAAATCATCTACCTCTATTTCAAAAACAAATAAAAACGAAATATCTTTTAAGCCTCGATTTTACGATGTAGAGTAAATTTTCAATGATCATTATTCTGAATGAAAGTTATATCATGAATAACTTGATCTAAACAACATAAATTGAATGAGTAATTAATAACTGTGTAACAACGGGAGACCATTCAAGATAAGAGTTTTTGTATGATGTAACGCAAAGTATAATCATTCTGTCGGATCATATATATATATTTATATATATATATATATATATATATATATATATAAATATATATATATATATATATATAAATATATATATATATATATATATATATATATATATATATATATATATATATACATAAATTTTTAAATGCATAGTTGTGTTGAAAAGAAAAGGATAAACACGATGAAAAATTTGGAGTGAAAGCAATTATTTGGAACTCTGTAATAATATCGGCAGCTATATAGCTCAATGTTTATAACCACGGTACGATGAAGTTTCTAATATATATATATATATATATATATATATATATATATATATATATATATATATATATATATATATATATACATATATATATATATATATATATACATATATATATATATATATATATATATATATATATATATATATATATATATATATATATATATATATATATATATATATATATATATATATATATATATTAGTAGCTCAGCCCCTTCGACAACACATTACAAACTAATACTTTAATTTTCTCTCAATTTTATAGAGGGTTGAGTGCGCACAATTTCCATATTCGATAATCAAACACATCGAAAAGCAATTTGTAATGCTGTGAGATAAATGTACTTGATAGAAAATCTCATGACATTTTGATAACTGATTTGATCTTATCAAAATTAATCTATGATTTAATAACCAGATTGACAAGATGACAACTTTTTAACCGTAATCATAATGTAAATGAATCTGAATCAAAATGAAAAAAAATCGCTAAATATTTCAAATCTCCTCATCTGATGAGCGGAGCAAACAGTATATACTTTCGTATTCCTAATGAATTACTGCAAAGGACACGATTTGGCTTCTGGCAAACAAAAACCTAATTAAAAAGACTGAGCATTATTGATCTAAAAATCTTTATACGCAAACACTAGATAAAAGCTTACAATGTAAAATCAATCAACTTCCTTTCTTTTGTTAACTGGGTCAGATCCCACTGGTACACTCGACCTGGATATAAAATCTCGTTTAAACAGATAATAGAACAAATGTAACATTTCAAGTTTCTTATATAAGTGGTTCAGACTGTTACTAGTCCGGATACATAATTACGTAGATAAATGTTAGAACATTTAAATAGCATAAATTGAGAAACAGTATCTAAACTAGTCTGTTTTAAGAAGTGATGATTGAAAAAAAGAAGGGAGAATATCAGAAGCTGTCAACATACGTTTAAGCTGTTTATGTAAGGCACACAGGAGCTATAGGGCTGGAAATTCAAGCATCTTCTCCTTAACAAATCTAAAAAAACGTTTTCGTTGGTTTATTCCTTTAAATCACATGCTTGCTCGTAGGTCTCAAGTTGATGGGTTGAATTTGAAATGTACATTTTTACTTTATCAACATTTTAGTTCGTGTCTGCCTGTTTTTTTTTTTTTTAATTTAAGATTTTTGGTAATCACCAGTCGAAAATAGTGAAAAAAGTAACCCCTATATTGATCACCATTTTTTCCAATTTTTAATTGATCACCCCCTGCAAGACATGCAGCGAAAAACATAAGCTGTATGACCGTTTCTTATGAGTAATTTACCAGTCCTATACTTCTCATGATTTGATCAAAAAGGAGATCGATTAGACTGTGTTTGGTACGAATTTCGCTAGAATGTTTCGCCTATCTAAACGATAGATTTTGAGTCATGCCATTGTTTTCAATATTATGGTCAGAATAAGCAGAAGGGAATCGTTAGTAAATATCAATAGGACATTTTTAACAGTGATTGTCTTTGATTTTCCTGTCTTTTCCAATTCTTTCAAAGATGATTTTCTCTGAGATGAATTTGCAGTCGCCTTTACTATTTCTGACCTTTTCTTGTCTGTCTTTCTGTCTGTCCGCCTTTTTGTTGTTGTCCTTCTTTTTCTACACTGTCAGCCAAACTGCAAGTTATATTGTCAACATTGGAGTCTTCAGTTCTTAAGATGCTGCTTATGGTTGGCTCTATCACACGTACAGATCACATTATTGAGGCTGCAGAGGCTGATAATTTAAACATCCACTCCTTATCATGTCTACAGAAAAGTGTGGGTTAATTTTTGTCTAGGGTCTGGGGAATCCCATTGAAAATAATTTTTTTAGTATGGGGTCGGTTGGGGGCAGTCTGGTAAATTGATTCCATTTGTTTTTTGAAAATTCTGATATTTTTTAGTAATCAATGCCAAAATAAAAAAAGGCTGAGAGAAGTAACCTTTTGATTGATCACCCCTTCCCCCGAAGTATTAGTTGTTCACTCTAAAATGCAATGCTGCCAAAATGCTTTGGTGATATGGAAGTTTCTATTGAGAGACTAACAAGATAGTTTTTCTTCTTATTTTTTGAAAATCTGTCTTTGCAAGGACAAAGGTGACCCTCACAGATTTATTGTGTATAGGGAGGGAGGTCACGTGACAAATATCATCTGGATATAGCCAGATCGCTGCCAAGCCATTGATATCAAACGAAATTTTCTTTCAATGAAACTTTTCTCAATAAAAATGACGGTAACTTGTTTTATTGATCAATTCACCATCGATTGTTATTATTCAAAAATATGATAGATATTAAGTTTTTAAGAAAATTTGCAGAGCAAAGATCACCTCCTCACAATGCACACAAATACTCAGACACCTCGGTCTTGTTAAGCTATTGTACACCCATTCCCTCATTATAAAATAACGCAAATATCTTTTGATCTGAATTTCCAATGTTTTGTTCTTAATTACCTCAGGTTACACTTGTATCTTCTGGGTATCTGACTATGTCGCACAACAGAATTAATATTTCTTGAGTGAAATAATCGATGATAAATTAAACTCATAGGATTGTCGAACCTGTACCATTGAGAACTAATGTTTGAAGCATCATCAGGAACTCATTTGAGAAATTTTGGATCTGACAGTTTTGCATACGCTGACTTTGAATTTTATTGATCCATTCCAGTTTAACGGGGTTTTTTTTTGTATCAAGGATTAACATCTTTATTTATAACAGCCTGGGTGTCTGTGAACATCAGCAATGAGTTGATCTGTGATGATATTACTATTGCTATTATGCTTCACCAATGCCAATATTCTGATTAATTAAAATTAATGTAAATATCAATTAATAAGAGATTTTGAGATTGAAGTAAGATTCGGAATTAATGGCTAAAGAAAAGAAATGATGCTAAAACAAGTCCCAAAAGGACTATGTTGGAAACATACCTCTAATTTCATTCGAGAAAGTCACGAATTTTGCAGGAATTTTTATTTGTTTTGGAAAATTGTAACTCAAACTAATTCAAACTTTCATCACTTTTCATCTAGTGAGCGAATAGTGATCAAATTGAGTATTTCTTCCTCAGCAAAACCCTCTCCATCATTTAGAATAACTCTGTGCACTACTGAAATTCCCATGACCTCCGTACTGTTGTATAAAATTATAGAATTCGTGATGAAGCTTGATAATTTGAAGAGTTCAGGGAAACCTTTTGGAGAGTAAGTCAGCTTGAATATCGATTTATTGTCTCGTACCGTATTTGGCCAGGACAATTATATTATTGTGGGAAATGTATCATAAGTTTGAATCCTTGAAATATTTGATTAGTTGTTGGATATTTGCAGGTTTGATTTGACTTTTGACGGCTCTATGCAGAAAACGAACCCAAAAACAGGGCCTCGACTATTTTGGTATATAGTTTCGATTAATTGAGTCTTGATTTAGTGATTTGAAAAGTGTCAACCCACAGAGTGGCTCAGGGTAACAAAGTATCAGAGCGGCTAGAAATGACTATCAATTAGCCATGTTGACAACGAAGTTACTTAAAATAGATACTGAATGATCTGCCTGTTCTTGGAATTATTCACATGACCCCTTTTCTAGGCTCTCATGGTATAATAACGTCAACTAATGAACAAAGTACATGTGCCAGCAAGCCTGGAGGTCTTTACAGGATGTTCTTAAAAAAGGTATTCACTGAACTCACGAAAGCAAACGGCCACAAGTACAGTGTATCAAAACAATTTTGTCAGGTAATCATTAGTCCACGGTGAGGAATCCTCTCTAGAAACATTCTAAAACATGTTTTTCTATTTGATTATAACTATTTTGTAGCATTGTACTCCATTCTGATCTTTTTACTGGTCATACTGAAGAACATGAATCATTTTACTTATTCAAAATAACACCTGAGTAACGCTTAATATACTTCTAAGCATAGTTGTTAATAAAATGGTTGGTCGTGGTCTGACTGATTTATTTGTTTATTTCAAATTTTGTGAAGTCATAAAGGTGCAGACTGAATGACAAAATAGAGGCATGTCGTATTGTTATCCTAAAAAATGACCAGAAACCTAAAATGGCAAAGTATTTGACATCCACTGTGATTTCAACGGGGGAAACAATTTTGATATTTAAAAAGAATCAAAGAAGAGCCATGAGAATATATTTCATCATTCAAAAATCTCAGAAATGAGAAACATAAGCATTTTTGAAGCTAAATATCAGACGACAAAATTCTTAGTCGTCAAGGATATAAAAGACTAGTTTAGACGTGCCGTTGGAAATGACGGCATATTTGAAACATATTGGTATACATATTGTATATGACATACGTGGATGATATAAATTTGCATTTTGATTACCCTGGAGAATAGCATTTTGTTGATCACAAGTTTTTTCCTTCATATTTTTCTGTTTTGTTTTTATTAATTTTTGTATTAGATGTAGTATTTTATTGATGTATTCCAACAATTCTAATTTATTACGGCAGTTGTGTCCCTTATTGTGACAGAGGATAAACACTCATTGCTACTATCATTTGTGCAGATATTAATAGAATATTGTGGATACTACTCATCACTCTTTTTCTAGTTCGGGACTGTACGAAGTGTTGGTAAATAAACACGAAGAGCACAGAAGGTAGGTTCACCGGAGCCCACCACATTTTTTGTGACCTGTTTTTCCTTGAACATTAAAGTGTCTATTTTATTATTCTGCCTTATCTAGAGCTAGAATAATGTTCCATGGTGTTCATTTTAACCATATATGAGAGGAGATAAGGGGTAAACGGTGTGTAATCTGCTCCACTCGATGATTGAATAGAGAAATAAAACCTAATCGGGCTTCTAAATATAGGCACGAATACAACATCATTAAATTTACACCAGCTCATATATATATAAAATCAAGTGACAAATATATATATATATGTGTGTGTGTGTGTGTGTGTGTATGTGTGTGTGTGTGTGTGCGTGTGTGCATGTGAGGGTGTACATGTGAGGGTGTACGTATCAGCAGTAGCAGCCTTTGTAAGTCCATTGCAGAACCAAGGCCTTTGTAATCTCGTGATTGCAATAATCCATGCTATGTCGTACCGGCAATTTTTTTTCGATTTAGTTTTCTCATTATGTATTTTGTCTTTTTTCTATTTCGTTAACTGACCCTATTGGTTAACATTTTGCCCTATCACACTATATATCCTTCCTATCTCCATAATTTTTTGCCTGATTACTCGTGCGACATCTTTTACCCAGGATTTTTCTCGAATCCATCAATATATATATATATACATGTGTGTGTGTGTGAGTGTGTGTGTGTGTGTGTCTGTGTGTGTCTATGTGTGTACGCGTGTGCACATGTGTTCGTATGTACGAGTGATTATTGATATTTATACGTATATATGCGTGAATAAATTGAGTAAGAAAAAGAAAAGTGACACCTTTTTGGTCCAAACTAGAACTCTCACCTTTTTGGAATAGTCAAACACTCTGTGCAGAAAGCACCGTCGGTCAAGACATGACATGATATAAACTGATGAGCTGCTGCTGCTGTTCCACTCTTTTTGAACATGCCCCCACACACGCACTCACAAGCATAAGTATGCATATGTATAAATGTATGTTCGATGTGATTTTATAAATCTTCTTCTGTACTTCTTTGAAAACATTTGTAATACTACGACCATTTGATCAGGATAAGGACATCATTATCATAAATGCAACACAGTACCTCACAAAATCATCAGACTTTGATGTTTTCCTCTCACAATGTGAAAATGTCCGATCCATGCAGATCAAAGGGCATCTCTTAGTTATAAGATCGTCGCCAAGTGATGCAAACGAATATTAACCCCACAGAAGCAGCATACCAGAAGGGTTTGCACATCTCACGGTTTCTTTCAGCAAAGTTGCCTTATAGATTATCAGATTGTGCTGAAATTCGATATTCGATACTGTTGTTCCGAGGCATAACTTTTGTATACTTCGTATATGAAAAGGGCTTCTACGTTGGCTATTGTTTCTGCAGTTCCAGCTAAAAAAACTGATCCTCTACCATTTCCAGTGCAGAGATTCCAAATCAATCTCATCCAGCTTCAAGTATGCTTATCTCTTTGAATGTATAGAGATAACGAGAGATTATTTCCATTAAAATGTGTAAAAGATGCAGAAAATTAAATTTATGAGAATCAGTTGATTCTTCCTCTTTGATATAAATGGAATTGTTACCATATGATGTTTAATTTAGTCGGTTGTGTTGTGAATAAAAACTGATTTTAATTGAAAGTTATGATTGTTTACTGCATCAGGCAAGCTTCAGTGCAACCTCAACAAGGCGGAACCAAATTAGCAGTGTTCCATTATCTTCAGATGGAGGGACTCAAAATAGCACCAAGTATATCAAAGTCGATTTGGCAATAAAACTTTAACATCTCACTGTCATAACTTCCTTCAATTCCTCTCAGAAATGATATTCTTTCAGTTTGATTCTATAAACAATTATTTATCAAGTCAATATTTTCTTTGAAATGTACTGCTTATTTGAACAAAGCTATTTGAATTGACGGATCTGATATGATCATGATGTTCAACAGGTAACAGGATCACAGATGGATAGATGCAATGATGTTTGAAGTCTGCTGCAACACTTCAATATGTATAATCATCAAACAATGAGGATTTGCCTTTTTGTTTTTGTAGATAATAATAATAATAATAATAATAATAATAATAATAATAATAATAATAATAATAATAATAATAATAATAATAATAATAAGCAACGCTCCCCCCATGAGTTTCAAAACGTGTACGAAATTTGGGATTCCATGTTGGCAAGACTTCTCTGTGTAAAGGTATGTTTACTTTTCGGCCTAAAGAGGATGTGATCATAAATGATTGATTCATGCCTTCCACCCCAAAGAAACAGCTTCAAGTGTACTCATTTAGCAGCTAAAAGCACAGAAAAGTTTTTCCTATGAAGAGTTCTCTTCACCCTTTGATTATTCCATGAATCAAAACCATGTCTTTCTGCATGTGAGATAGATACTGTAACCATTATACCATCCAGTAAATGTAGTGTTTCCTTCCTTTGCAAAACTTATTGTGACTGATGTGGTGGTAGTTTGAATATAATTGACAGTCCCACAACACTTTCCTGTGGCTGGAACGAGTATATCCATTATATATATAACTTTCAATATTTACATATTTTGAAAATATTCTTAATCAGTGAGGCCATATTAAAAATTTCAATCTTTACACTAGCATTATTTACTCATATCAAGTCATATGCCCCAATATAATTCTAAATGGCGTGGGTGGAATATCATACACTAGTTCCATCAGGATATATAAATATATATTTTTGGAGACTTAGTTCCATCAGGATATATATATATATATATATATCAATCAGATAGTCTCCAAATATATATATATATATATATATATATATATATATATATATATATATATATATATATATATATATATTTGGAGACTATCTGATTGATGGTACATCATGTAAGTAGTCTTCATTTAACGTTTCTACTTGGCCTATGACACCTTGTTTTAAATGTCTGACAGCTCTCTTTCCTCAATATGGCAAACCTCTTTCACCACAAAATTTCTTTCGTTTCTTTTGGTCCCTTATGACAGCCATGGATGTATATAGAAATCAAGTCGTGTTCTGTCAGCAGTCAGAATCCAAACCCCACTTTATCTTCAGGAATTATCCTGCATCCTCGACAACATCTTTGATAGTCAGTTTTCTTTCAGTTTTGACGGACGGTTGGGAACTCCTCTCAAAGGAGTCTCGGGGGTTATGAACGGTTAAATAGAGCCAGATTTGTTTACTTTATGCTTCAAATCTGAATTTTTGACACTTTCAAATGAAAGGAAAAATCACCGAAAGAGTGTGCCATGTTGGAATGAACAAGGTAGAAGAATCAAGTAGAGAAATAGATGTTTGAATGGTTGTATATGAGAGCTTGAACTTCAAAACTCATATAAAGAACGATAACAACGTGTTGGGTGCAAAATAATTCCGTACATGAGGATATGTTTCTGATGAAGTATTAGGGATTGATCTGTCCTCATTTGGGAACATCAGTAAGTGAGTGGAGCCGTTCCGTCTTGGGCAGTATCAAAGCTATTGAATTAGTATAAAGGAGACTGACAAAAATACTCCCTTCATATCGAAAGAAAATTTATAAAAAAAGATATAAGTCACCAGACTCAACCTTGAAAGATACAGGATATTGTAGATGAACATATTTGAAATGTTAAAAATCATAATTGTTCGAAACGGTATGCATACCGGAGTTTTAATGAAAAGAAAAAAAAAACAGACAACAGCAAGAAAGAACAAAAATTACTCAAGATTAGGATACGTAAAACAACTTAGAATAAAGAGCTTTATACAGAGCTTAGTGCCAATTTGCAACAGCCTTCAAACAGAAATACCAGCAGCACAAAGTATAGACATATTTAAAGTGAGGATGGATGATTTTTAGAAGAATCAGGCTGTTTATTAGAAACACAATGCCTCGATTATCGGCATCTAATGAAAAGGAGTAACCAGGCCAAGCGAAAAAAAAGGCTTGGCAGTGAAATATAACTTGATATAATCTAAAACAGGAGACTTGATTGCTAATTCTAGCTCTAATATTGAATTGAATAAAGCTATATCCGTTAAGGGTAGGTTCTTCCAACCATGTGATCAGATACTCATGATTAAACTGTTTCCTTGTTTTAAAGTGATATCTCATTTATCCAGTGGCGATAAAACTAAAAATGAATCCCAAATACATGCACCATAATCTATCAAATAAAATTCATAAACATTGTGCAAGTCATCTTCAATTATTGCATCACCCCTTTCTCGGAGATATTGATCAGTAAGCAACGACCGAGGGTCTTATCACTTCTTTTACTGACTGTTGGGATTTCCTTCCCATCAATGGCAAGCTTAATTTTCCTAACTGCTCTCTCTATTACGGATAAAGAGTGATGCTTAGCGAACTTAATCTACATCCTAGATGATGAGCTCTTGTTGGTGGATTATCACTCACGAGATATCTCATGTGAAATGTCGACTTTGAACTGAGTGTTTCATCTTCTACGAATGCCTTCTCCGGAATGAAAGAATTTCTTTCCTTATTCTGTCATTCATCATATTATTCATGGCACTGCGCAATATAATCAGTATAATCTCCATTAGCTGTATAAAGAGAAACGGTAAACATAAGAAAGTCGTCTTAATATCAACGTCTAATTTTTGTCTTCCAATTCAAGATTAAAGATCATGTATGTATATTTGTACGTAGGTCGGTATGAGATTTGCAAATGTTTCCTGAATCAACCCATAAACATTTTAAATGTCCATCAAGGTCATATGAAATTCAGTTGCCTCTTGGCTTCCCAGAACATTGCTTCATCTCCAGCATAACTTGGAATCTTGGGAATTCCAACCTTCTGGACATATATATCTACGTAATCGTTGCTCAACATTGATGTAGGCCATCTCTGGGAAGGAGCATAGAAAGATTTTTAACATTGAAGAACAAAATCTGTCGATATTAATATAGATATACAGAAAGTTTATCTATCAATGCGTGTGGATTTCAGCAAGTTAACGTTTTGCAAAATCGACTAGAAAAGTCGCAGAAGTACTTGGCGTTTTTTGTGAAGTATATATAAGAAATCTTCGACACATTGCACACTTTTAACTTCCCCTTTCCGGACAGATTCTTCAATTCAATTCAGTTTGGTGGAGAAATATCACAATCTACACCCTGTATATGAAATGTGTGGAGCTTATTAAACTAGATTTATCGGAAGCTACGGCTTGTCGAACGTTGAGCAGAAAAATCTTTTTTGTAAACTAGAGAAGACTTTTTCACTTCAGATATATTTGCTTATGATCCTCATCAACAGCGCGTCAAGCTTTTTTTTTCCATCTACAGCCACTTCCTCACAATCTGGATGTGAGTGTGTACGCATATTCATTCGGATTTAAATGTGTGTTCTTTCACACAGGACATGAAGTAATATAAGGCAGAGACTGATGCACTAGAGCGCGTGTGCGCACACACACACGCATACACACACACATATATCTTTCATTGAAAGCTTTATGTAATTCTCTTCCATAGGAATAGAAAATTCTGGTGGATGGAGGATTTAAGCAAAAATATAATACATACCTTAAATTCAGCCTTACTGACCGTCCAGTTCAGTGGCTAAACGGTAGGATACCGGCCTCTGGGTCTGAAGCAAAGGTTTCTAATCGTGGTACTGGATGGGATAATGGATTGTTCATAGCCACACTGAAGAGTTGTAATACGACGAAACAGCTGTCTGTGGATGACACAATAATATATATATATATATATATATATATATATATATATATATATATATATATATATATATATATATATATATATATATATATATATATATATATATATATATATATATTGAGAGAGCCAAAGAACTTAACAGCCTTAAAATTGATCATTAAAAACATTTCAAATTATTTTTGTGTCACATCAGTCACTTACATCCCCAATATCTCTCAATGTAATCTGTGTTATCTTTTTGAGTGTTTTTTCATATATATATATATATATATATATATATATATATATATATATATATATATATATATATATATATACATATATATATATACATATATATATATATATACATATATACATATATATATATATGTGTGTGTGTATTTATATAGATATATATATAGAGAGAGAGAGGGAAAGAGAGAGTCAGAGAGACGCTCATGATCATCCGTATCCTCAGACTTTTGGTAGAAACTGTACAATATCTTCAGTAATAAATGGATATTTACCAAATCTTTGTCGCCAGAATACTTTAATAAGATGTCCAAGGTAATTTTACTCATATTTATGTTCTTCAACTTCCATGGCGTAACTTCGAAGAGGAAATCGAAAATATGCCTTGGGCTGTAATATAGGCACCCTCACTATTAGGTTGAAACCCACTTTAGCAAAGATGACTGCCTCGAAACATTTATTTCATCGCTCACTATAAGCTTTTCCACTTGTCAGTTAGTAGTCCCCCTTACTCTTGCTTTGCAATTTCTTCAAGCTCTTGAATGTTTGCAGCATTCTTGCAGTGTATGGTAAACACTGGAAACAAGAATTCAGAAAAACGATCCCCCTTTTCGAACAATCTTCCATGCATTGGGATGTGTATCTTTGGTATTTTTTGTGCTAGGGCACCAATGGGCTCCGGACAAAACCTGATTTTCTCACAATTGGTGGAAGGGTAATTATCTGATTTCACAATTCCTTTGATACGGTCGTGGCCAACTATAATAAGAGCGGCAAAGTAGTTCCATCAATATATAAATCATGGTTAATGCACGGTAGGGTGCTTAGGACTAAAATTCAGGCACCGAGTTCTTATCGAGCTGCAGACTTATTGATGCACCTTTGTATATGTGTCTATCACTTTTGAGTATTAATCAAATGTTAACTATGTTACACATTTGTCCCTACCACTTCTCTCTCCATATCTCTCTCCACGCACACACACACAAACATGCATATATATATATATATATATATATATATATATATATATATTTCCTGCCGGTGATGCAATCGGCAGACCTGAAGAAAGCACGAATGGTGTAAAACTCAGAATCTCTGTGAAGATATTAATTTTCTATGTACACCTATTTACGAATTCTCAGTCTCCGATATCAAGCACTTTTCACAAATACATAATTCAGCTTTAAAAAAAATGACAGAAAAAAAGCAATACATATATATATATATATATATATATATATATATATATATATATATATATATATATATATATATATATATATATGTATGTATATGTATATATGGAGGGACGTGGATGGGAAGAGAGGGACTTATATTAGTGTAAACAACTTTTAAAAGCCTTATTTCCCTAGAAGAGCGTGTAAAAATAGTCGAATAGAGCAGTAGCCAAATGGAGCAATCGAATCTGAGAGTTATTGAGAAAAAGTATAGGTAATGGTGAATTTCAGACGAAATAATGTCACTTTTTTTTCCACTTAAAAACATATTTATAGTTAGCTCATGCAAATATTTCCATTGTTTGTTCATATTGCATACGTTGTCTAATATTCGATAAAAAGTAAAAAAAAATCTGATCAGATAATATCTCTAATTAAATATATATTTGCAGTAGGTTTAAGAATATATTTAGCCACATTTTTTAAGGATACTTATGTCATGAAACAACACATATACACACAAAACCAAGGCCCCCAAATTAGTGACGATTCGGATACTTTAAATCATTCGGCTTCTATTTGTACAAATAAATAATATCCCCACTCTGATGTCATCTTATAAAATAATCACACATCTAAAAGAATTGGTAATAATATTAAATACAATTTCATCTTAAGAACGTGGGTGTGCTGTAAACCTACGTTGGAACTGACACAAGTATGGGCACACACATGAACACAGACAGAGACAAACACACAGATAGATATATTTAGTACACTGTATGAAGAAATCCTTATAAATATCCTATTAAAAAATAATAAGATGTTATAACATACTGGTTTTACAAGTTTTAGAGCTTCCTGATATGAAACAAGAAAAAAAAACGAGGCTCACTTAAAGTGTTTTACCCTTAGGGCTATGGTTAATCACCTTAGTTGGGAAAGTTACTTCAAAATGAGTAATAAATTATCCAGATAGATTATAAGTATCCCTCCTGTATCTTAGTGCACAAATTTTTATCTACATAGAAATGAATATATATTCATATAGTTTTCAATTAGAACCAATGTGAAGCGAACACGTGCATTTTTATGTTGCACCTGTTTTATAGTTGACACGTTGTCTTAATGATGGAGAAGAAATCGGGAAACATTTACTGCTATATATTGTAAACATCTTAAAATATACTGTGGTCATGACAATGCAAGCAACATTCTTAGATTCAGATATAAAAATCAAAAATGGAATTTTTTTGATAAATTATTTCACATTTTCTACGTTTGCCAATTTGGATTTCAGTAGGTTTCTAACTTACATATTTCATGGGACTTCATCATCAGATTTCACAGTTAGCACGAGCTACAATTAAGTTTATTGATTTTATACCGAGAATTGTTTCTTTAGTTATAAGAATGGTCAATCATAACGGCGAGATCGGTAAGATATATAATCAATTCAATGAAGCCATGACTACCTTTTCTGATCCCTTAAAAATTTATCAGTTTGACCCTAATGAAACAATAACGAAATTTGGCAAACATTTTAACAAGATTATGAAAATAAAATAAATGAGGAATGTATATTGGATCAAATATTTTTTGTATTAGTGCAAAGGGAATCGGGTAACAAAAGAATGTTAAATAGAATAGAACCAGGGAAAGGGATAAACGTTTGGCTTTTATCCATTTGTCTGACCAAATAGTTGGATGGTATGAGAGATTGAGTCCAAATCGTAACCAACGAAAAGTCTAAACATAATAATGGAATATCATATTTGAGTGCTCTACCGGCTTTTATTTTCTTTCGACTATGTATACAAGTAGTGTTTTTTTAATGATTATAACATTAGCGGAAGTGAGATAGTGTAAAAAGTGGGATAAGGGAATACTAAAATCGGTCAGATTCACCGGTTGGATATTTTGATACAAAATCAAACCAGGGAAATTCTTTTCTGGTTAACTTGTATTCTTAAAAATTGATATCTCAAGTTGGTTTGCATGCAGTCCAAGATTGGAAATGACATAATGGACCAATATTCATATAGGTGAACACTCAATGGAAATGCCACGAAAAATGAATTACGTCTTTCGTTATATGTATTGATTCCTCATCGCCAAATACGTTTTTGCAGGGTAACCTACATAAGTAAGCCTTATGCTTCAAAAAGAATATATGATATGTAGTATATTCTGCCGAAGGCTGGCCATTCCAAAGTGATTCTTTGCTTGATTTCCTCTTCTTTTGAGGATCTGATGGAGATTGGGACGACGAATATCCACGAGATCCTCAAAAGAGATGGGAATCAAGCGAAGAATCATTTTTGGATGGCAAGCTTTCGGTAAGGCAAGCTCAACTTTCAAAACCAGATGATTCCAATAATCCTAAAAAGAAGAGTATACAACCAATGCATCCTCCTGATAGTCATTTATAGAGCTGAAATATGGAATCTAAACAAGAGACAGATCTAGAAACTGAGAAATACGCAACGTGTGTATGAAAGAATTATGCTCAACCTCACATGGAGAGATCACAAGACAACACAGTATGTGAGGAAGAAAACAGATGTCCATGACATCATAGAAACTATTAAAAAACTCAAACGGCAATAGGCAGGCCATGTTGCAAGAAAAGAAACCGAGGATGACAGAACACAAGATGGAGAGATGAACTAGACAAATTCAGGAAATACTGGCTCCGTGACACCCATGATAGAGAATTGTGGCAAATCCTAGGGAAGGTCTGTATCCAACGACAGACGTTGAAAGACATGTGATGAAGTATAAAATGACGTTCTTAAATCCCCAAAAGGGTTACATGGTAAAGCAACTGATAATCTCAACAAAACGCACATAGTACTACAATATCAAATTACGTGTGAAATATAAGAAAGCAATGGAAAAAACATAAATTACATTACGAAACATCGGGAATGAATTCATTTTCTTTTTCTTTTTCTCTTTTCTTAAATTGCCTTTGAGACAGTGCTAATATCTAATTTAGTGTAACTTGCGGTCTACATCTAGTAACATAGTTAAGAATCCAACATCTTTTTTTTAATAAAATGTGTTGTTGGTTCCACTCTGGGACTTGAATAAATCATTCAATCTTTGATTCATTGTTCCCGGGGGATTATTTACTGCTGCTACGACTGGGACGCGGAGGTCAAGAAATTATTTTTGACAAAAACCAAATAATTGCCTGTCAGCTGCTAACGTGGAGAAATTCACTTTCTTATCTTCATATGACCTATTTCCCTGCCAGCAGAGTCACACAAATTTATTGATAGAATTAACTTCTACCAACATTTTTCATTTTTATCCACTATGTCCTTGTTTCCTCTACACGTATGTTCAAACGTATATACCCTTCCTAAACGTGTGTACCTGTTTTGCTCAGTAACAAAATGAAAACACACAATTTTATGGTCGACATTTATCAAAATAAACCCATTCTGTATGAAAAAATACTATTACAATTTCCTCATCATTAAAACTATATCAGCCTTTACAAGAGAAATGACATTTGATCTGCAGTTGTCCTCAATATGGTCCTTAATGTTTTTTTTTCTTTCTATGAATTCAGTTAATTTGATGAAGAGGGTGAGATTTATTCGCAACTTCACAATTCAACGATGTTACGGTACACGAAGCGACGTCTCATTTTATGGCTAGTGCATCAATAAATTGCCATACTCTCCCGACCATTGCCTCAGGCACCATGGAAAATGTCAGACCTCACCCTGTCTAGGCCTCTCCGGTCACAAGTTCTGAATTAATTGTTGCTTTTCGGTCATTTGTAACAAAAGCAAATCTCTTCCAATCAAATATTAATGATTTATTTTTGCCATTAATGTACTGCAGTGTTTTCGTAAGACAAATTTTGTTTCGACCAGTGATTGCCTGATAGACAGCTGCAAAGAACGTTGATATGTATTCATTAGCGAATAAAAACTATTAAGCAAAACAACGTCACATGCAATCGTAATGCAAATATGTTGCATGTATCATGTTCAGCAGAGAATTGATTTTTACTGATGGGAAATTAGTGATAGAATAAACATTTTGATTTATTTTGGAATGAAGATAGAACTCCAATCTTTTACAACTTCTGACTTGGGATTGTTTTTTAGTAAACTGCAATACTATTTCCTGATTGAATTCAGATTTATCAACACGTATTTGCACCATCGTAGTTGGGTAGAATGTACATGTTTAAAAGAATAAATGCTGATATGTATAATAATGTGTCACTATGAATTCGTGAACAATACCATCCGTGTGCCAGCTTTATGTTTCAGTATATATATATATATATATATATATATATATATATATATATATATATATATATATATATATATATAAGTTCTAGAGAAACACGAAGACATGTGGATCAACAAACTTAAAACCCTATATCCTAATGGATTAAATACTAAACTGAAAAGCCCTCACCACACAGAACCCTAATATACACAACTCCTATCATTAATATCCTCACACCCACATCTAAGACACATTCAATAATGGAAGCTTCGAAGTCACCCAGACCCATAGGAAAAACTTCACCTTAGCCTGTTATAGCCTCTGTCCAAATCATAGCCAAAATATTTTCAATAACTTTCAAGGTTGATACCTATGTAGCTCCTTGACCTCACCACCCCTCCTTCTACACTACCCCAAACATACCAAAAAATCCAACTCCGCATCACTACCCCCTCCCTTGACACACTCTGCCCTCCCCAAGACCAACTGCTGCTGCTTTACCAAAGACCTGATACCTGCTGGTCATTCTTCCATTCAGCAGAAGGCCTCAAGTAGCCCTGACAACAAGACTCACCCACAATGCATAGCTCCTGGCAGTGGACTCTGGTTCCACATGGTACATTTTAATACACACTCACACAGCACACACCACTGATGATAGGAAGAATCCCGAAACATGTATGGACTATTGACATATAAGGATTAATAAACCTTACCACCAAACACTTTACCCCCGAGTCAGTCTCACTCTCTAAAGTACACATTATATATATATATATATATATACACACACACACACACACACATATGTATACATATATATGTGTGTGTGTGTGTGATAGCTCTTATTGAGTGTTTGTATTTGTGCATGCAAATACTTACACATGTCCGTACATGTTTGTAAAATGTTCTTAGTGTGTACTTGTAAGTACTAAAGTGTGTGTGTGTCTCTGTTCATATATACACAAGATGAAACGTATCTATCAAACAATTAAAATCTAGTATTGATATAGAGATACGTCCAAGAATACCGTCTGAAAATGAATTTCAAAACGATAAGATTAGCGAGATTATCTACTTCAGGGTTATACTCCATTCTAATTGGGAGCCTAAATGACTTAGGTTATAAGTTTTTTTAAAATATTTCAACTTTTTGTACCCTTGATACATATATATTAAATGCAGATATCTCAAAGATACAAGAAGTTATCATACATACTCATTGAAGGGAGCGTGACAGCTGGGTTTCGAGTATCCACTAAGAAGGCCTGTACGGATACAACATTCGTAGATGGAAAAGACAAATATTTTATCCGATATTATTCCATCAAAAATTAAAAAAACAAAACAAAGGAATTGCCCATATAGTTCAAGGTAGTCCGTATACAACGTTGCTAGATTTTACTATGGACAGTTGAAGTCGTTCATATAATACAAATAAACGGACCGAATATTGAAAAAATATTTTTCTTCTTAATTTTGGAAATCCTATGCGCAAAACGTCAAGTTTCTTCTATGAACAATTAAGGCTGTACGCGTAACATGAACTTGCATATAAAAATGCAGGTATGCCAACAACTTTGCTGATTAGTGATATGTTAACTTCTTATATTCCTTTTCTATTTGTGTCCTTCCTGTATGCATCAAATAAACCCTTTTGTTTGTTTGTTTTGTTTTTTTTTTTTGGTTTTTAGCCAGAACCTGAAATAGTGAGATTTTGAACATTATTGTTGTTAGATAGACAAATAGAGTCACCTCCTCAGTGGGGCTTTGGCAATAAAATCTTAAAATATCTGGAAGCATCTGTTTGATGGGATGTTTTGGATTTCTCATATGATAACTAACCAAATTACTGTAATCCACACGCTTTTTCAGTAAATACAGTTCTGAAACATCTGAAAATGCCTCCTTTGTATATCACACAAAACACTCTCAAAATAATTCTCTAATATTGAAATGAAAAATATCTCTCCTACACGAAGTTAAATCCGATTTAACAATATATGCAGTTATATTCTCTTGCTTTTTTCGGATTTTTTTCTTCAAAAGTCTATAGGGATTACGATATGATTATCATATATTTGCGTCACCTGCAAGGTTTGAATGCCAGTATGTAAGGATTCGCCAGTTTATAGATAGATGGTTTGTGATTATCTACTGTTGATATTATCGCAATACAATTGAAATAAGCAATGCGATGCTTCCATAGACAAGAGTTGACAAAGAAGAGCAGCTTGGATAAGATTTAATTTATTTGATTCCTAGCCGCTATTGGCAATGCTTTAATACCATTAACTCCTCAGACGCGAAGACTCAACCCATCCATCTACGAAAGGGCATAGGTGACAGAGAGTGAATTATCTATCTTACTTGGCAGCCGCAACTGGTAGTTAAATAAACATACATCCAGTGAAAAACTGTTATCTTAATATAAGAATTTCCAGACTGTTTTTTCGCCCAAAGCATTCATTTTTGCTACGTTACTCAAAAATACTTTAACACAGTTAACATTCTGTTTTCAGGAGTCCTGGTGATATTATATTCCATCGTCTCACTCCTGTTCCAATCTTTACATTGTTATTATCCGTATGGTCTAATATATATATATATATATATATATATATATATATATATATATATATATATATATATATATATATATATATATATGTATATATAGATATATATAGATATATATATAGATAGATATATATATTAGGGAATGGATAAAAATCATAAATTACGTGATATTATTTCGAAGATCTTTTCGAAATGATCTCCCGTCATTACATGGTGAATGTGTCATTTGGCCTAGACAACATTGATAGAATAAACAATTGAACAAAAAAATCAAAAGTTTCAGAATGATATAACGTAACTTTAGATCATTTCAGTCAGATTATGTATATATATATATATATATATATATATATGTATATATATATGTATATATATATTGATTGATTGATATATTGATCGATCTTATCAATGATGAAGAAAATATATTTCAATGCGATCAAAAAAAATGCGCTCAAATGAGGAAAACTGGAAATTATAAAGGGACGAAGAAAGGGCTTATGAGTTTAAAATAAGTTCAGATAACGGAAAACACATTAAATTCATTGTTACTTGATGACTTTGGAGTATCAAAATAAGTTTTCGTTTGAAGAAGTTCTACACAGTAATAGTTTCAGGCAAATCCCTTTTTTATATTGATATTTTATTTGGCCAATGCCTTAAACCCGTGCCTGAACTTATATAATTTCATTTGCATGCATATGTTATTGCTGATATTTCAAAATTGCGACTAAGATTACGAATGTTTACCTCAGGACAAATATGATCGATTATGGAGAATGTAAATTTGGAATTCTTTTTTTAAATATTTGTAAAGCCTGGTGTGTATTCCTTTTTAACACTCGAAGCTAGGTGAACTTGAGTAAATTTGCAGATTTTAGAAGAAGATATATGAGCTCAATGGCAAGACTTTACGGGAGAAAAGAGAAAGAATTAAAATGTGTTGGAGTGTTTTTGAGTGACACAACATTTGCGTGACGCTGTTGTGTTGGGTATGTTGGCCGGAGCATTGTTTGATGGCGTGCCCCAAAAGCGAAGGAAACGAAGCAGCATTGGTATGACGTCGGGCCGAGAAGTTGGACGAGGTGAAGGTTCGCCGTATGGCACTGACAGTTATGTCCATTTACCGTATTGCTGAAGGATTTTATTGGATGACCTTGTTACGCCACTGACAGCCACAAGAAAATAGATTACAGCACAAGAAACAATTTTCTCACTTTCTACAATGGGAAAAGATTGCATATGTGTTGAATGAGAGCGCGCGTGTGTGTATGTGTGTGTACGTGTGTGTGTTAGCTCGCAAATGTCTGGATTCCTGTGTATGTATGTGTTGGTCTTGTGTTTTCATACTTTCCCCGGGAAGAGAGACGAGGACGTTGAGGCTTGTGTTGAGGTGATAGAAAGAGATGTGATGGAAAGAAGAAGAAGAAGAAGAAGAAGAAGAAGAAGAAGAAGAAGAAGAAGAAGAAGAAGAAGAAGAAGAAGAAGAAGAAGAAGAAGAAGAAGAAGAAGAAGAAGAAGAAGAAGAAGAAGAAGAAGAAGAAGAAGAAGAAGAAGAAGAAGGAGAAGGAGAAGGAGAAGAAGAAGAAGAAGAAGAAGAAGAAGAAGAAGAAGAAGAAGAAGAAGAAGAAGAAAGAGGAGATGATTAAATTATTGGTCGGCAATAAGAAATGAATCAAAATCTGGAAAGGGAGTTAGGCAGAGAAAGAGAAGGGAGAGACCATCGGACAGACTGACAGAGACAGAGACAGATACAGAAAGAACTTTGATAATGAGAAAAAGTAAACACTGCAATTCAATAGGGATACAAATGAAGGAGAAGAAGAAGAAGAAGAAGAAGAAGAAGAAGAAGAAGAAGAAGAAGAAGAAGAAGAAGAAGAAGAAAGAGGAGATGATTAAATTATTGGTCGGCAATAAGAAATGAATCAAAATCTGGAAAGGGAGTTAGGCAGAGAAAGAGAAGGGAGAGACCATCGGACAGACTGACAGAGACAGAGACAGAGACAGAAAGAACTTTGATGATGAGAAAAAGTAAACACTACAATTCAATAGGGATACAAATGAAAAATTAATCAATGAAAATAGGAAAAAGATAAAGAAAATTAGAATACGATATGAGTGAAAGCAAAAAAAAAAAATCAAACTAACGAGATGAAAATACAATAAGATGAATATAGGAAGAGATACAAAATGGACAATCCAGTAGAAATGGTGGATAATGAAAAAAATGAGGGGAAGACGCTAAAAAATGACAGGTCTTGTTGGTTACTCAATCGAAATTCATTGGCTGCGTTTTGTGCCGGGGTGATCAATGAAATAAATGGAAAAAATGACTAAATCAATGAAAAAGTCACTTCTCCTGCTCTCAATGGCAGTGATCGCTGTAAAAAGTCCAAATTTTCCCGGCATCCCCCCCCAAAATGTTCATCTTACTAGACCAAATTAAAGTTGAGAAAAAATACTTGCAACAATTTTTGGGGGGCAGCGACAAAAAGCATGCTGACTAGACATTTTAAGTAGTTAATACTTACATTTTCAACCCGTTAGCTCCATTTGCACTGCCTGTGCACGTGATACTTACATACATAGCCAGCTAGACCAGCTTGAAAACTGAAATGATATACGTGAACGGATTCAAAGACAGTTTTGGTTGACGGTTTCTAATGAAAATGAAAGGTTGAATTACAAGGAATATAAAAAGGTGGATATACAATAGACTGCAGTTATTACTGAGAACTGGTTGAAGAATTTTCTGCCATAATAGGTGGCTGATAAATCATGCAAATTAGAACCGATAAAATACAAGTAAATTATTCAATTTTCAATCTGGTTTACAGAAACTACATCCGTCAATATAAAAAGCAACATACCATTACAGCGTGTGT
Organism: Thysanoteuthis rhombus; assembly: GCA_963457665.1. Taxonomy (NCBI): domain Eukaryota; kingdom Metazoa; phylum Mollusca; class Cephalopoda; order Oegopsida; family Thysanoteuthidae; genus Thysanoteuthis; species Thysanoteuthis major. The sequence continues at coordinate 8,057,261 of OY735211.1, read as the reverse complement.
CGCTAAATGGTGTCGTTGAATTAGATTGTTGTCACAACGAAAGTTTATTGTATAATAATATAGGTGGGAAAAGAATTAGACAAAGCACAACGACAATGAGAACGGAAATAATGATATCGATTTGTATAATTGTAATTATAATTGCAATAATGGCTGAATCTGAAAAAAATGTTTTGCCTAGTCATCGAAGGGAGAATGTGTGCAAAATTTCCAACTTCTATTGACAGTTAGGGCTGGAAAGAGTTCAGAAGAGAGAAAAAGATGAAGAATTATAGTAAAAATCGAAAAAGAAATAAAAAGAAATACATTAGAAATATCTGTTTAGCGACACCAGATACTTCAATTTAAGGTTCATAGCCTTCCATCTCCTCTTTCGCAATTAGTCTCTGTACTTCTTTTTCTCTTTCTTTTTGTTTTTCTTTTCTTTCTATCTTTCTTTCTATTTTTTCTTTCTTCCTTTAGAACTCCCTCGCTTTCTTTCCTTGATGATGTAAAGAAAATAAGGAAGAAGAGAAGGAAAGAAAGGTTGATGGAGTCGGAAGAAAGAGTGGGAAGAAAATGAATAGAAGATAATTCAAAGAAGAAGCAAAAAGCGAATGTTGACAAGAAAAGTAAGAAGGAAGATAAAGTGTATCACAAAATATCACAAGAAATCGATAACCTATGAGACATAAAGAACAGTAACAATAACATATAGAACAGTTGCTTATGGTGATTTATATAAGTTTGCGTTAAAATCAGTTGGACCGAAGACACTACGCTTTCTACAATGAAGATGATGGTCATAATTAAGGTGTCAACCTTCATAGCCAAGCCATTACCACATGTCCAGTCTCCTTGTTCAGAAAATGCAATACAGTCTCCCAAAGGAAAAAAACATGATCTGCATTTCATGAGCGAACACAGCTGTGGCACGAGTACTACAGAAGTCGTAAGCTTCGTCGGTATACCACCCAAAATTCGGCACTGTATGGGGTGGTGAACATTCAATTTGGGCCATGCATTGGGTTTCCAGCTCGTTAGGCGAGGCTATATACTATACACTACTTGTAATATGAAGTAAAGGTCCTTGGTGTCATCAGAGTTTAACTGCCTCTGTTTATCCAACATTCTTTCTGTAGTGAGCTGAGATTGCATTGAAGGTTGTACCATATTTAGCAGATGCTGTTTTTTTTTACGCAGACGTTGATAGGGCGAGGCGTTCCTGGTGAGCAGCAAATCTTCCCCACAGTAATTATTTGATAATTAGTCGCTCTCATCGAACCAGTCTGTTTTTTTTTCCTCGAAGGTGATCTGAGAACGCTTTCCGAGGTTTCTAGTGTGGTGGATTTCAGAGGAAATCAGATTTCGCGTCTTTTGCACCGTTGATTGTTTCCAGTCGAGATTCTGATTGCTCTTGCAATACCACCTCGGTAACCTTATTTTAGAGGCAGCCGACCCTGTGTTTTTCTTTTCGGCACAATGTTGTGGCTTTTGTTTGAAGCAAAATCTCAGTTTCCATCATACGAGTCGCCTATCAGATTGCACTTCCGCACTTGGCATCGGTCTGGTTTTTGGGGAAGTCTTTTTGTTCATTGTGACGTATCAGAACTCAGTCTATGAGGTGCAAGCGTTTTCAGATATGGTACATCTAAGTAGTCTTCAGTCTATTTCTCTGTTGAAACGGTGAGTGGTAATGAATACCTCTTGTTCTCAGAACTCAGGGAGCATATATCGCTGTCAGTCGGATTACACACGCCGTGTAAATGTATATGGACTTTATCAAAAATAGCAAAGGATATTTTCTAAGTTTAGCATAGCCTGACACAAGTAGAAAACTTTTTATGTTCATGCCCGTTTTCCGTTACGCCAATCTTGAAAACGGTAAACCATTCCAATGATCGAACTTATGCAATAACTTCAGTATCTACAGAACAAAATATCGGCTATGATAGAAACATTCTTGGTCACTTACATTACAAGAAATATGATTTCATAGAATCGAACAAATAAGTTATGTAATGTTTACGTTCTAACTACGCCCTTTTCTATATTCCGATTGTACAGCACGGTATCACTTCTATTTCTATAGTGTTGTACAATATCCAGTTGGATGAGGGCTTAAAAAGAAGAGAATTATCACAGTTTATTGTAGGTGATTGATAATTTTCTGGAGTGAATACCGTATCAATTCCATTAATGTTTAATAATCATTTACATAAGATCGGTAAATATATATATATATATATATATATATATATATATATATATATATGCATATGATGCCCTCTCTGTCTTTTATCTTTCTCTCTCACTCTCACTCTCTCTCTCTCTCTGTCTATATATATATATATATATATATATTTATTTATTTATCGAAAATTACATTCGAGGGACATCCTCAGAATATTTGGTAATCTTTTCTTGTTTTTGTGGAGAGAACAGATTATGAGAAGATTGAAAAGATGTTTTTGTCATTCTGATGAAAGATGTAAGGGAAAAATTGGTTGCTGAAAATATGTATATCTATCTATGTATCCATCTATCCATCTCTCTCTCTCTCTCTCTTTCTCTCACTCTCTCTCTCTCTCTCTCTCTATCTATCTATCTATCTATCTATCTATCTCTTTCTGTATATATATATGGAGAAACTGAAAACACCATTCAAATAACTATTTTTTCATTTTATTTTTTCTTGTATATCCAATGTTGGGTTCAGCCCTCTTTAAGATTGAGTACATCTTCAATTTTGTCGAGGGATCGATTCATACATCTTTTGGACAATATCTAGAGGGATGCTGAGTCATTCCACGTGCGTGGCTTGCTTCATCTCTCTCAACGACGCAAGTGGAGGGAACACGTTCCTTTGTTGCTGCTCTAATCGACACCACAAATGCTCGATTCCATGAAATTCTTGTGAATTCAAGTGTATCATGTATTTCACCGTGGTTTTAAACAACTCTAGCTGTGTGAATGGGAACATTATTCTCCTGAATAAAGACTCTACCATTAGTTTTTTTGCCACGGGATGCCACCGGTCATTAAAAACCGACGGATAGTCCTGCTATGCTTTGTTACGGTAGGGCCAAGAGAATCCCATGAATATTGCCTGCAAAGACCATCACAAATACACTGTTACAGCGGGACAGTCAACATCTTAAGCTTCTGAAGACTGCTTCCAGACGTAAACTTGGCCAGACCTTGGAATATGATGCAATCTTCTATTGGTCCTTTGTCTAATTCTTACAGTCGTTACTGACATTCCATGTTGATTTACAAGAAGAAATGTTTAGCTGTTGCAGCTCTCCTGTAGTATCCAACTCTACGACGCTCAACGAACAAACGAGGAAGTTGTGAGATGATATTATTTAACAATCTGCTACCCATTCAGAAAAGTGTTTCACTTGTTCGGTGTTTTATATAGTATATATGTAGTCCGTAGACCAAAAAATACGAGTGAAATCAGGCGTTATCATTTTTTTTGTCTAACCACTATATATATATATATATATATATATATATATATATATATATATATATATGTGTGTGTGTGTGTGTGTGTGTGTGTGTGTGTATAAAGTGAAAAAAAGGAAAGCAAAACTTTTTAGTTATTTTTTTAAGGTATAATATTATATCCTTAAAAAAACAAATTAAAAAGTTTGGCTCTCCTTTTCCACTTTTTTCTTGATTTTATTCAATCTTTATCGCAGAATTTATCTACCTTTTACCCATATATATATATATATATATATATATATATATATATATATATATATATATATATATATATATATATTGGAAGTAAAATCGGTGAATCAGTTTTTCTTAAAACAGATAAGATTGAAAGCAAGTTCATGTAGCTAATAAAATTTGGCAGCAACACGCCATCAATATGTCCAGTCCAGTCAGAAGTGCAATTTAAGAAGATTACCGGAACCCTATGTCGAGCCAGTCTGAGTCCGTAAATACAAGATTTTCTGCTGAGCCTGTCATAACTAACAACGTTTTTTTTTTCAAGTAAACAAATTCACACCTTCGCTGCTTACGCATACACACTTACATGTATTACCCAGAAAACTCACCACATTCCTTTTACACACCACACAATGTTACTGTGAATATTTTCAAGCTTCACAAGTTAACTCTGCTAAATCATTATAACTTTTTTGTTTATTATTATACTATTTTCCAATTCAGCACATTTTAGAAAACTAATAAATTTTCACAAGTTCTACAGTATTTTTATCTCTATTTTCACTTGAATTGACAAGCGTTTATCAGTCATAGCAGTTCTCAACTAAGAGTAGAAGAATTCTCGGAACATAAATATTATATTCTAAGGGTTTTGCTCTTTCATTTAATTCATTGTGTCGTTGCAGTGTCATTTCACTATAACCATCCAATTAGCGTAAAATATCTGATAGTCTTTGGAGTATACGTAAATGTCCAAACTAACACAGTGAACGTCATTAACAAAAGTCTTTATTTGATCAGATTCTCTGTTCTTTACTGTGCCTTAAGTTTACTAATACATATCAGAATATCCCTAAAAATGAACAAAATCCACCAAAAATATATTTTGCGCTCATTCAATACAAAAGACGAGGAAGATATTGAAATGGGAGGATATGTGTAAAAGATGACTTTAGGTAAATATTTACTACGCTTGTCACGTTCACAAATAAACACTCGAACAGCAAAGCTGAAAAGCTCTCACATTGAGGGAGAAAAATCAGTGAATTCAATGAATTTTTAACGATAACCAAAGAAAAGATTATGTCATCCTTATAAACATAAAACCACCCACCTTTGTGTCACGTCTATTGCCTAACTATGAAGCAACCATGGGTTTTCTCTTAAAATTCATCTGGTTTGTCATCAATTTAATCATCATCCTCCTCATCATCATCATCATCTTATTTTCTGTCGGACAACATTTTGACTATGATCTCAGGGAATTCACGTTGGATCATGATCTTCATCACTTGTCTGATTTTCTTAGAATATGGCTCTCCCATTGTCATTTGAATCTTCTAATGGATTCTATGATACCTCTGCCCTAAGTTTTTTTCTCTCATATACTAAGTTGTGTTGTGATCTATCCATGTGATGTTGAACAAGATACCACTTTCAAAACGTTACATGATTCTGATTTTAAAATTTGACTTTTCTTTCAAGTTCCATGTTCCAGATCAATACGTAAGTATCAGGAGGACACAATGTTTGAAGAAACTTTTTCTTGGCATTAATGAGATATTGGTATTTTACAATGTCAGAATGACATTTAATTACAATTTGACGATGATAACTTTTGATAAATTTAGATTATTGACCTCTTTGATTTGACTTGCCAAACTCATTAGTTCGAAAGCATTTCTAGGGCTTAAACTTGAATGGTTTTCAATGCAATCTGGAATTATAATAATGAAAGATACCAATCAATCTATCTACTTAGCAATGAAAAATCCAGACATATATATATATATATATATATATATATATATATATATATATATATATATATATATATATATATGCATCAAAACACTTATATAAACACTTATTGAGGATGATCTCCTGCCGTTACACAGTTGATACATCAAATATGAATCGAATAAATAATTAAAAACAATGGGTTTGCAGCGGGGAACGAAATTATAATCAATAATTTCGCCGCTTCGAACTTACAATCAGTAAGGTAGCTGCTTCAGCGTAGTAATATTCGTAATTTTGAGCTAAACAACCGGTGGTAATGCAAAGTCAAAATAACTGTTTAAGGACCAAATTCACATCTTGTTCAATCTCCATCTTTTCCGTCTCTTCAGAGCGACACTATGTATTCAAGAAATGGACATATTTGGTCCGACAGAATTATTCATGAACTTTCTTTCGATAGTTTATTCTATCAAAGTTGTCTAAATTGAGCGATATATCAAATCGTGCAACGACAGGATATTATTTCAAAAATGTACTTATGTAATATAACACAATCTATAAATCATATATATGCATATACATACATATGAATGTCAATATATCGATGGATAGATAGTCCACATATGAAATTCACCGCTGAAAGCAAGATTGATTAGTCAGTTTATGTAGTTCAACCGAATGCACGACTAGGTGCCATTCAAATCATCTTTAATCCGATCATTGTTATTTTAGCGTATTTGTAATAACTATTTTCTAATTAATGTTAGGATCTTAATGCGTGTAATTTAGTTATATTTTGATTTTTATTTGTAATTTTTCACACAAGCTTTTTTTTAGAAGGTGCATTTAGTCCTTTGGTGTCATGTACAAACAGCTCATGGACAGGTTGCAAAAGTTATTACAGGTCTGGTTGCACACTAAACAGAAATGCTCATGCTACCAACGTCCTCTGATAGCATTCCATGTAGAGCATCGGGAGAAGGGATGATCAATGAATTATTTACATCTCTCACCTTTTATCGGGTAATTATCGCTAAGCAAAGTGTAAAACTTGAAAATAAAAATAAAATACACGCACACACATGCATGCCTACACTTGTAAATGTCGCCAGACACTAGAATAGAATCAATTTTGTAAAAGCGTGAAATGCAAATTGAACTCCCATTCAGAACTTATTAGGAAAGGGAATTTACAAAATATGAAATTTTTTTCCGGGACATGATAAGAAGTAAAGTTCCAAACTTTTGGTCCTATACTGCAATTGTTGGGGCCTGTACGCCTGGCGCATACACAAATACATAGCCAGTCAGCAAAACAAGCTAAAAAAAAAAGAGATTTGTCAATTTTCTATATTTAATAGACGATTTGGTTCCCTGGTATTCCACCTAGGTATTCATCAACACCTTTTTTATCGTGCCCATAGCTTCTATAACATCATGTGTAATTTCAGTCTTATGTTGTTTCATGTTTTTGACCTCAATTTCCAGGTGTTTTATTTAAACAATTTTCAAAACATTCAAGGATATAGTTTTAGCATTATAGAATGATCATATCAATTGAAAGGTATTCTTTTCAGCTCTGTTTTTAATTATTATGCCTAGGTGGTTGGTTTTGGTGGTTCGATCTGTGTACACCGAAAAATCCCATAACATTGCAACATATTGTATTTTTCAGTTACAGTTTTGCAGAGGTGCTCATACTAATATGCATTTGTGGTGCACCATAGTGCCAACAGATTACCGTGTCTGAGTTAGTATTCACTTAAGGCTAGGACAGGACAAGCAGGTATGATATGGTCAATAATCTCAGCTGCGCTCTCACATAAACTGCACTTGTGGTTAGCACTGTTTTGATAAGTAATTCCTGGTAAGAAGGCTCTGGTCATGGGCTGCAAGGATGAAACCCTCCATTTCGGCTTTTAACCCCTAATATCGTAGCCACTGGTGGTTTGGGGTATTATATACAAATACATCTTGGGTGTGAGAAGGTATTGGCCGAGTGAGATTTCTGGTTCCCAGGGTTCTTAGAACATTGATAGTCCTGTTGCTTGGCTATTATTCTCCATCTTCGCAACTTTTGTTGCAGTTTGTATAGAGGCTTATTGATTTATGTCATTTATGTTCAGTTTGCCCCGGAAAGGTCTTTGATTTCCTTGATGCTTTTTACCTGTTCCAAAGTTTTTGCTTTTTTTTTGTTTTTCTTTTTCCTTTTTCTAAATCAACAACCAGTTATCACTTGCCTTCAAGTAAGTGTGAAGGCTAACGGTCGTTGTTTTGAATGGCAGTTCAAACTGGATCATACTCCTATCATATTCTGGGAAGGTAAAGTCGACCTATGTCTGTTTTCAGGGGATGCATTCTGCTGTTTGGGGGGGGGGTCATTCGTAAGTGTTTATCACGCGTGTCTGTTTTGTTCCTGTTTATGAGTTTAAAGTTGTACTTTGCTATAGGTACTGCCAATGTGTTTCGATGTATTTCCCAGCTGTTTTTTTTTTCATGAATGCATGTACGATTTCTTTTCCTTTATTAATCACGAGGTATCCATAGGTACCTGCCTGTTCAAGTTATTCATGGTTGCTTTCAGGTTTCAAAGTATGTATTGTGTTGTTGCTGAAAATTACTTTTGCACACTTATTGGGGAAAAATTTTGTTTCAATATCACCACTGAACTTCTTGACACTAGTTGGTCGTTGATTATTGCTGGGGCTCGGGACAGTAGGTCTACCCAGATATACAGCCCCCTTCTCATAAAGTCCTCACCTTTCACAGCGCTGTGATTTGTGCTGTCTCAACTACGCTTTTTTCTCGGCTGCTCGGCCGTGGCTACAAGTTGAGGGTTGCATGTCTAATATATCCAGCAATTCCCTGAGTTTTCATGCAATTGTAGTGCTGTGGTCTGTATAATCTCAAACTGTCCTATTAAAACCAGTTCCTATTACTATCGTCATTTTGACGCTAATTGCCTGAAAACAAACACTGAAGTCTGATCCATAGGAAGTCCTGTCAAGTCTCCAACATTCCTTTCAGAATTCTCCTCAGGTCTCAAGCCCTCCTCAGGTCTCAAGCCCTCCTCAGATGGCGCAGTGGTTTGTAGAATCTCAACTTTCTTCAAGCCTTTTCCTCTTTGCCGATATGCAACTCCTGGGGACTGGAAATCGTTTGATATTTCCAATATGCTCCTGAATATGTGATTCAGAACGCAGAAGCGTGGTAGTGTGAATTGTTTCAATTCATCCTCTTATCTCCAGCATCCCAAATCTTATTTTCTATGTCTTTGGACCAGTCACAAGTTCAAGTACTATTATTGGCAATACCTTAACCTTCATGTTCCACATCCTTCCTGCTCATTAACCATGTCCTGATATTTTCCAAGAATTCCACTTTTTCCTTTTCAACCCCTTGATTTCCAGGAACGACCATGTTTTCCCTTCAAAGAATTGCATATTCACATCACATATCTAGCTGTCATACTTGAAGACAGAGTGACAGAGATTCTAGTCTTCAGCACCCCTCCCTTGATTCTGACAGTCCATAGCAGTGCTGTGTTTTGCTTTTCTCACCAATTGGTTGGTTATCGACCCTGGAGCCTGAGTGATAGAGATCCCGGTCTTCAGCCCCCCCCCCTGTGCTGTGATTTTTTCTTTTCTCACCAGGTGGCTGGTGATAGTCCCTGAAGACTCAGGGACGGACACCACAGTCTTCACTCCTCCTCCTATGATTCTGACAGTCCACAGAAGTGACATGCTTTTCTTTCCCCACCAAGTAGCTGGTGATCACTGGAAACTAGGTAACAGATCTTCCTATGATCTTCCCAATGTCTTTAGCATGGTTCCATGTAAATATAGCATGATTTAGTTTTTTCTCTTTGTGTACAACTGCAAGATCTTGCTTCATCTTCCTAAATGATATGGTCAGTCTAGATGTCAAGTCCTTCAGTTATAATTGGTTTTTACTTCCCAGGTCAACGGTCAGTCTTTGCAGTTACCATTTGTTTCCTTGGTTGTATTCTATTCATATGCATAGATCTCTGTTTATAACAATTGCTACTCTCCTGCGTGTGTCCTCTTTCTGGATTACTCAATTGCATTCACTAGTTATGTGATTTACAGATTCATTCCTCTCTACGCATTGGTGGCATGTGTTATTATTCTCTGCTGTGTCAATGATTGCATTGAAATAGTTCTTCCTTCGACATTTGTTTTTGGCTTCCATGATGAGTGATTTCTCTCTCTAGTTTCCTTTTTGCATTTTCATGTCAATGATCGTTTGCGATATTTTATGCTTTTGAAGTCCTCATTTAGCTTTTTTCTATTCTTACTTTTCCTTCTCTGCAACTGTCTCGCTTGTTACCTTTCTGTCATTTGTTGCACTGCTTTGAACACTTTTCATGATCTCTTCATTTCATTCTTGCACACACTTTTCGTATCCGATTTTGGCCATTTAGAAATATTCTTTTCTATGGGTGAGCCGTCGGTTATTTTTTTTTCCTATTCACATTCGTTTTATCTTCGTCATCTCTCATGTTTGAAGCCTTGTGCATTGTATTACGTTCCTTTGTTCGCCAGTCTATCAATTGGAGTTCTTTTTTTTAATTCGGAAATTCACCTCATTATTTCAAAACCGATACTCCTCAAGTGCCTGTACTCTTATTATTCAAAGTTATTTCTCTTTTCTCTTTTCATTTCTCTTGTTGAGTCACATTTGGGTGCGGATAATGCTACGTTCGTTTTGCTGCTGCAGTAAGCCCTTTCCAAATTATTTCTATTAGCATGCATTTTTCTATTCCATTCAATGTTGTCACTGCATTTTGGAATTTTTTGAACATCATTTTGTGTTCTTCCCTATTCTCAGATATCAGTTTTAAATCATCCATGTACATGAGGTTGACTTTTCTTAGTCATGGATAATAGATAACCTTTGCTTTAAATTTAAAAAATTATATCATTAGTTTTGAAATCATATCTTTGGTTTACATAGTAATGAAAATGGAGGGTTCTACCAAAAAATCTCCATTTTACACTTGACCGTAAGTTCTTCCTGAAGCTGATAAGTGAAGTTCCAATTTTCTAAGATGATTCTTTCCTTTAAATCTCGAATCTTGAATATCTTGAGATAATCAAATATCTAGCTACATGGGACAATGCTGTATTCTTTTTTGTGATCAATCTACCCTATTGCAACATTTTTCACCTCTTTTTTTATTTATTCTAGACATTAATTTCTTTTCCTTTTTTATATCCTTCTTGTTCTCCTGGGAAGAGTTTTCTTCCATGTATATATATATATATGTGTTTATATATATATATATATATATATATATATATATATATATATATATATATATATATATATATATCAAGTCTTGAATTATTATTATTATTATTATTATTATTATTATTATTATTATTATTATCATTATTATTATTATTATTAGTAGTAGTAGTAGTAGTAGTAGTAGTAGTAGTAGTAGTAGTAGTATTGTTGTTGATGATGTTGTTGCTGTTGTTAAAATAAGATGAAAAAGAAGGAGGACATGATCAACAAGAAGGCAAAAATAACAAAAACAACAACATCATCATAAACAACGACATCAGCAGCAGCAACAACAACAACATCAACAACAACAACATCAACAACAACAACAACAACACGAAGAACACGAACAAAAGAAGAAATTCCAAACATTGTTTCCTGAGAGATTGACAGTAAAAGTTATGAAGCATGCGTTTATGGTTCTGCCTATGTCAACTCAAAATATCTCGATTTTTTATCTTACACTGAGAAATGAAATCGAACATTAAGGACACTGCCTTCTTATGCAGATATAGCTCGAAAATCTGATTTTATCAGTTTTGCACGATCTTAAAATTGTATCTTCTGGAAATATTCCGCCCTTTCATTCTATGCATTTCATTTTTTCTATTTTGTATGACATGAGTGTTACTATTGCGTTCTAAAACTCTCGTGTAAAATACGCACAAAAGTCAATGAAGCCCTCGGAAATCATTCAAGTATTTGAGAAAGATCGATATAAAGACTCCGTTTTTCTGCACTGCGTAAGTTAATATCCATGCATTTCGATAGGTAAACCAATAGAACAGGCTATTAACAATTCATTGAGGTAGAGTGCTACTCTTTCTCCATTGATTTTTTTATTTTCTGTATCCACGTTTTTGTTGTATCGTCTGAGATCGTGTGACAAGACTCCTCCAGAAATGCTCAGCACATTTATCGTCGTCGCTGCAAACGTCGGCAACATCGCAGCCTGAACAATGTCAACTCATCAAATTCCAAATTCATCCCATCTTACCTCTATTACTATTGCCATTTTTCCGAGCATGTTATCGAATGCACGACCCTAGATTCTGTGTTTTTCACCTTTGCTGATTACAGCAAAGTCCCAGTATTTTTCTAAAAGGTTGATTTGTGTTGTATGCCTCCTGTGACCTGCTAGCACAGCTACGCCGATGATTCAGTAAACTTGCTTTCTTTGATTCTGACTAAAGAATCATGATCTATCACTTAAATAGGGTTGGTTGATATGGATCTAAAAGTAACTGATGTTTATAAGTGACCAAGCAAGACAAAGAATTTATAGGGTCTAACATGGTCAACTGCATACCGCAAGCGTTGCTCAGCTATTTTACACAATTATCTCTGATAGATTTCTCCTCTAGAGCATATGATACAGCTGCTTTGATGAAAACATTGCATCTAAGACTTTTTGGTTCATCATTGAACATGTATCTCATGGAGCAGCGTATGATCTCTCAATACACAACCGTATTTTTCTCTATTACTTTATGAATATAGGGTAGAACCTATCAGCTGGATCCGTGTAGTTACTTCAAAAATGTTAAGATTTGTATAAATTGTCCCGTCAGAAGTCGGTATTAATCATATTTATTTGAAACTATAACTTGATTAGTTTGATTCAAAATTTGCAAGAAAGAAAAGACTTCATAAGTGCTGAAAACTAACCGATTCCTATTTATTTGGGCCATCATCCGTTATTCTTGATTGCCATTAAAATTGGTTTTGATTTGGATAATTGGAGAACAAAATGTTCAAAATGATTTTCAACCGTAATCCCATACCCCAATTTCATTTTGAATAATTACATGCAACTTTCACCTAAACAAATGTCATAGTGTCTTTACAGTCAATATCTGAACACACCTAGCATCAATATTCAAAGCAATGAGAGAAAAGGATATAAAGAAGTATAAGTTTGGTCAGAAAAAGTTCTTATCGTGACATTGTCGTTTTCCATTGGCAAGCACATCGAGTGGATAACAACAATTGGAATAGAGATGTTATTAATAAATCTGTCAGAACAAAACAAAGCAAAAAAAAAGTACGAATGACATTCTTATTTTCAAAAAATCCAAACCAACATTTTTTAGAAGTGATCAACTGATGCTTATATTCAAACAGTATGGCAAGCAACGCTAAAACACGCAAACAAATTACCTCGTACTATTGTTTCATGTGGGACATTATTTCATTTTGCAGAATTTTAGAATATACTCTTCAAAGATTTAAAAAGAACAGATTACAGGATAAAAAGTTGATATCAAGTGTATGTATGAAAACACATAATAGGATTTCTCAACTTATCATTCCTGTTTTTTGTTCTTTGTCCTGAAAGAGTCAAGATGTGATTCGATCTTGATAACTTTCTCAACAAATCCTTCGGGTTAAAATCATCAAAGAAAGTTCATTAATTTGTCTCTGCATGTTCCTGACTGCAAAAGTTATGCAATCCTTCTGATATTTCCTTACCCAGGTTCAGGGGTGCACAAGGTGTATCATACGTGAAACAAGTGTGAAATACATCACGGAAGATGACAATCTTAGTTCACTCTGGGATTTGTTAGTTCCCAGAATCAGTTTCTCATAGGTTTGATAAAAATTCAATATTTGATACACTTTACTGTTTATAATGTTTTTAATGCATTCATGCCAAACAAATGGATCTAGGGGCCTTTAGATATTAACATTTATTCCTGATTATTCACAAAAAAGGTTTCTCTTGAGATTTAGTGAGGGGGGTTAGATTTTCATCATAAGCTTATATTAAATTGATCCCCTACTTTGTGTCTGGCAGCATTCAGGCTTGTTTTTTGCCACTGCCCCCCTAAAGGCAAGGGAAGTAGGTTACTCATTGATCACGCCTTTCGATTTATTTAAATGATCATCCCAACACACATATACACACATAGCATGCCGTCAAAAGATGTTGGTTATTTGACGGTTTCTCTTAAGTGACTAACCAAATCTGCTTCTTCATTTTTTGATACGGTATTTCCCAAAGAAATCAAAAATTTTGGATAGTTAAATTTGAATATTAATAATATTTATTTAAAGCAAATCAGTTTTGGAAAATCAGCTTCCAAATATATTTCTGGAGGAGAGAGGGTCCGAATATATGATCGTGTTCTAGTTGTTTCGATCATTTTCCTGAAGCAGTATTTCTCTGAGATCAAAAAAGAATAGTCTAGTTTTTTCCATTATATATAATAATTCAGATTCTCATTTATATCACTATTTTTCAAAAGTATTTTAAAATCATCAATCATGTCTTTATATTCATACTTTTTTATTTGTTAATGTCTCATTATTTAACATTGTTATAGCAGATAATAGAAATGATGTTTTTATTTTATAGATTGTCTTATTTCTTTTTACTTATGCACCATTTATAACATCAAATGAATGGATGTGTTGAACTTTTCAATGTACGTTCGAGATCACCCATTGCACATTGTGTCGAATGGGCTTTTATCGCCTGGTGCTTTTTACAATGGTTCAGATCCATGAAGACATGAAGCTGGAGAATACAGATGACTTCCACGATACAATGACTGAAATATTTGTTTTCACACATCAATCAGAATAGAAAATCACCGGATGATACAGTATTGCCTTGGGACAATGTTTTGATAGTTGTTATGATTTTTGTTAGTTTTGATTATGATCAACAAGAGAATTATATATAACTACATACTGAAAAAATCACGATAGAAAAGTCTTTGTTACAAAACTTGGACTCATTAAAAGAGCACAATCGGGATATATAACAACTTCAAGAACCAGCACGACAATTACATGACACCTTGAGTGAGAGAACCTTCAAAGAAAATAGCTTAAGTTACGAGATACATGAACAAGTATGTTCTCCATTCCAACTAACTATTTTTCTAAATGGTTCCACGTAATTGATCGGATTAAAGAGAAACAAGGGTCAAATAATTGTTGGCTAGGTAGTGTTTGATCTCGACTTAAATTCACAACTTCAACACACGGTAAAATATTTCAATATCATCATGGGAGACTTCAACGCACCGGTAGAACAAGGAAATGAAAATTGCTTCGGCGAATTCGGGTATGAAGTACGAAACGAGAGAGAAGAAGATCTTGCAAACTTTATGACGGCACACAAGCTCAAAATAATGAACACTTTCTTCAAGAAGGGACTCAATAGCAAATGAGCTTGGAAAAACCCAAACCATTAAACGAAAAACGGAATAGACTACATCCTAACGGACAAAAGCGACACCGTCAAAGACATCCAAGTTCTGAATCAAGTTAACATAAGAGGCGATCAGAAAATGGTAAGATATAAAATCCAAGTAAATAACAATAAAGAACACAGAAACACCAAACCTCAACCACTGGACATACTGAACGAACACATTTGATCCTTCAAGCTTGAACTAAAAGAAATCAAAATTCCTTTTGAACAAGAGGACGATGCCAATATCCACAAACTCAACAACGAAATGACAGCCTCTATAATAAAAGTCGCCAGTATACTCAAACCAACGAGCACACAAACCATCAATTGAATCCCGAATAAAATCAGTAATCTCATGGAAAAACGCAGGAGCCTCAAGTCATCGACAACAACAAGAGGGGGAATTGAAGTGACTGAACTAAATAACCGAAAACAAACGAAAAAGGTCGGGGCTTGAAAGCTATAAATAAAAGCCTCAATTCAGTACTGAAGCAAATAACCAGCATACTCGAGGGAAATGGAAACTTGACAATAGACAGAAACATGATTGTCGGACATGCCAAGGGATTTTACCAAAAACTTTATTCATCCAAACAAGGACTACAAAACGATGAACAGGATACGCAAAACGCAATCAATCAACTCGAAGATTTCACAGAAGTAACCCTGTAGGGAGGTGAAACAAGCCATCAAGCGGACAAAGAAATGAAAGGCCCGTGGACCAAACAACATCACTATCGATCTACTCAAAAAGCAGGTGAAATAATCATTATAAAACTTGCCACCCTATCCAACTTATGCCTAAAACAAAGTAAAGTCCTAGATGATTGGAATACTGCAATCATAATGCTTTTACATAAAAAAAAAACACAAATGATCTAAACAACTACATACCTATAAGCCTACTCAACTGCATATATAAACTTTTCAAAAAATTAATCACCAACGTAATCACCAAAACACTTGATGAAAACCACGGGAGCAAGCTGGCTTTAAAAGTAGCTACTCGATGATGGACCACCTATATTCGATGAATCAGATGAAAGAAAAAGCAGCAGAATACAAACTGTCATTTGCTGTTGCATTTATCGTCTTCAAAAAGCCTTTATCTCAGTAAAAATCCCTAATGTCATGGAGGCCATCATTCTACAAGGTGTAGATCCAGTGTACGTCAGAGTGCTACACCATATATACAGTCACAGCAGCTTTTTTTTATCGGTCTACACAAAGACTCAGGACGTTTTCAGCTCCAGAGAAGGGTAAGACGAGTTGGTACCAGCTCACTTAAACTGTCAATAGCGTACCCTATAGATGATTTATAGAAACCTAGATTGGGAAGATGGAGGAATCAAAATAGACGGAAAATATCTGAACAACCTCAGATTTGCAGACGACATCACCCTTTTCGCAGAGAACCTACACAACCTCCAACTAATGTTAGATGAGCTAAAGAAACATAGCGAAAAATTCAGTCAACACATGAACTGCAGCATGACATGACATGCAAAAATCACATCGTAAATAAGAACCCTAAGATCAGAATTGAGGACACAAAACTGGAAAAGTAGACCAATGCATGTATGTAAGACAACTAATCTTCATGAGACCCACAAAAGAAGAAAAAATCGAGCAAAGAATTGCCCTAGGATGGCAAGCTTTTGGCAGAGCAAATTCAACCTTAAAATGCAAACGGATCCAAAGAAGTGTATACAACCAATGCATTCTCTCAATAGTCACTTATGGAACTGAAACATTTAACTTAAACATGAAACTGACCTGCAGACTGAAAATTATGCAACATGGAGAGACCACGGGACGGCACAATATATCCCTGAAAAAACAAAAGTCAGATACATCATTGAATCCATTGAAAAACTAAAATGGCGATGGGCTGGCCTAGTTGCAAGAATGGTGGTCAACCATTGGACATCACGATTCACGACATTGATCCTGACATATCACATGCACAGACGAGAACGGCAGGGTACTACATGGTGAGACGAGTAGTACAGATTCAGAAAATACTGGTTTCGCAACACCCACGATGGAGAAGTGTGGTGTATAATTTGGAAGGTCTATGTACAACAACGGACGTTCAGCGACTGTGATGATGATGACTTTGATGGCACATTCGTTTTTTTACAGAATCAGTCGAAAAATGTCATCAAATGAATTCGGTTATTCATGCTACAACTATATTTTTTTCTTTTGTCATGAAGTCATCTTGTTTTTATTTGGCCTGTAATATTTGTTGGGTGGTATTTCATTTAAATGAATATTTTTCCCCTAATTTTAGCTCTGCAGTTCAGGTTAGTATAGATTAAGAACAGGTGTCATCAGATCTTTGTCCATCGCTGACATCTTCAGCTATCGAAGAAAAGGTCTTGATATTCGCAAACCACCGTACTTGATGTATTATAAAGTGGCCGGGAATCATATCTCATCCGTCCAGGCAGTTGCATATTCACCATTCCTAGGGTCCAAATGAGTGTTTACTTTTGAATTTCAAGTTGGAGGTATCTTGTGACCATCATTTGAGATAAGATTAAAACAACTCACCGGTACCCCTATTTATCAATCATGTTGTCAAATGATTTCAGTTCTACACGAGATCTCCTATTCCTACCACGATAAAGCGAGGAAATGTTCGTTCGTAGTTGGTAGCTAGTTACAGAATAAAGAACACAGAACACTAATTAGTAATGACAGTTGACATATCCAGGCGCCAGAGAGGCTAAATGTGGAGTATCTGATAAGTTATCACATGGAAAGATACAATCACGGTGAGTGTCTAAACAGGCGAGCGACGTTGTAGTGGTTCCATACTGTTAATCATTATCATCATAATTCTTAGCAACCGTTATCAGACGTAGATCGTACTCAGGCTTGCCATGTTTACTGTACATATCTGTTTCATTGATATTCACTTGATAACGTACTGTTTTGTTTTCTTCCAATTCAGTTCATTTAGCATTTTTAGAGATCATGAACATTTTCAGCTAAAATGACGATGCTGTCAGCAAATACGAGTTGATATAGGTAATTGTCTATTCTGATTCCTTTATTTGCCCAAGTTTTAGATCGTCCTATCTAGGCAGGCTGAAAAAAAAGAGTTTGGGTGGTCTTGTATCCCCATGTCATGTTTTTAAAATAAAGGGTTTCAGAGTTTCTATGTTACCTGATAAAGGATCTTTTGTGTCGATGGATATATTGCAAGACTCTGACCTACGCAGAGTATATGCCTTGTTGTATGATATCATCAATGACCTTTGGAATTTTCACTGAATCGAAAGCCTTCTTCGAGTACATTAGAAGTTTGCCATACTTTATTTACTCATACATTGTCAGTGATACAAAAGAATATGACTCATAAATATTTGAACAAGCACATCTGTTCTTACTTTTTTAAATAGCAGTGGCAATTACAATTTTGGAGCAGCAAAGAATCAGAGATGATTTAATTGTTTAGCAACTCTCTATAACAATATAAGTGCACATTTTTATGCTCTTGATCATTCTTAAACAAGACTTCTGAGGGAAAGAAATTCAATATTTCATTAAAGAAACTGATTTTAAATAGAAAAGCATTTTCAAGAAATGTAAAATTCAGAACCACAAAATATGATGGGATGTAAGTCTTGTTATATATAATGTAAAGGGTTTAGTTCTTTAAGCGTGATGTCCCTGCTTCAAACTATAAGAAATATAAAATCACATCAAAAGGGCTGTTTGTTCGAATATTTATGGAACGTACTCTACCTCTACTAGGTAAATCTGAAATGTACACACATGCAAGGAAAGACCGACTGACAATTCTTTATACATGGCTACGCTTCTTGGCCTCACCAGTGACTGATGTTTTGAATTGGGCTGGTCCCTGTTAACAGAGAACATATTAGAGTGCTATATTGTCTAAACAGCGAGTCCATTTTTTTTTTGTAAGTTCAGAAAACAATGATGACCACTGTGCACTTTTTCACCTTGAGCCGTTTTTCCGGTCGTATCTCTACCCTCAGAAGTTACCGTCTAAATGCTTTTTGACAAACGCGATGCATCTCTCATGAAAGATATCTCCTGGTGACCCCAAGACCAGACATCGCTTTATACCTCGAGGCTTTTAAAACACACAAACATCGATCCATTGAGTACTGTGGTAACGCTACTGTGCTCATAATCCTCCCCTTTTATAATGTACTATTTAGTTGACCTTGATATCCAGATGTTTATATACACTCCTGTACACATATACAAAAAATGAATGTTACTTAGTTGTTGGTGTGGCATTTTTTACAAATTGTTGCACTCGACGCTACATCCACTCACTTCCATCATCCACACAACCCTCACACGAAGGGTCAGATACCCAATCCAAGACACAACTTGACCCAACAGGTAATTTTATCAGCTGTGGCGTATTCACTTGTTTTGTGCTGAGGTAAACAGAGAAAATAAATGTTACATGCAAAGTTGAACCGAAAAACGCAAACATGAATCAGTCAAAAAATGTATTTTTTAACGGAGGGTTCTGAAACCAACTCCGTCTTAATCACAAAAATGTAAATAACGCCCAGTGAAGCAGTCGAGTTACAAACGCTCAAAGGAACAGTTCATGCTATGATGCGTACAACTGGCTGCTAGAACCCATGCTAAGCGAGAGAGATTTTATTATGTGAGATGAAAGAAAAGGCACTGTTTTACCTGACTGCCTTTGATTCCGGTCATGCATCGGTTCAGGCTTCCCCATGTTTTTCTGGTTCCAGTTGTTTCCTCCTGGGTCACCAACCAAACATTTTGCCAACAGTTATGTCAGCATTACAATATGTCATCGTAACAATATTTTCTAATCTATGCGCAGATGTGTGCGTATGTGTGTAAGATATATTTTGTGGGTATCAATATGTCTGTGATCATGTATCACAGGCACATAGGTCTAGAAAAGAGTCAATAATGAATGTATCGTGATTGAGGAGAACCTTGTGTTTCCCAGTGATCCAGATTTCGATCCCAAGTCAAATAAACTTGACTTTTAATGCTGATTAGCAAGTGAATTGTGGGCACGCAAAATATTATATTCTTACCCACTATTTCCATCCCAATAATCTACCTCAGGTTTTTAATCAAACAGCTTAGAGTGTACTCAGTCTGCTGCTGAGTTTACAAAGATCTTTGTCCTAATGAAAAGTTCTCCACACTCTTCTGTCATATTGGTAATCGAACCCATAACCTTCTGCATGTGAGGAAGACGTACCAACCCATACACTACTCGAGCTGATGAAACTTCGTAAAAATTGACAAAAAGGTCATAACGGTATACCATCATTCAACAATGTAATGATTTGAGTGTAATTAAAGGAAAGTGACTACAACTACGCGGTATGTTATGCTGCTATAATATCAAATATCTATTAATATTGTTTTAAGAGTTATGGCCAGACGGAGTTAGAGAAAAAAGTTTCTTCGGGGTTTTGTTTGGTGGGGAAAATGAATTACTATAGCAGAACTAAGATATCTAATATCAGCAAAATAAATCCTAGTTCTTTCTCTGATAATAAATTTAATAATTATACTTTTTGGTAGCAACTTGTATTACAATGAACTCATATGATTCTCATCAATCATCCTAAGTTTTACAAGCCCCTGTCAAGATTCCCAATGATTGAGTAACATGTTCTACTGTTATTATTGTATGGAAAGTAGTTATTGGAGACTGGTTTGTGTAAGAACTTACTCAGCATTAAACCTAACCGTCAAACACCGTTGCACACCAGAGCCAAGGCATTTTTCAACGATCTTCAGATTATGTTAGACGTGGTCCAATGGAAACTATTTGTCATGATTATATTTAATATAATATGCACAAGGATTTAAAATGCTTCTCCCGCAGAGAGCATACTTCTTACTTCACACAAAATGTTTGAGTTCGTTGATTCTTCAATTTCTCTCTCTTTATACATGCATAGTACATATGTGGGTACTTTGTATGTGAGTATGTGAATATGTGCACGCGTGTGTGTGTGGGATAGAGAGAGAGAGAGATTGAGTGCATGGTTTGTAAATAAATCTATGTGTGGGTGAAGCGGCGCCATTTGAATAGTTAATACGCAAATCAGGAGCGAAAAATAATCATTTTGTTTTATTGTATTTTTCTCAGTTGCCTGGCAACCATGTTGACAAAGTTTACAGTCAATATAGCAAAAGGTGTCCTTTGCCAGAAACAAACATTATTACAATTAGGCATAGGGAGAGATTAATTAAATTATCCGTCGATGAGGAGGGAAATTCGGTGAGGAGGTTATGGGTGGGGAAAAAT
Organism: Thysanoteuthis rhombus; assembly: GCA_963457665.1. Taxonomy (NCBI): domain Eukaryota; kingdom Metazoa; phylum Mollusca; class Cephalopoda; order Oegopsida; family Thysanoteuthidae; genus Thysanoteuthis; species Thysanoteuthis major. Next base: position 8,036,016 of record OY735211.1, on the reverse strand, counting down.
AGCGGATAATCATGGAATGGATGGAATACAAAAAAGAGGAAGAAAATTGGTTGAAAGAAAGAAAAGGATTTGTAACCCAGTGGAGAGCGTCATGTGACAACGTCTCTTTGCAGCACGCTGAGTTAGAGTGATCAATTGGAAAATTCGTAGTAAAAAATAGGCTACTCCTTCCCCTATTTGCTGGTCAGTGATCATTAGAAGATTTGGAATTTTCAACAAGAAACAAGTATGAATGCTTAGGTACACAAACCAGGGAATCAATTTATTAAAAGCTTACATTGCATATACGACAGCCTACTGGACACTCTTCTTAGATATGGAGTTTCAGAATACAAAGTACCAGTATTTGTACATATGATAAGGAGAAAATGTTAAAACTTCAAGCCTACTTCATGCAGCATATGCACGAAATATATACATACATAGTCAGACCAGCTTCAAAACTGAACAAACGTTTGTTGAAAATTTTGTTGACAATTTTTATTGACGATTTCTTATATGAAGGAAAGGAATTTGCCTGTATTGAGGGGTAGAAAAGACAAAGATGTTCACATTTTGTCTCTAAATTACGGATATGAAGTTATATAATTTGAAAAAAAGAGAAAGGGTTGATAGGTCCAGGAAATAAAACCGATACAAGTTGAATGATCAATATAAAAAAATAGGCCTGCTTCGTCATTCGAGAAAATAAACGTGCTGTAACCCATGTCCTTATCAACACAGCTTGTTTAGGGTGATCAATCAAAGAATTGGGAAGAGATTATGATAAATAAATATATAATTGTTTCATTTGACTTAACATGAATTTTGCTGGACACAAAGTAGGGACTAATTATGCATGAATATACATTGCAAACTGAACTCTCTACTGAAACCTAATCATAGGGGGTTTTGGAAAGAATTTAAAAAAAAATGTTGAAGACATGATGTGGAATGAATGTAAAAAAATATCAGCTGAGTAGCTCCAATGGTGCAGCGTGTATGCATTATACATACATACATACATACATACAATGCAAACCAGCCCGCCAACTTGAATGTTTGAGAAATATGGGTTAAGAGTTCAGGTTTAGATTTCTTATATGAACAAAATGAATAGGTTAATATAAACACATAGGAAAGAACGGAAGATTCTTCTCAAAGTGATGGATGTAACGCTGGACAAACTAAGAATAAAGCAGAAAGAGTTTAATTTCAAATAACATGAAAGAGTCGTTGTGATAAGTATAAAAGTGTACAGGTCTGGTTAGTCACTCAAGAGTGACCGTCACGTGACCAACGTATGCTTTGATGGGCGAGGGGGTTGATTAAAACATTATAAATTGGGGTGATTGAGTTATTTCTCTCCGTTTTTGTTATTGAATATTTACAGACACTTACTAAGGGATGAATTCAGCATGAATGTACATTGCAAGTTGACCATGAAAACTCTTAAAAAGGGAACCGAGAAATTTTTTCAAAAACATGATAAAATGTAAATGTGAGAATTTTCAGCCATCTAGCTCTATTGATGTGTCTCTACGTGTGATACATACTTGTGTATGTAGCCAGCCAGCCAAACCGAGTTGAAAACTGAAAAAATTTATGCTGACGGCTTTGATTTTGGTTTTATCCGATAATTTCTAATACGAAGGGAAGGAATCAGCCACAGTTAAATGTTAGAAAAGAGAGAGAGGGGAATGAAAAGAGTTAGAAGATAAGAAAACAAACAAAAAAAATGTACAAAAATACATAAATGTGCAGGATTGAGTAGTTACTAAATAAGAACCGTCATGTGACCATTGCCTTTAGGAGCTTACATTCTTGGGGATGATCAAGAAATAAAAAATCTGGAAAAATTCGATCCACGAATAAATCACTTATTTTGCAATTTGTTACTTATCACTTGAAAAGTCAGCATGGACACTGTCAAAAATAGTCTGAATAATCAACATAGGATAAAGAAACATACTGACTGACCCCTTCCCCACTGAAAACTTATTCAGTGGGAGGGGATGAAAAAACGAAAAATAAGCCTTCATTTTACACATAATGAGGAGTATATATTTGCATTGTCAGGCTTCTAATTTCATCAGTAAGGCTTATATGTGTGATATATGATCGCTGCAACTTAATTACGAGTAAGGGGGCTGTTAGGAGAGTACATTGTCTAATTTCCCCCATGGAACAATTCATGCTTGAGAACGGGACCAGATGAACAATCCAGTCCTAGTTCGGTAGAGTATAGGATTAGACAGCCAAAGGATAATCAGGTTGATACACACGGCATCTGGTATTTCAAGACAGTCACCAATCTAGATAATTACAAGGATGACATCGCTTAACTTCAGTGATATCATAGGAACCAATGAACGAAATTCACAGGAACAATGCCAGTCAACTTGCCAGCCAGACCAGCTTAACAACTAGAGAAACCTATAATGCAAGTTTTGGTGACAGTTTTGGGCAATGGTTTCTGAAATATAAATAAGAAAAGAAAAAATAAAGGAAGAGAAAGTGAGAGGACAAAAAGATTGGTATCGTAATGAACAAATTCCTATTTATACTGCTCTTTTTCTCTTCAATTTCGTAGCAATGACGAAATATGCAGAGGCGGAAAAACAAGGCAGTTAGCGACAAACTCGCTTCATCGAAAAGACTACAAATATCAAAATATGAAAAAGTGGTCGATAGAATCGCTGAAGCTAAATTGGAAGCTCATGAAGGGAAGGGGAGAGAGAGAAAAAAAATCAGTCCAATTGGGCTTTCCCTTGCAATTGATGGGAGGTGACGAATGGGAATAGGGTGAGTTAGTAATAGATTTTTCTCTCCGCTACATGCTTTTCTTCCTTTTTCTCCTTTTCACAATCATGCTTCCTGTTGAGAAGCGGAAGTCCGCACAGGAGGAAGCAGTGGGACCGGAAGTAATAAGCTATGTTCACCGGAAGTTGCTAAGCTGATGCTCGGTGCATGCCTTTTGAATCTTATTGTTTTTCCTCTCTCTTATTTTCATTGTTTTCTCCCACATCGATAAGTTAATCATCAGTACGGCGTACACGTTCCTAGGCATCGCAATGTTTAACAACTACGCTTGAGGAATCTCGGTGGTGTTGAAAAAGAGAGAAGAAAAAACGAGTCGGTCAAAAAAAAAAAAAAATAAAGAAATAAAAACCCTGTTGCTTTGTTAGGGAAAGTCATGCTAGTTAGTTTGTTGTGGCAAAAGCGACTTGACTTCCTCTTCCCATTTGAATGTCAGTACACGTCAAAGATTTATAAGTATGCACACACACACACACACACACACACACACACACAAGCTCACACGTGCAGATAGATAGATAGATAGATAATTAGATAGATAGATAGATAGATGGATAGATATATTGATAGATAGATAGATAGATAGATAGATAGATAGATGTGAAACAGCAGAAAATGTCAGGGAAATTAACAAAACAAGACTGCTCTAGCAAACATATATTATCATTATTATTATTATTGTTATTATTATTACTATTATTATTATTATTATTATCATTATTATTATCATTATTATTATTATTATCATTGATAGTAATATATATTTATTCAAACCTATTTTTGTACTTTTTTATACCAACTGAAAAGCCGCTTTTTCTCGACCATTAAATGGGCAGCATTGACAGGAAATAAAGAATAATCTTCCATAGAGATCTGACCTGACATTTTATTCTTGGGAGTATGTCTTAATCAGATAGCGCCATACAGATAAGGAAATGGTGGCTCAATTGGCAATAACTATTCGACTTTCAAATGGAAATATATATTATGATGACACAAAAATAATTTTTCTTTCTGTTTTGCTATTTAAAAATTTTCAAATGCTTTTTTTAGAATGAACTATTATTTGACTACGTTCATAGAGTAAATTTTACAATGGGAAATTTGTTTCATTTACTTACATTGAAAATCGTATTTCTATTATTTATTCTGATTTATTTGAGACAGTCAAATCAAATATGGAAAAAAAGCAAGTTCGAGCAAATTTATTGTATGAGTGGTATGCAAACAGCACACAATATCAACTGAATATTTGGCCAAGGGAATATCAACGAACATACAACTCAACAATGGTTCCAAAAATGTCGAGAGGAATACGAGTGCGTTGGAAATGGGGGAGGTTGTAGACATTCTTTTGTAACTGACAGCAATTAGTTGAGGGTCATCTGATAGGAAGGTCCATACAAAACAACACGACAGGTTGTAAAGGAACTAAACGGTGACCGTCGAACAGCATTTTTACATTGCAGTAAACTGGAACATCAAAATAAGATTATAGGTATCGTAGAATCATTCAAAACTCTTTCGTGAAACCATCAGGGCAGAAAAGTGTTACTGGGAAGTCTCCCAAGAACAGCAACGTTTACGTCTAATTTCTGTCAATCAAAAGTAAAAAATTCTTGTCCTTGATAACGCGTTACTGCATGCCTTGCGACTGACCACACCAAAATCAGAAATCTATGTTACAAATCTCTACTTCATCCAGTTTACTGGCCAGATTTCTGCGATCGGCTATCACTTTTTCAAGCATATTGAAAACTTTCTGCCAGCAAATATCTTTAAAACCAAGAAGCAGTTCAAAACGCATTCAAATAATCCATTCAATTTTATGCTTCTGGAATAACTTGTGATGACAAAAATGTTGCTTCTGAAGACACTCAGTTGATGATATTTATTTCAAGCTAATATGTGCTGTTTTAAAGCTGATTTTGAAAACCCAGAATCGCTTTTTTCATCAACCACGTACTTTCCAAATCCGTCTCAATGTTTTGTCTATTTACTGTATTATTATTGGATATAATAGTTTTCAGACTTTTTAGATGGGGGTTGTGAGTTCAACTCTCGCTGGGTGATTTATTTTTTCATTTATAATCTATGCTTCTCATATATTCGTTTCAAAATTATAGTTGCAATAAAAGCGATACAAAAAGTCAGAAGAAGAAATATCGAAAATTTTTATTCATAGACTAAGATGATCACTATTCTTGTTCTATCTTCGAATCTTGTGTAAACCAACTTTCAAACATCAAATTCCAAGAAGGCTATTTCCATTTCTTAGGCGATTGTATCCCAGGCACGCTGAAAAAAAAAACAAAAAAAAAACATTGTTCTGTGTAATTCACCACACTTCTAATGTACATCATTTGTATTAGTAAAAAAAAAATGCTACCCTAAACAACCGGAAAACAGAAACTCGTTTAGGCAACTTCTCAACAACTACAAAAAAAACAAAACAAAAAAAAAACATGATAAAATACAACGCAAGCAGAACATGGATACAGACGCATACATTTTCTAGACCAAGCTGTCTTCGCTCGTATCTACATACATTCAGGATTTGTCCCCCGTTAAAAGCAAACTAGTGAGTTCCGGTCCACTGGTGTAAAATAATGCAATGCCAGTAAATAAGTTTGTCGTTCCTCCAGAGAGCGTGCAGTGAATATTTGCTGATTACTGCTTGTTTGAACACAACGGCGCATGTGCATTGCAGCACGTGAGTCTACATGCATGTCAATCCATAAAATCCAAACTATGAGAGAATCAGAAAGATAGAAATAAAAATTCCATCCGTTCGCGTGGTTGATCAAACATATGACCGTGCATGCCCGTAAACAAATACATCGGATTTTAGGGAAAATGGACACACGTTGGTGTAAATAAATATAGACTTTATAAATAAACAAAAACATTATTTATCAATGATCACAGCTGTAGTATCAAACTAAAGTCACTATAAAACAATGGATTGTCCGTGAATTCCTATATACAAATGCTCTATCCCCGATATCAAAGCCTGTTCACTCATGATTTAATCAATCTACAAAATGATATCAATATATCTATAAATATATATATGTGTGTGTGTGTGTGTATATATACATATATATATATATATATATATATATGTATATATATGTGTGTGTGTGTGTGTGTATACATATATATATATATATATATGTGGGAGAGGGTGTTTGTGCGTTATGAGAGTGAGCATATGTGTACGCTAAACATCTGTGTTAAAAGTGCCAAATATTCGAGACAGTACATGGTTTAACACTCGCTAACGTGTAGGAATGGATCGAAATGACGTGAGTATGACATGATAAATAAAGATATAGTTTAGCTTTACAGCCACTCGGCACAACGATATTCATTATTATACAACTTCAAAATGATAACTGGTGTCGAGATGACAACTGTTTAGGTTTTCCTCGGGCAACAATAGCGAAAGTATACGTAAACTATAAATATTCGAAATGAAACCCTGCATCAGATCAAATTCAAATTCTACGCCGAGTATGCTCAACCAATAAATCGCACACCACGTTTCGCAGTGTTTTGTTGTTGTCGACCAACAATGGTACCATTATTGACAGCACAGCGTCCATTACTGGCCCAGACGACACTGCCACCGGATAAGTAGAGACGGGTGCTGTGACGCTCAGTCAAATGTGTCAAGTCTTGGTTTTGGGGGTAGACGATCGAATTCGTGTGTAGAGGAGGTTGTAATAGGCTTTCGACCCAGCCTGTAGCTCCTCAAGGTGTAGGTAGTGTTCTTCTCGTCTTGACAACACAGATCTCGCCGCCGACCACTTGTAATGTCTTTGCGCTCGCAATGTTGCCCGGTGCAGGTGATACAAAACTAGCTCGAAGAACACATTACTGACTTCTAGATAGTCCATTAGTCCATGCTCGCCACATTCAAACCCCATTGATCATATACGCCCATGTGGCTGAACAAAGTAAATTCCTTGTATTTACACCCAACAAACACGATTCAATTATTGGTAGCAATGGAATGACCTTAGATAGATATACCCATGCAATGTATCCAACGCCTCGTATAATCAATCCCATAGTGCATTGTTGATATTATTCAGGTGAAAATATAAATTACACGTGATTAGGTTTATATATATATCTATATATATCTATATATATATATATATATATATATATATATATATATATATATATATATATATATGTGTGTGTGTGTGTGTGTGTGTGTGTGCGTGTGTTTGTGTATTTGAGAACAAAACAGAAATTTAACACAAAATGTGTGATGGGTTTATTTCATAAAGTGCTAGATGAAAAAAATCATTCAAAGTAGAGCTTAAAACATGGTGGAATAATGGATCTGCTACACAAACACGTTTATGTTTCTGCCCTTTCGGGTTTTTTCAGGCGTCTAAATACGTTTTTCCAGTCTATGAATATCCGTGTGTAAGTTGATATTTGCATACATCAGGTATAATGGTTCTTCCTACCTGAAGTATCTAGTGATAAAACAATGTATATTCCTCTGACAGTAGCATCTTCAACTGCAAGAAAAAGGCAAAAGGAAATAAAAATATACATTGACTTTATCGTAAACATGCAATGGCAAACAGATCACGTGCATGGGCACTACTTGAAGGGAGCACCACCGAGTAGCCCTTATTATCTATCATCAGTTAGCGAGAAAAAGTTTTTTTTTTCAGATGTACAATCTATCCCCCGTATTATCATAGGCGAGGAGAACCAGGGTGGAAAGATTGTTCATATAAATTATTCAGTGGAAATGCATTGCTGGGATTTTTTGTATAGAAACAGAAAAAAACTGACCCAGACTTGCATCCGTGAAAGCTGATAAATTGTATTTGTAATTTTCATTTAGTATATCTGGTTGATTTATTATTTTATTATCATCATTATTACGAGTGTTTTGGTTGGTACCTTCACCACCATTTGGGTGTTTTCAGTTTTGTTTTTTTTCACTCCTCCTCTGTTAGGCGACTGCTAACAGCTGATATCGTATACCTTATATTCAAAGCACTTTCCTCAGTATTTGAGCAATTCTTAGCAGTGCCTTGGTCCGTACGGTTTGAATCATTATTATTATTATTATTATTATTATTATTATTATTATTTTATTATCATTATTATTATTATTATTATTATTATTATTATTATTATTATTGTTATTATTATTATTATTATTATTGTTTTTGTTGTTGTTATCATTATTATCATCATCATCATTGATGATGATGATGATGATGAGCGCAAAGACCAGACCCAGTTATCGCAATTTAGGAAAATATGAAAAATGATATACGTGGCCCTGTCTGCAGACCAGAGAGTAAATAGGAAAGAGAGTGAAAAGTTGGAAAAGTACCAGGACCTGGCATGAGAACTGAACAAGATGTAGAACATGGAAGACAGGTTAGTACCAGTATTAATAGGGACACTCAGAATTGTACCAAGGATACTGATGGCGTGATGGGACGAACTAGGGGTAAAAACAAAGGATTGAGACTGTACAGACCACAGCACTGCTAGGAACAGCACGAATATTGAGGAAAATGCTGGAAATATAAGATGTACGACCTCAGCTGTTAGCAGAGGCCTAAAAGTGGGGATGAAGAGAAAACCCAATCAATAGTGGTGGTACAACCATAGCACTTCTGTAATGGTGAGGGAGAGATGAGTTGAGAGGGGGGCTGAAGACTTACTATCACTCAGCCCTCAGCGATAACCACCAGGCAACCGGTACGAAACCGCAAATCACAGTACTGCTGTGGG